>CM071575.1:42111827-42167469 GCA_036426205.1 Ascaphus truei
TAGGAGGATCCGTAGAGACGGGAGCAGCGTTCACGGCGTAGGGAGAGATCAGTGCGAGAGAGGGAGCGCTTCCGACGGGTTAGGGAGAGAATCCCCGTGAGAGAGGCGAGCAGTGTTCCACGGGTCAAGGGAAGATCAGTCGAGAAGACGGAGAGAGCGTTCCACCGGTAGGGAGAAGATCTAGTGAGAGACGGGAAGCAGCGTTCCACGGGTTAGGCGAAGAGATCAGTGAGAAAGGGAGCACGAAGTTTCCACGAGCGTAGCGGAGGAGATTCGATTAGATGAGGGAGAGAGTTCACGCCTGGTAGGAGAGGAGATCCGGGGGAGAGGGACACGCGTAGCGCGTTACAAGGGTAGGGACGAGATCAGTGAGAGAGGGAGCAGCGTTCACGGGAGGGCAGAGATCCGTGAAGAGGGGGAGACAGAGCAGCGCTTCCACGGATAGGAAGAGATCCCGTGGGATGGGGAGCAGCGTTCCACGGGTAGGGACGAGATCAATGAGAGAGGGACAGAGAGCAGCGTTCCCACGGGTAGGTCGAGAGATGACCCGTGAGAGAAGGGAGCCAAGCAGGTGTTCCACGGTAGGGATGAGATCAGATGAGAGAAAGAAGCGAGCCAGCGTTCCACGGGTAGGGAGAGATCCGTTATTTAGAAGAGGGAGCAGCAGTTCACGGGGTAGGGAGAGATCCGTGGGAAGAGGGAGCAGCGTTACATACGCTGGTAGAAGGAGAGATCAGGTGAGAGAAGGGAGCCGCGTTCCACGGGTAGCGGAGAAGATCCGTGAGAGAGAGCCGAAGCAGCCGTTCCAACGCGGTACGGGAGAGATAAGCTGAGAGAGCGGCGCCAGCGTTCCACGGGGTTAGGGAGAGTGAGAACCGTAGAGAGGGAGCAGCAGCAGCGTTCAAAAAACGGGTAGGGAGGAGATCCGTTGATGACGAGGGAGCAGCGTTCCACGGGTAGGGAGAGATCCTGTGACCCGAGGAGAGCACGGTTCACGGGTAGGAGAGCCATCGCTGAGAGGATCAGCGGGTTTCCGGGTAGCAGAGATCCGTTGAGAGAGGAGGAAAGACAGCGTTCCACAGGGTTAGGAGAGATCGTGCAGAGAGGGAGCAGGTGATCCAAGGGTAGGGCAAGAGATCCGATGAGAGAGGGAGCAGCCAGCGTTCCACGGGTAGGGAGAGATCCGTGAGAGAGGTGAGCAGTGTTCCAACGGGTAGGGAGAGATCCGCTGCAGAGAGGAGAAGCCAGAGTTACCAGGGTAGGAGAAAGATCCGTGGAGAGAGGAGAGCAGGTTTCCACGGGTAGGAAGAGATCCGGAGAGGGAGCAGAGTTCACGGGTAGGAGAGAGTCAGTGAGAGAGGGGATCAGCGTTCCACGGGTTAGGAGAGATCGTGAGAATGGAGCATCGGCACGGGTAGGGAGAGATCAGTGAGAAGGAGCTTATCGGAGAGCAGCGTTAGCAAAGCAGCCGTTCCACGCGGTAGGGAGAGATTAGTTAGAGAGGGAAAAAAAGCAGCCGGTTCCCACGCGGTATAGGCAGGAGATCCGTTGGGAGAGGGGTAGACAGACCAGCGTTCCAGCGGTAGAGCGATGAAGTCAGTTGAGAGAGAGGGCAGCAAGCGTTACCACGGCAGTAGGGAGAGATCCGTTGAGAGGGAGCGGCGTGTGGGAGCGCGCGTTCCAAGGTTAGGAAAGAGATCGTGATGAGGGACCAGAGTTCCACGGGGTAGGGGATGAGATCGTGAGGAGGCAAGCAGCGTTACCACGAGGCTAGGGAGACTTTAGAGATCGGGCGGAGATGGAGCAGCGTCCACGAGGTTAGGGAGAGATACAGTTGGGAGAGGAGCAGAGTTCAGGGTGTGGAGAGATACAGTGAGAGAGGGAGACAGCGTTCCAGGGTAGGGAGGGAGCAGATCCGTGAGAGCGGGAGCAGGTATCCACGGATAGGGAGAGATCAGTGAGAGATGAGGACGGGAGCAGCGTATCCACGGAATAGGGAGAGATCAGTGAGAGAGGCGAGCAGCCTGTTACCACGGCGTCAGAGAGAGATCAGTGAGACGAGGAGAGCAGCGTATCCAAGGTAGGGAAGAGATCATGTTGAGAGAGGGGACGGCAGCCGTGTCCACGGGTTAGGGGAAGAGATCTGTTAGAGAGAGGGAAGCAAGCGAGTTCCACGGGTAGGGAGGAGTACGTGAGAGACTGTGGGAACGAAGTAGCAGTTCCACGGGTAGGGAGAGATCCGTGAGAGGGGAGCAGGTTCCACGAGAGTAGGAGAGATCAGTGAGTGGGTAGCAGCGTTCCCGGAGGGAGTGGTTGAGGGGAGAGGTTCACGGAGGAGATCGATAGTGGAGGGGCAGTGTTTCCACGGGGTAGAGGAGAGACAGTGAGAGAGGGATCAAGTGTTCCACGGGTACGAGGAGAGTAGCCCCGACAAGACGTGATTTCTATGCTGCGGGCCAAACTCACCACGGCACGATAGGGACATCGTTTAGGAAATAAGGGGAAAGAGTTATTAAGAACATCTTCATACTCTGAGGCATTTTCATTATCAAAAGATTCTATTTTCTCTGCCAAGCCATAAAAATGTCATTAGAGATGGATGCTTTTAGTGGGGAATAGGGACGCGGCGTCCACAGGTCGGGCTCAGTCTGGTCCGACAATGCAAAGTTTGTCGATTAGATAACAGCAAGCTGTGGGTGGAGATATGAAAGGCGGGAGAGGACGGAAATGAAGTCGAACAAAAGGTGACGGTCGTTTATCTGCTAAACGAGACCCACAGGAATTATTCTATTATGTAAACTCAAGACATTTTGGGACGGGAACAGAATGTGAGTGCGGTACAGTTTACAGGTTGTGTTTTACCCTGTTATTTTTTTTAAAACTGTCAGCATTTAGTATATAATATTATGTTTGTTGCAATATTCTTTTTTCGCTAACCTAAGCACCATACAATTTTCAGTTATATTAAATCGCTAATTTTAATAAATAGCTCTCTGGTGTTTATTGTTACAATGACATAGTTTCTAGTAATACACAAACTTTTTTTATTTCTTTTTGTATACATTTTTTGAAATTGAAGTCTACATGGGGGGAGGTGGGGTTTCTGTACAGAAGGGGGAATTAAAAAAGGGTTGGAGAGGTCCACCAAAATACATTACATTTTATTTGATTACGAACATTTTGAATACAAAGGTTCTGGGCATTTATCATATGAGGACTGTCGTTACTTGACCCTGATAATGACGCTGACCTGGGATACTGAAGCGGACACCTGGTTTCACACCTGCTACTGACCCTGAACACTGGTCGACACATGATACGATCCCCAGACAACTGGTTCTTACCTGATATCTGACTGATAACTTGTCTGACATGGTAATGACCCTGACAAACTGGTCGTCACTGATACAGACCCTGGACCTTGACCCTGATAAACTGATTCGACCAACTGGTATGACCGAACCAAATGGTTAACTGAAAATGATACTGACCATGAGTAACTTTGTTCTGATTACTACCCGACACCTGATACGGTGACCCGACAATGGTCTGATTAATGTAGATCACGACAACTGGTCTATACTGGGTAAGCACCACAATGGTCTGTGATACTGGTAATGACCCACCGAAACAATGGTGGATTTACTGACCCCGACAAAAAATTGGTATGATAATGGTAATGACCCCCCGACAATGGTCTGATACTGACCCGAGCAACTGGTTGATAACTGTGGTAATGCCCGGACAAAATGGTATGGATTACTGACCCCGGACGAGCTGTTGATATGGTAATGGACCGACAAACTGGTTATGATACTGTGAAGACCCTGGACAACTGGTTGATATGGTGTAATGACCCCGACAATCGAGCTGATACGGGGTTATGGACCGCAATTGGCTATGATACTGGTAAGAGGTGACCCCGCCAACGAATGGTTGCTGATAACTGGAGATGACCTGACAAACTGGATCTGATAATGTGTATTTAATGACCCATGACAACTGGTCTGATACTGGTAATGACCCCTGACCAACTAGACTGAGGAATGGTCAGCGGACCTGTTGCCCAAACCCAATGATGACCGCCACGTA
Organism: Ascaphus truei; assembly: GCA_036426205.1. NCBI lineage: Eukaryota > Metazoa > Chordata > Amphibia > Anura > Ascaphidae > Ascaphus > Ascaphus truei. The sequence goes on from CM071575.1 coordinate 42,115,920, forward strand.
AACATAAAGTGGGCGCTTGATGATGACGTCTCTAGACGCCATTGATAATAAGTTGCTCTAATGCTATCGACAGCGGCCGCTCATCTTGGTGCTTCCCCGCCTAAACCGTGCCGGGGGCCGCGGATGAAGGAGTGATCTTTTTTCCGAGCGGTCGAGGAATTTGTGGGCCGGACTGCAAACGCGGCCCGGGAGGTGCGGCCCTAACCAGACCGGACCGGACCGGGGACCACAGAGGGGCGTCCTTCGGCGAACATAGCTGCGAGACTCCCGAGTGGGGGAACACGCAAAGGGGTCTGGCCTGGGAGGAAGCACGAGAGAGGGCTAGTCGGCTGGCGGGCACGGACACAAGTCACCATCAGCTAGAAATATTAGCAGGCATACTACACACCCGACAGACATAACATAAGCAGGAGAGTAGAGATAAAGTATAGTAGTAGAGATAAGATTATTGATATAATATATATATATAGTTATTATATGGGATGGGTGTGTGCGTGGATACTATTACATGTGGGGTGTGTGTGTGTATATATATAAGTTGGCTGTAGAAGTATTATGAGTATAATATAGAGTATAGATAGATATATATAGTATAGTATAGAAGATATATATATATAATACACACACAAGAGACATACATACACACAGCAGCACACACACATGTAAGCTCTATAACAAACCCAAACTAATGACCGAATTCTTATGATATATATATATATATATATATAATATATATATATTATATAATATAGTTATATATTAGCAGAAAGAATACGGCAATGGTGGTAGCTCGGTTTCCAGTGCGATAGAGCAGAATAAATGAGGTTCTTCAGGATTGAGGTGATACCTTTTTTATTGAGACTAACCAGATTTATGTCATAGAGGACAAGTTTCGAGAGTTCTCCTCTCTTCTTAAGGTCAAAGCAATTACTGATATACAAAGGTCAAGGCTAAACACAGGTAGAGAGAGGAAAAAAGACAAAAAAAAAACACAACCAGAATATGTATGTAGATAAGGGTAGGATGTTTAAAGTGGTTTGAAGTAATGTTTAACAAACCGTACCTTACCTACAGGCTACATGCTGGGTTTGTTTCTTCCTCTCTCCACAAGTGTTTTAAGCATTTGAATCTTGTATATAGTATTGAGACTCTGAAGGAGCGAGGTAAAACCTCGGAGCTTGTTCCTAGACTGATAATCTGTTTTAAGTCCAATAAGAATACGTTATCACCTAATACTGTAAGAAACTCATATCTTGCGACTATGATAATATGTATATGCAGTGGTCGACAAATCACCAAAAAAATACTACTCGCCGCCGAACAAAAAAATCTAATCGGCCACTAGTACCACATCTTGTGCTTGGGCTTGGCCAATAGAGAGCGCCACAAGTGTATTAATCCCCCGGGCGGTTTGACAAATGTATAGGTTTGTCGAACACTGTGTATGATGGATAGTGTGTGATGGTAGTTGTCAGTCATAAATGCCATATAGTATAAGTAGTATAAGTAGAATAGAATGAGATATATCTGAGTATGATGAGCATAGCATTAGCATAGGATATATTTGATATATATATATAATCACAAAAAATAAATAGGATGATACAGTTCTGGGTGCTTCACGAATGTTTTTCTTGTCGCGAAGCGTTACGAGATACAACTGATCTCTTTCTTCAGGCGGGCGATGTTAGTCTTCTGTGCTAATGATGAATAGCAAGGTAACCTTAAAAAACAGTGTCTATGGAATGTTAATCTGTAGTGCTTGTCCTTTACCCACCGCTGGTGTGGATGTGTTTTATGGCCTGAGAGGTGGTCAAAGGGTAATGAAAGAAAGTGAAAGAAAGAAGTGTGTATGTGTATCGTGTGAATAAAAATGAAAGGGAGAGCCACAGTATATAAACAGTGCTCTACAACAAGGTGTGTGTGGAGTGTGAGAGGGATATAAATGGTGTGGGTGGGTTGGGAACTGTGAGAGTTTGTAGCAAACTAAAAGTGGTGTGGATTACTATTGTGGTCCACATTGGTGTATATGGATGGAAAAAAAAGGAGTATTATGTGTGAGAGACAGCGCGTTGGCATACCATATAGCACAGTATGTACAGGACATGCCTTTAGCGCTCATGGGAAGAGAGTTCCGCTAGTGTCAGTAAGACTCATAAAAATTTCGAGCTCGTTTAGGCCACTGCTAAGTGTCGAAACAGTTCATAAATTTGTATTCATGACAACCGTCTCTCTTAGGGGTTTTAAGATTACCCTTTGAGTATGGCAACCCTCAGATAGTCATCTTATGGCCAGAGTCACAGAAATGTTCGCCAACAGGGACTGTCTCTTGTCGCGTGTGATGCTGTGGCGATGAACGGTTCATCTCTTGTTTTAAGCCCCTGTCCTGTCTCACCTATGTAGAGCCGCCCCTGGGCATTCATGCACATGATGGAGGCTCACGGAACACATTTATATCCCATTTTTTCCATCCATATACCCAATAGGGACCACATAGATCCACACAAACATTTGCCTTATTACCTTGACATTCAGGAAGATATGATCTGCACTGGATCATGTCAAAACCAGCTGCAGGAAAAGACTGTGCATATGGAAAAGTGGGGTGGACGAGCGTAAAAAACCTGGGGGGGAGGGGGCCACTAAACCTCCAAAACAGCTGAGACCAGCTGGAAAAAGTAAAAACACACAGATACCCAGTAAGCTCTATAAACCCCGCACGCTCAGCGCCACCCTGCGCCGAGGCCTAATCAGTTAAAGAGCGTTTTCTATAAAGATTTTTTATGACTCACTAGGCGTGTAAATTATTATTATAATTGGCTGAGGTTCTTTATACAATTTCTATACTGGGACGCGCTGGTAGTTGAGCTGCCATGCTGCCAAACCAATCACAGCGCGGCCTATCACTGTACGTCATAGTCACGCATCCTAACTGCGTGCGTCACGCTTGCACCAACCAATAAAAGTGCACGCATACGCTGGGCCGCGCCTAAAGCGCAGAGCAATGACTATATACACGCCTAAGTGTTCATAGCCCTGAAGAAGTTCATCAATGCGGTGACGAAAAGCGTTGGACTTGCAGATCTTCATTTCAAGCTGCCTTATGATTTTGCATTGTTTTGTTTATGTTATTTATAAAAAAGTTTACTAGGAAATAAAAAAAGGAATGAAGATGGGGCACACGGAATTTCCGACAAAATAAAGAGATTTATTAAAGCATACATAGGTATGCTTTAATAATCTCTTTATTTTGGAACATTCGTGTGCCCCATTCATTCCTTTTGTATGCCGGTGAATGGATGCAGGACGATCGTTACACTGATGGAGCGCCGGCTTTTTTACAGCGGTATCAATACCTTCTAGTATACGATCTGTCTGGCCTGTGCACTTTGCATTTACTCTTTGCGTACAGATTAATAGGAAAGGATAAGAATACATGAGAGTGCGGCTCTGCTCTTTGTCAGTATTGTTCCCCTCGAAGCAAGGCTTCTTTGACAATACATTGTTTATTCACCCTTACTCCTTTCATCAGACATTTCAGAAGTACCGACCAATACACGCGCTATGCGTGTTGTTTTTGTTAACCAGATTAAACTGTGACCAGCGGACGACCCTTCTTGAACACGCAACCTCTAACAATTGACGGTCCATCTGGTAGCGTTTTTGTCACACGTTCTCGGCGGCTTGCATGGTTATTGTAGAAGCGGAGGCAGCGGCCGCTTTTTGATACTTGTGAACAGTGACGCACCTATTCGCAACACAGTTTCTTGGAGCAGATTCTAGATTACGATATGTTGTCTTTTTTGAGCTTTCTTTCCCTCCTTTTGTCCCTCGGTAGGGCGTGAGGAGCTGTCTACAGATCAGCCCGACGGGCTAGCTTTGACTTCAGTACAAGTTATTTTTTTGAGGGGTAAACTCCAGGGCTACCACGCGGAACGCTCTAACTCTATCTTGGAGAATCTTCACAGCTCGTTGAGTGTCCACCTATTAGTAGTTACCAAACGCCCATATGCGTCGCCAACTTCCCCGGCTGTTCTGCACAAATGTGTGCTATGTGTGAGTTTTGGGTGTCGCCTTACCTGTACCTTAGTTATATATTGTCCCATTGTCTTATAATTGCCCCATTGCATCTGCTGTGTGTGCGCTTTGTTACTATGCAGCGGTCCGGGATGGGTTCTTTTTCCATAAACGTACCACTGGTCTTCGGCACTAGGTCTTTGTTTGATGTCACGAGTCACAACAGCGCACACCCCAACCTGTTCCTCGGATCATCGGTGTTCCTTCCAGTCGCGCCATAAACCCAAATACTTCTTTAAAACTACGTGAACCGGGTGTCTAAAAAATGGCTCGTTAGTTGGTTCGCATTTAGTGAGAGAGGGAGCAGCGTTCCACGGGTAGGGAGAGATCCGTGAGAGAGGGAGCAGCGTTCCACGGGTAGGGAGAGATCCGTGAGAGAGGGAGCAGCGTTCCACGGGTAGGGAGAGATCAGTGAGAGAGGGAGCAGCGTTCCACGGGTAGGGAGAGATCCGTGAGAGAGGGAGCAGCGTTCCACGGGTAGGGAGAGATCAGTGAGAGGGAGCAGTGTTCCACGGGTAGGGAGAGATCAGTGAGAGAGGGATCAGTGTTCCACGGGTACGGAGAGTAGCCCCGACAAGACTGATTTCTATGCCTTCGGCAAACTCACCCGAGCACGATCGGGCACATCGTTCTAGGAAATAAGGGGAAAGAGTTATAAGACATTTCATACTCTGAGGCATTTTCAATTCAAAGATCTATTTTCTCTGCCAAGCCATAAACATGTCATTAGAGATGGATTAGTGGGGAAATAGGACGCGCCCAGGTGGGCTCAGTCTGGTCCCAATGCAAAGTTTGTGTATAAAAAGCATGTTTTGGGATATGAAAGCGGGAATTCAACAAGACGTGCGTTTTATGCTAACAAGACACAGGAATTCTCATATTCTAAACTCCAAAGACCTTTTTGGGAGGGAACAGAGATTGTTAGTTGGTACGTTACAGGTTCTGTTTTACCCTGTTATTTTATTAAACTGTCAGCATTTATATATAATATATGTTTGTTGCAATATTCTTTTTTCTGTACCTAAGCACCATACAATTTTCGTATATTAAATCGTTAATTTAATAAATATCCTCTCTGGGTTTTATGTTAAATTACATAGTTTTCCTAGTAAACAGACATTTTTTTATTTCATTTTTGTATACATTTTTTTAATTGAAGTATACATGGGGGGAGGTGGGGTTGTACAGAAGGGGGAATTAAAAAGGGGTTGGAGGTCCACCAAATACATACATATTGGATTTACGGACATTTTAATGAAAAGGTTCTGGCATTTATCAATGAGACTGGTACTGACCCTGATACTGAGGCTGACCTGGATACTGAAGCTGACACCTGGTCTGACACTGATACTGACCCTGATAACTGGTCTGACACTGATACTGACCCAGACAACTGGTCTTACTCTGATACTGACCCTGATAACTTGTCTGACACTGGTAATGACCCTGACAACTGGTCTGACACTGATACAGACCCTGACCCTGACCCTGATAACTGATCTGACACTGGTAATGACCCGACAACTGGTCTGAAAATGATACTGACCCTGATAACTGTTCTGATACTGACCCCGACAACTGGTCTGATACTGGTAATGACCCCGACAACTGGTCTTATGGCCAGAGTCAGAGAAATGTTCGCCAACAGGACTGTCTCTTGTTCCGCGTGTGATGCTGTGGCGATGCAGGTTCATTCTCTTGTTTAGCCCCTGTCCTGTCTCACCTATGTAGTAGCAGCCCCCTGGGCATTTCATGCACATGATGAGGTACACGACATTTTTGGAGGAACAGGTGAACCCTCCTCTGATTTTGTATTCCCGATTCTTGTGTGGTATTTGTATTGTGTCTGCTGTGTAGAGCATTGCGCAGGTTTTGCATCTTGGGTCTTGGCATGGTTTTGTCCCGCATTCAGTTGTACTGCTGAATACTTTACTTAGCAGCCCCCTGGGCATTTCATGCACATGATGAGGTACACGACATTTTATTATCCATTTTTCCATCCATATACACCAATAGGGACCACATAGTATCCACACACACATTCTTATTTACCTGTATAATTACAGGAAGAATGATCTGCACTGGATCTGTCACAACCAGCTGCAGGAAAAGACCTGTGCATATGGAAAGTGGGGTGGGACGAGCTTAAAACCTGGGGGGGAGGGGCCACTAACCTCCAAAACAGCTGAGACCAGCTGGAAAAAGTTAATAAACACACAGATACCCAGTAAGCTCATATAAACCCCGCCCGCTCAGCGCCACCCTGGCCGAGGCCTAATCAGTCTAAAGAGGTTTTTCTATAAATATTTTTTATGCTCACTAAGGCGTGTAATATATTATTATAATTGGCTGTGTTCTTTAGACATTTCTATACTTGGGACGCGCATGGTCGTGAGCTGCCATGCTGCAAACCAATCACAGCGCGGCCTATCACTGTGACGTCATAGTCACGCCTCCTAACTGCGTGCGTCACCGCTTGCACCCAAACAACTAAAAGTGCACGCAACGCTGGGCACGCGCCTACAGCGCAGCAGCAATGACTATATTACACGCCTAAGTGTTCATAGCCCTGAAGAAGTCATCCATGCGGTGACGAAACGCGTTGGACTTTTGCAGCTCTATCATTTCAAGATGCCTTATGATTTTGCATTGTTTTGTTATTTTATTTATAAAAATGTTTTACTAGGAAATAAAAAAAGGAATGAAGATGGGGCACACGGATTTCCAAAATAAAGAGATTTATTAAAGCATACATAGTGTATGCTTTAATAAATCTCTTTATTTTGGAAATTCGTGTGCCCCATTTTCATTCCTTTTTGTATGCCGTGAATTGGATGCAGCCGATCGTACACTGATGGGAGCGCCGGTAATTGTATCACTCTTTATCATATTGTGGTGTGCAGCATTTACTCTTTGTTATATTACTAGGAAATAATACATTGAGAGTTACGGCTCGTTTTCAAGTATGTTCTGAGCACAGACTTCTGACAATACATTGTTACACATTATATTTACAGACATTTCATGGATAGTTACAGACAATATAGGCTATGGGTGTGTTTAACAGATTAAAATGTGACAGCTGAGATCTTGAAAGAACTTAAACTTTGAGAGTCTCTGGTAGGTTGTTCCAGTTTTGGGGTGCACGGTAAGAGAAGTAGGAGCGGCCGGATACTTGCTGAACCTTGAGACCATGAACAGTCTTTTGGAGTCAGATCTCAGATAAGTGCTGCGTGTGGTAGGGGTGAGGATCTTGTTCAGATAGGCGGGTAGCTTGCCCAGAAAGTATTTGAGGGTAACTCAGGGACTCCAGGGATAGCTAATCTAGTTCTTGGAGCATTTCACCGTGTTGAGTGTTATATTGTAGTACAAAGCGGCATATTTCGTTGAAGGTGTCTAGTTTGCTATGGTGAGTTTGGGGTTCTGTACCATATACTATGTCCCCATTGTCTATAATTGGCATTAGCATCTGCTGTGTGATGCGCTTTCTGACTAGCAGGCGTAGGGATTTGTTCCTATAAAGTACACCTGGTTTGGCATAGGTTTTGGATGTCAGAGTATCAATGTGCAACCCAAATGTTGAATGGGAGTCGCGCCATAAACCCAAATATTTAAAACTAGTGACCGGGGTTAAAATGGTGTTAGTTGGTTCTGATCTGTAGCTCTGGTAGCTTTTGAAATGTAGCATTAGTCCCAAATACCAGTTACAGTTTTGTCTGTATTTAAAAATAGTTTGTTTTGGGAAATCCAGTATTCAAGTCCTGAAAAATCAGGTTGAAGTACGTGTCCAAGGTCAGTAAGGCTAGGGCTGTGTGCATATAAGATTGTCATCCGCATACAGTACATGTGCATTGAAGCTGCCTTACAAGCTGTAATGAACACTGAAAAGAGTAGGGGCCCAGAACAGATACTGCACCACTAAGGCCGCGCCTATAGTGCGGGCGACGCGACCGATGACGTCAGCCGTCGCCACCAGCGAAAGTTGTAATTGGATTTGAAGCAACTGCGCCAGCGACGTCACCAAAGGGGGCGGGCCGCGGTCTCTGATTGGTTTAGAGACAGTCACATGTGACGACTGTCTCTAAAAAAATCAAATTTCCCCGGCTTCCAAATTTTCAGATGCTTCGTCGCTCCGTCACCGTCGCGCTTACTATAAGCGCTGGCGACGGAGTCAATTGATTTGTTTTGGAGCGGCGTCGCTGTGGCAAGGCACTATAAGCGCAGCCTAAGTTGTTTCATTCCACACTGTATGTTGTTGCAAACTTTTAAGAGGGTAGTTACCGTGGAGTGGTTTAGGCGAAAGCCAAATTGGAGTTGGCTAAGGAAATTTGTCTTGTCCTAGTAATCGCTTAATTGGGAGTGGACACATTTTTCCATGACTTTGGATAGCATTATTGGGAGAAGAGAGATTTGTTTTTGTCACTTTTATAGACTGTGCAACTCTGGTGGTTTTCAAGGCAAAACAAAATAGTTTGTTAGGGAAGCAAGCGGTTTGGCAATGGCTGGGGCACTGAGTCATAGGATCATTGATTGCAGTAGATCAGATCCACATATGCAGTTTAGTTTTAATTTTGGGAACGCCTGTGTAATCTCCTCCTTGAGATTCTCGGATTAATTAAACTGTGTAAGCACTGTTAGGAGGGGTTGGGGCTATAGGGGTTCTCACAGATTTAGGGTCTTGATTGTAGCTCGGGTTGCACCTTGATTGTGGGGTGTGCTACTTCCCTACTAAGTATTAATTGAACGTGTTTGCAATGTAAGTGGGGTTTGCCAGTGTAGTATCATCCTTTTTGATATTCGAAGGCTGGAATATATTGTTGATGACCTTCCAGACGTTTGCTGGGTTATTGTCCGTGCAGTATTGGTCTTTTGCTAGTCTTGTCTGCCTGGATCTCCGTTTTATGTTCCTCTCTGGTTCCAGGGGATCTGATGGAGATTATCCGGAGAGAGGGGCGGCGAATGACGGCGGCTCAACCGTCTGAAACCACGGTGGGAAACATGGTGCGGCGTGTGCTAAAAATCATCCGAGAGGAGTACGGTAGGTGAGTGAGTACTCCCCCTGCGCCATGTGACCCCTGACTCCACAATATCGACCATGCACTATTCTACCTACCCCCCACCCCCATGCCTCTGCCACCTTTCCCAGCTCTGTGCTACATGTCCCTTCCCCTTGCGCTTTTCTACTCTTGCTTTCTGCATTGTATAACCCCGCCTCTTGCGCAGTCTTGGCCGCAGCACTCTGTATGACCCCACCTCCTGCACAGTCATGGGCCTTGCACTCTGTATAACCCCACCTCCTGCGCAGTCCTGACTCCCGCATACTGTATAACACTGCCTCCTGCACAGTGCTGGCCCCTGCACTCTGTATAACCCCGCCTCTTGCGCAGTCTTGGCCGCAGCACTCTGTATGACCCCACCTCTGCACAGTCTGGGCCTTGCACTCTGTATAACCCCACTCCTGCGCAGTCCTGCTCCCGATACTGTATAACACTGCCTCCTGCACAGTGCTGGCCCCTGCACTCTGTATAACCCCGCCTCTTGCGCAGTCTTGGCCGCAGCACTCTGTATGACCCCACCTCCTGCACAGTCATGGGCCTTGCACTCTGTATAACCCCACCTCCTGCGCAGTCCTGACTCCCGCATACTGTATAACACTGCCTCCTGCACAGTGCTGGCCCCTGCACTCTGTATAACCCCGCCTCTTGCGCAGTCTTGGCCGCAGCACTCTGTATGACCCCACCTCCTGCACAGTCATGGGCCTTGCACTCTGTATAACCCCGCCTCCTGCGCAGTCCTGGCTCCCGCATGCTGTATAACACTGCCACCTGCACAGTGCTGGCCCCTGCACTCTGTATAACCCCGCCTCTTGCACAGTGACACTGTCCCTTGATCCGCAGGCTGTGTGGCTGCAATGAGGAGAGTGAACAGCAGGAGTCCCTGCACAAGCTGCTGACCGCAGGGGGGTTGAGCGATGACTTCAACACCCCCCTCCCACCCCTGAAGGGCAATGTGATTGAAGCTGTGAATGAGCTGCTGATAGAACTGGGTAACATTATCCCCTCCCCACCGTCTCCTACATATGTGTGATCCCTGTCCTATCCACCTCGCTCAACTCCCCGTCCTGCCTTCTTTGTCCTACCCAGAGGGTACCACCGATAATATCACCATGCAGGCCAAGGAGCACATTCACTCCAACGAGGTCATCATGACCATCGGACGCTCGCGCACCGTGCAGCTCTTCCTGGAGGAGGCCGCAAGCAAGCGCAAATTCCACGTCATCGTGGCTGAGTGCGCCCCCTTCTGTCAGGTAACTAGCGGGCGACCTCTGACCCTGAGCAGCTTGATTGGTGGAAATGGGGTGGGGGTGCTTCCTGTCTGAGTGGGCGGTGCAGAGTGGGATGCTGGGGCCAGCAGGGGTGTAGGGTGTGATGCAGGGTGCACCGTCTTTGGGATTAAGTGCTGGGTCTTAAACGTGACTCTCACCTATGTCCTTAGGGTCATGATATGGCGGTCAGTCTGTCCAAAGCTGGGATTGAGACCACAGTGATTACAGATGCTGCCATCTTTGCTGTCATGTCTCGAGTGAATAAGGTGAGTTCAGGGGCGGGCTTGAGCTGAAATCCAGTTCTACGTCTCTGCTGGAACGTCCTAATGATATGTCCCTGATAACTGCAAATGCAACCTCTCGCTCTGCTTTGTTTTCAGGTCATCATTGGCACCAAGACCATCCTTGCGAATGGCTCCATGCGGGCAGTGTCTGGGACGCACACCCTGGCTCTGGCTGCGAAACATCACTCCACCCCCCTCATCGTCTGTGCCCCCATGTTCAAGCTCTCCCCACAGGTAGTGTCTCCCATCCCCTCCACCAAGTATGATACTCTTCCTATCTTCCAGTGTGACTCCCACCTCAGGTGCACCGTATCGGCCCCCTCGTTGCTGGGGGTGGGTCTGGGTTAGAGCTACATATGAGGAGGGCGTAGGAGTGATCCAACTGGGTGTAACTTGAGGGCTAAGAAGGGAACTCAAGGTAACCTATCTGTTGCTTGGCCCGTGTGAGTGACACTGACATGTTTCTCTCTCCAGTTCCCTAACGAGGAGGACTCCTTTCACAAGTTTGTGTCCCCGCAGGAAGTTCTGCCATTCTCAGAAGGTGTGTACCGCAGCAATGTGTGCGTGGAGATCCATCCCGCGGGGGTTATGGGACTGAGCATGGCTGGATATTGTAGGGTGCCTGACTGTTGTATCCGTGTCTGTGGGGTTACGCTTCTGATTATACCTGTTCTGCTGTCGCCTCTGTAGGTGAGATTCTCTCTCAGATTGGCGCTCAGTGCCCCGTCTTTGACTACGTTCCCCCGGAGCTGATCACACTCTTTATCTCCAACATTGGGGGGAATGCCCCATCTTACATCTACCGCCTAATGAGTGAGCTGTACCACCCAGATGACCATGAGCTGTGACTGGGCACTGCTGTCACTGTCTGACCTTCTCCCCTCTCCCTCTTGTAACATTGCTGTCCCCCCTCTCCTGCCCGCAGACCCGAGGTGGCTGTACTTTTAACCACCTGCCCCACACTGATTTTATAAAGGGATCATAGACACCACGCTTGTAACATGTTGGAATAAGATCTGTGATTATCTGATCCCAGCGGTGCAGTTATCACCCGATTCTATAACCTGGAGGGTGACTCGGCCAAGACGGGTCACGTGTCGCTCACTGCCAGATTCTCCTGTTTGCCGTTTCGGAAAGCTATAATCCTTCTATAAAACACAACTCAATTGTACATCATGCTTATTGTGGAAAGCTATTTACAGAACAATACGTGGGCAGCATGGCTGGAATCCCCCCACTAATTACAGCTGCTGATTCCCAACATCATCGTAACACCAGTCACAGTGCGGTCTTCGGGGCCCATGAGAGCGGTGTCCGAGGCACTGCGTGAGAGTGATGGGGGGTGCTCAGGAGGATGGGGGGGGGCTTCAGTGAGGAGTGGGGGGGGGAGTGCTCATGTGAGTGTGGGGGGGGACGGTGTCAGTGAGTGATGGGGGGGGGGGAGGTGCTCAGTGAGTGATGGGGGGGGGAGAGGTGGAGGGATGAAGCGAGGAGGTTGGGCTGGGGGGGGGGGGAGAGGAGCAGTGGTGGCGAGAGGGGCGGGGAGGGAGGCGTGGAAAAGGGAGGGATGGGGCGGGCGGAGCGAGGGGGGAGGGTGGGGGAGGGACCATGAGTGAGGACCGGGGCTGGGAAGGGGCAAGGAGGAGGGGGGGGGAGGGCTCAGAGAGGTGAGGGAGGGGGGGAGGCTGCAGTGAGTGACGGGGGGAGGGAGGTGCGAGTGATGAGGGGGGCGGGTGTCAGAGTGGATATGGGAGGGGGCGGGGGGGGGAGAAGGGCCGGGAGATGGGGGGAGGAGGGGGAAGAGCGAAAGGTGTCAGTGGTGACGGGGGGGAGTGGGGGGGAGGTGCTCAGTGAGGTGAGGGGGGGGGGGAGAGGAGCGGAGGGGGGGGAGTGCCGGAGGGGCTCAGTGAGTGATGGGGGGGAGGTGCTCAGTGAGTGATGGGGGGGGAGGTGCTCAGTGAGTGATGGGGGGGGGGGGGAGGAGGAGGTTGCTCACGTGTGTGTGAGGAGGTAGAGGGTTCTTTGCGTACAGCTCCCAGGCTTGTGTAGTCTCCTCAGGCGCCTCAGGTTGGGTTGTAATTGAACCTACGAGAGAAGACACTTGTGAGAAGGTCTCAGGTTTGTACACTTCAGAGCACAAGGAATTTGAAACGAAATGCAAAAATATTTTACATGATCACCAAAGTGTAATGGACTTTCATCAGGGTAACCATCCCCATCTGTGCTATTGATAGCCCCACGAAGAATGCCAAAGAAGAGCGGAGGGTGAGACCATACCCCATTAGAGGCCAGACCACCACAGATATATGTGGAAATACTACATAAAAATAAAATGATTGACAAACACCATATCCCACAAGAAATTGTTTTTGAAGTTTGCATTTTTCATTTGTTTTCTGTTGTTTGGGTGTGTGCGGCCGTGCTATGTATGCAGGTTGCGAGACCCCCCCCCCCCGTGATAGACATTACCACTGTGGTACCTACCAATGTGTTTATACAGGGCAGACTTTAGGAGGGGAATATTAGTGCCCATGGGGTAATAAATGTATTGATAGATACCCGGTTGTATCGGACCCTTGCAGAGGGTTCCGACACCTCTTAGTACCAGGACATCACTTGACATTTCTATAAAGAAATCTCCCCCACACAGTTACTAGTTCCTGCCATGTGGGTCAGTGAGGGGTCATTCTCCTCCTCGGGACTGACAGAGTGAGAAGACAGAGGAACGTGCGCTGTACCTGCTCCCCCAGCTCCAGGTGACGCATATCCGCGAGGGGCAGCACGGAGGGTCTCCCATGTGCGCACTGGAATGGCAAGAGGCACCCGGACAGAGACTGCACGAGGCATCTGCATTCCTCCAAACTGAGGCGGTCATTAAACTTCACGGCTCCTGAGGGCCGGACAGAGAACAAACTTCTACCAGAGGCCCTGGCCATAAACAGAACCCCTAACAAGAATCCCACCCAAACACTAACACCCCCCCCCCCCCAAGCCAAGTGCATGTCTGTGACACTAAGACCCCAGCTCACCCAACAGTACTATACAGAGATCCCAAAGTGTGGATAACCGGTGCATCAAAGTATATGAGTCCCAATAATTTTGTAATGATTCTTCCGTAGGGGATACTCCTATATGATGGTGAGCAATGAAAACATACCCTAATAGGGCAAGGGACTAGTACCTAGTGCTGACCAGCACAATGACCAGTACAAAGATTGTCCCAACCATAATAACTAGGCATAGTATGTGAAAAACACTCACTTCTTCGTTCCAGAGGAGCAGCCCCATCAGGTGTCTTGAAAAGCGTGCAATCCACCGAACAGAGAAGGTAAAGTAGATGAACAAAGGCAGTGCACTGCCAGCAAAAACAGAGGAGGCTAATGGTAGCAAAAAGAACTAGTTTATTTAAATAAAAGGATCAAGCATGACCCCTGGAGCACCCAGAAATCGCACACCTACGCGTTTCCGGCCGTGCGCCCTTTATCAAGGTGTATCTTGATAAAGGGTGCATGGCCCGAAACGCGTAGGTTCTTTTCTAGTTCTTTTTGCTACCGTTAGCCTCCTCCGTTTTTGCTTGCAGTGCACTGCCTTTGTTCATCTACTATACAGAGATCCCACCCTGACAATGAGTCCCCTGGTTAGTGCCCCACTGTTAGGGATGATGGGGGGGATGTCAGTGAACACGGTCTCACCGTGACAGGCCTGTGATGCCAGCACCTTCAGCACAGTCAGAGGAAAGGTCCCATGAGCGCCCCCCGCTGTCTGCAACAACTGAAAAGGAGACCAGAAAACCTACAGGTGCCTGAGCAAGAACAGTGAGCTCACATACTCCAACACATAACATACGGGATGGTGACGGCAGGGATTACTAGTAGGGATTGAGGAGGGAATGAAAGTCTCATGTTGCACCTGCAATAAGAGATGTATACACGCACAGAGCGATAGATCCATCTCACCTCCACCTGTTCTCGCAGAAACTCCTGAAAAATAAAATGCACAAATCACAGCCCGGATTAGCATCTCTCTACTGGTACATATAACAGGTATATATACACCTCCATCTGTACACACTGCCTCGTCCCTTAAGTATATACACAGATGCATGGTTAATTCAAGATTACAGTGTTTATATAAAGCAAGAGTGGCCAACTCCAGTCCTCATGGTTCACCAACAGGTCAGGTTAAGGATATCACTGCTTAAACACAGTTGGCTCAGTCAACGACCGAGCCACCTGCGCTGGACCAGGGATATCCTTAAAACCTGACCTGTTGGTGGCCCATGAGGACTGGAGTTGGCCACTCTTGATATAAAAGGATCTTCATGCTATGTTCCATTGCTATGT
Organism: Ascaphus truei; assembly: GCA_036426205.1. Lineage (NCBI taxonomy): Eukaryota > Metazoa > Chordata > Amphibia > Anura > Ascaphidae > Ascaphus > Ascaphus truei. The sequence continues at coordinate 42,130,949 of CM071575.1, forward strand.
GTTTATAAAACAAATCCATAATATTGTATAGTCTATTGGCACAGTGGCTGGAGCAGCTCCGTGAGTAACAGTGTCAGCTCCTTGTAACCGTGGGCAAGTCAGGCAACAAAATATAGATTGGGGGACTCGTGCCTACAACAATTCTATGTACAGACCTGTGAACACGGTCACTGCTATACAAGAAAATTATTATTATATAATAGGGCTTTTATAGCGCCTGTGTCTCAGGTTTTTAGAGCAGAGCCTTTATTCCATTTATACAGTAGGAGTTCTCTTGGGGTTGTTTGGCTGAGTACTTGTGAGAGGTCCCCAGGATCGGTGTATATGTAAGGGAATGCTTGCATGGATATGCACATATTCACGTAAATTACCTCCACCAAACTTTTGGCCACAGTTGATCTCCCACGATGCACCTCATTGGCTTCTCTCTCCACAAAGCACATGGGCACCTCCCCCACCAGGACACGTGGAGTGGGACAATCAGGGAACAACACAGACAGGCCGACATTCTGCAGGCTCCGGGCAAAGACCCTGCAGCAAACTCCGTGTCACCAGCAGGTACAGAGACGCGAGCAGGGAGACGGAGGGGGACACAGAGCAACACACGCACAAGGACAGACGGACACACTTGGTCTCTTTCTCCCAGACTCTGACACACACGTATGTAACACATGCAGACGGTCACCTCAGGAGACGGTGTTGCTCCTCCGTCACATCCAGCTCCAGTGGAGGGCTGACAACTGACACCTTTAGTCTTCTCCTGCCACAGACACCTGGGACCGGCTCATAGGAATCTGTCGGAGAGAGTGACAGTCATTATCACCCCAGGACAGACGAAAGCGCAGCAGTAGTGAGTATACAATGCAGTGTTGTGTTACCTGCAACAAGCTGCTCCAGGCGGATGCGCTCATGCGCTGCGTGCTGATCCACCAAAACCAAAAGGTTTGCTTCTGGGGAGATATCAGGGGGACCTCCTTACTGAGACACCCTGACACCAGGGGGGACCACATTACTGGGACACCCTGGCCCTGGTGGGGGACCTCATTACTGGGACACCCTGACACAGGAGGAGAAGGGGCTTCTCCTTACTGGGACACCCTGACACTGGGGGAAGGGGGAACCTTATTCCTGGGACACCCTGACATTGGGACGGGGACTTCATTACTGGGACACCCTGACACCAGGGGGAGGGGCAGGGGCAGGAGTAGAACACATTACTGGGACACCCTGACACCAGGGGGAGGGGCGGGGGTGGGGGGGAGAACACATTACTGGGACAACCCTAATACCAGGGAGCGGGAGAACCTGATTACTGGGACACCATGGCACTGGGGGGATGGGACCTCATTCCTGGGACACCCTGACTACAGATGTGGCGTGTACTCCTCCTAACCTGGCTCTGCACTCTCTTCCTTCTTCGTGTTCATCAAACAAGCAATGAACTTGTTGTCCACCTGCTGAAGGACCTGCAGCAAATACGAGACCCCCAGCAGTCAATTACTGAGATACCATGCTTAAAAATGAAGCAACATCTTATCTGCTCTAATTGTTTGGTCTTACAACTTTCTGTATTTGAGTGACACTTCAGCTGTCCTGAAACTCAGCCAGGTTATCATCACAAAAAGGAGAAGCTCACCCTCACTGTGATGTGATAATCATCAACTGGTGCTTACCTTCATGGAGTGAATCATTTGCTTGGTGAAACGATACGGATACAGTATATTATGTATTTTCACTGCCAGTGTATCTGCCTGCCCACTGCCCACGTCCACAGCCACCTGTGGGACAATGCTGCATGAAATCATACGACTGCAGGAGGCACCGCTATAACGCCAGGCACAGGAAGTGTCTGCAAAATACAGCCTTGCACCTCTTTCAAATACACGCTATACAAGAGGGACCCCATATAATACTAATTGTAGAAGAAGAATCTGCAATTCATAAATTATATTCATCCCTACCGCACTAACTCATAAGAGACCTGGGCAGAAGTTTGGATCAACAAGGACAGACTGGAGGTCAAGTCGGGTTGTGAGCACATTCCTCACATGTCAATGTTACTGTTGCTATTTTGTTAAACAAAGAGGAAAACTTTTACACCTCAGGAGCCTGGTCACCTGCCAGTGTTTATTTGATGGATATATTTCTATGTAGGAAGTTACCGCAGGGAAGCGCGCAAACACGGGATTCTCCCACTCTGAGAACAAGGACTGCATGGATCCCGCGGCTCCGTTATCACCATCTGCAATAAGAAAGGGGCACATGAGAGGCCTTTAGTCACAGACAACAGGCTCCTATCAGCGGGACCAGCTTCATAGTAGATTTTGGGCAGGATAGCAGAAAGTGTAATGTGAATGAGCACAGGGAATCACGCAATGACAGCTGCCTCTCACTGTAACCGCGATGAGAACTAGCCTCTGTCCCTACCTCTATTCTGCGCTCTTGTAAGGTCTCTCTCCTCGCGAGGCCTTGGCAGGAACGGCCCAAGAAGCTCACTCTTAAAGGGATGGCACTGGTACCGAAACCCTAAACCAACAAAGTCTATAGGTCATTAGAGGAAATACAATAAGTGAACTTGCTGGGAGATAAGACCCAGCATTACACACTCTCCTCTGATATCACAAACCCACTCAATCTCCTAACCTTTTAGCTTTCCTTGTGCTTTCTCAAGTATTTTCTATTTTGTTGCAACGATCTTCCTCGTCATTTGGGCGCTTGTACATACATCCTCACCATCTTAACCCTACAGGCAATGCACGTTGTTGGTGTGTTTCATGGGTCATACTTACCATTACTGCAGACAACATTCACAGCCATGGTAGTTATGTCGTTTGTGCAGGCAGTGTTCGCCTCCTCCCTTGGGGCGGTATAACTGCTGAGCCCAGTGGCCTTGTTGATGAAAACTATCCTCCCAAGTGACTCGTCATAGCATTGCAGCCAATCAGAAGACACAGAGTCATTTGCTTCCGGCGAGGAGAAATCTCTTGGGTCTTCCTCTGAGCTCCTGATTGAAGTACGAGCAGGGAATACCACAGACCTTTTATCTCCTTCACAGGGTGGATCTAAGGCTGGAGTATCATGTACCTTTATTTCTGTATGTTGGCTTAGAATTATGGGCTGTACCTCAGGTATATTTAGAGCATTGCTGGGTACTGTGCCGATAGTGGTGGCATGGTCTCTCTTCCCAATATCAGAACAAGGTGCTATGCTCTGGGTAACAGTTCCCTTGGACAGTTCATTCACTAAATCATTGGAAGTTACATCTTTTCGGGGTGACTTTCGAAGTTTTGTCCCTTCTGGATACGAAGCTTTCGTCATGTTGTCCTTCAGTTTGCACAGCTTTGCACTCAACGGGCTACAAATTCTCCGTTCACCTGAGGCATTTAATTGCAATTTAGCATAGTCTGACAGCGTTGGAGGATTCTGTTCCCTAACTAGAGGCAGCCTGAACCGTAACTGTCCGTCTGCTTTAGTTATCACAACTTTCTCTGTTACAGTCTGAGGAGAATTCTCTGCAGAATTAGGCTGCAAATAGTCTGTAGAATGAGAGGGTTTTTCACTCATTGTTTTATTACAATGAATAAGTTCCAATCGGTTATTTTGATTCTTGCTAAGTTCAGGTCCATGTTGGGAAGAGGTTTTACACGGGCTGGTAGTATCCAGAGCAGATGAACATGCTACTGAGCACTGCCCTTTTCCATAATATCTTTTAAATCTTTCCAAGGATCCCAATTGTGCAAACAAACTCAGCCTTCTGGATACACTTCTCTTGGAGGTATTAATCGTGCTATTGGAACCAGTGTATGTGACATTGGAGGAAGATTTACACAGTGCGGTCATTTCATCCCTTTTTTTACTGCTTGAAGCTAAACCTGCAGTTTCTTGGTTTCTAACTTCAACTGTATTTATGGTGTATGGAGCTTTGCTTAAATCCTTTGATCTGATCTGGGAATCCATAGCACTCGGGATTTTGTTTTCAAATATTTCCATTGCACTCACAGGACCAGGTCTGGAAAACAATGTAAACAGTGGATTTGTTTCTCTAGTGTCGCTTGTAAGACTGGGCATGACATGTGTTATGAGTCCAGTGCAACACAGATTGAGTGTCGCTGATTCGGTACTAATTTCTTGTTCATTAACAGAAGACGTCTTACTGCTACTGTGCACTACTGTCAAAGGGCCCTCCCTTTCAATGGGTACATGGATAAGCTGCAGGCAAGGTTCAGCTGTTACAGGGGTATCACAAATAATGCTTATAGTCCTGTCCTCCTCATTGTAAGTATTTGAAAGGCTAGTTTCAGACACAGCACCCGTACTCTGTAGGTTAAATGTTTCAGGTACAGCGTTTTCCTTCTGCTTCCAGACACAACTTCCACTTTCCAAAGCTTCATCTACGATTACTTTACATATTAGCGCACTTCTGGGACTTTCAGAAGACTCGGAACAAACGGTGGGACGTGAAACATTGTCTTTAGCAAAACTTTTATCTACAGTGTCTTTGTGGGATTCAGTAGTATATGTCTGAAGCATATTTACATTGTGTCCTTTGGAAGCAGTGGTTTCTGTTGCATCTCTTTCTGTAGCTGTGCAGACAAGAGGTGCATCATGTAGCTCTGCGTGTGATCCTGGAGTTGTCTGGATTTCATTTGTATACTTATGAAGATTTGCAGAAGTCTGTAACACGTGTGTTTTAACAGTATTCTTTCTGCACACCGATTTTGACGTGAGATTGGGCATCTCATAAGCGTCTATTACGCTATCACATGCTTTTCTAAACGCCTCCTGCTGATCCTGCTCCTCCACATGTTGAAACTCACTGCACGACAAACTGAAGTTGTTTCTTTCATTAAATTCAGCAATGTCTTCCTTTGATGGCTCTAAAAACAAATTTTCTCTTTTTAGGAACGTCTTTACACCTTCTTCAATGCAGAGCAACACAGAACTCCAATCTTGAAACTCAATTAAGGTTTTCGCTGGTTCAAGGCAAACATCGTACTCACAGTAATTACACTGAATGTTTATAACGAAGATTCCATGAACCTCTGGACCAGAGCGGTGCTTGCCTGGACTGGTATTTATTTTACTTGTAAGGATGCCTTTTGACCTGCAAATTACACTCTCTTTCCTTAATATAAAATCAATAAGTTTATGTAAGTTTGTTTTTAAAACCAATCGATTGTTAACATACAAAAACTGCATTGTCTTGTTATAGTGGCTTTCACAACTGATATATCCACTCATATCAAAACCATTCTGTTTATGCTTTATCTCTCGGAGCTTCTGAGATCGAGGCAGTCCATAAATCTGACAAAAGCGGGAGCACACATCCCTGGTCTTGGACAGCTGGAGAACCACAGAATGCGCAGCGTCGTTCTTCAGAGAGAAGGAAATGGAAGGATGCACGAGGGACACTGCTTCCAACCTCTGGCGTGTCCTCTCAAACTCTAGGACGTGGTCCATATATTTCCTCCGAACTGGTAGGTTATAAAAAAGGTTGCCAACAGTAACTGTGGTGCCGGCACTTGGCCTGCTCACCTCTGCTTCCTGCACCTGCCGTGCCTTTCCATTCTGAAATAGTTTAGTAAAAGTCTTTACCATAGTTTTGTTCTTTGACGAGATTTCAACTATGTTGGACATGTTTGCGATGCTTGCGATAGCCTCTCCCCGAAACCCATAAAACTTCAAGTCTTCTAAATCCTTAAGGGAATGACATTTGCTCGTAAAATACTGCAGCCCGATGCTCTCCATATCCTCTTGGCACAAGCCACAGCCGTTATCCACCACCTGGATCCGGAGGGTTTCCATATTTATCCGCACAGCAACACATGTTGCCTGAGAGTCTATGCTGTTTAGGAGAAGTTCTTCTACACACTGCCCAACAGAACCAATGGCGAACCCAGACCGCAGCGCACTCTGTACTTCTTCTGCCAAGCTTCGGATCATTGATAACGGAGATAGGAAAGTGACTTCAGCACGCACGAGGATTATGGGTTCAGTTTAGCCCATCTCTGCATCAAATCAACCAGGAAATACCTAAAAAAACAAAACATTAAATGTATACACCACACAAGTATATCTAATGTATTTATCACCATTCCTATTACATAAACCAAGATAATGTGCAGACATAGAAATTGACCACAGATAAGAAGTACCACCTGGTCTGCTCATTTTCTTATCAGTTTATAAACCTAAGGTCCCATTAGACTACTTAGGATACCCCCGTGTCTATCCCACACATTTATTTATATCATAATTTAACTGGCCCAATGGATCTCTTCCCCCGCCCCAAAGACATGTGGATATTTCCCTTTTATACATCAATAGTTGTATATATCAGTATCTTTTTCTGGTGAGTAGTTGCTGAGACCCCAGGGCTCTGACAGGCAGATAATTACACAACCTACGTGTGAATACGTTTCAGTGACACACACACAATGTGCAAATAAAGTGATCTGAAACAAACAAAACATGTCACAGGATCTAGTATCCTACATATGACTCTCCTATTACTCAACACATTGCTTCACTACATAGGAAGTGCGTTATATACAGATTACCCCAAACATAGACACCTGCAGCTCCCCTAATTCCAGCCCCTGCGATGGTAACACGTGTCCCCCACGCCTTAGAGCTCAGACTACACTAATAAGTACCAGTAATTAGTTACTACTAATAAACCTGCTTTCTACCTCAGAGGAACCCCAAACCCTTTCCCGCCAAATCCAAACGCTCGGCCGCCGCTGCCAGTCACGTCACAAGACTTACGCACGCACTTCTTTCCCCCATCATTGCGCATGCGCACTGGTACCCCGGTCCAGTATCATTGCGTTTATTATTGGAAGGCTCTCTCCCAGCAAGGGGGCGTGGTCTGAAGCACGGGACGCCATCTTTAACTGGGGAAGAGGCTGGGGGTGTCAATTACTATGCGCCAGAGGCAGCACGGAGACAAGCACAGCCATGTCTGTGTCACAAGCATCCAGGATCGCACCGCGCAGGGAACTGTGACTGAGGTCTGGGGCCTGCACTCAGCCAGTACGGGACCCTGTACTATATTATGAGTGTCTTCCTTTATACACAGTGGGCTACGTATAAAGCAGGGGTGTGTGGGTTTAAAAGACTACTTTCATTAGAAGGGAAGGAATTGCTGAAATGATTAGGAGGTCGGTAAATAAAACGTGGATTCTCTAGCAGATGTGTCTAACAGCTTTAATAGGCATGTCTTATATTTGCACAATGATATACATGTGGTACGCAAACCAAACTGTACAGACACACCCTATTCCAGGGGTTCCCAAACTCACCATACTCCCACTTTGCTTTGTTCAGCTACATATTTTCCTATGTGCATCATATGTAGTTCAACAACACTGGACTTAGGTCTAAAAACTGCATTAGGGATAGAGATGGACTGAAGTTCATTTTTTAAGCACTTAAGGGACAACCGGTAACATTTTGAGGGAGCACTGAGAACCCCATGTCAATACAACACAGCGGAGGTTATGAATTAAAGTGTACATCTCTGTTGCCCCAAAGGCAGACAGCCTGATGGGGCTCCCCAAGAGCTGCTCCCCTCTGCACAGGACCAGCATGCTACGGGTTAACATTTACTTGTACTTTGTGTCAACCCCACCCACTGGAATGTTAATGAGCAGAGCACACAAAGAACTTTTTGTTCACAGCTGCATTGAAAATCAACTACCTCAGTGTACATCTGCGTTGCCCCAAAGGCAGACAGCCTTTGGCGCAGCCAAAGGGTGCGAGTCGTTTGCTGCCATTCGCTGATGTTTGGTGTTGTTAAAGCTGCTCTATTTCAATTGGGAGATCCCATGTACCCAATTTTCCAACTCTATCTGTCTATGAAATGTATGTGAATTGACTGTTTAACCCTGTTCTTTTAATGTAACCATGTATTGTTGTAACTCTGTGCCCAGGACATACTTGAAAACGAGAGGTAACTCTAAAACATTTTTATAAATAAATAAAAAGTAAAACTAGCAGCGCTATACAAGAACAAATAATTATTATTAGGTTTCCCAGCTGCAAAACTGGTGTACACGTGGAGTAAAAGCTCAGCTCATAGGAGGAACTCAAATGCAGCTTTACAGCAAAACTTCAAGTGTCCCAGGTTCTTCTCTAAACAAAAGTATACTGTATCCGGACAGAAAATCACATTAATACGGCGTTCAGGCAGATACCTACGGGAGAGAGGGGCCTGTACAGGGGAGGAAGGGGGAACTTGTATAGGAGAGTGGCGAGGGGTGGCTGTGCAGGAGAGTAGAGGGGGCTGTACAGGGAAGTGGTGATGGGGGGCTGTGCAGGAGAGCGGCGAATGGGGGGGGGGGGGGAGAATGTATAGGGGAGTGGCGTTCAACCCTGTGCAGACTCTAGGGTCTCATTTGCTGATTTTGAAGTCGCTGTACTCCAGGTGAAGGATCGTCTTCTCGTTTTGGAATTCCACCCTCTTTATTTGGGATTTGGGGCTCCCTTTGTTCTGCAGCCAGACTTGCATCGCCCGCACACTGGTTCTCTCACCCTGCAGCTGCCCCTTCACTGTACCACTGTGCGTGTTCTGGACCCAGCCCACCAGACCCAGACGCTTTCCTTCTGCCTAGAACATAAATAATCCCACACGTATGAGTGTTATCTCACTGCCAGACTGGACAAAATATCTTTAACACACAGAGCTGGGATACTACAATGTATGTGTACTCACACACACACACACACACGTGTTACCTGGGTGAATATGTATACATACACACACACACACACACACATTACCTGGGTGTACTTGCGGAAGAAAACACCTTGCACCTTCCCAAACACCTCATAATCCAGAGAGATGAGCGGCTCCCCCTCAGCCATGGGCAACATAGAGCCAGACAGCACCACTCGAGCAACTATTCTATAACAGAACAGAAACGGGGCACGTGGGTAAGAGAAACTCACCTAATCCTTAAAATATATACCCACAGCACGCTATACAAATGACTGGCACACACACACACGTGATGGAAAAGGTGCTCTAATTGTCAATGGCGAAAAAAACACAACATACAATACACATACAGGGTGATAATGGAGAACAGTGTCCCACAGATCCCACTCTGAGTGATGGAATAATATGGGAAAAACCTGGGACAACAAACATTCAAACAAGAAACACTAACACAGGCTCGTGCTAAAGTCTATACAAAGCATTCAAGCAACAGCTAATAATAGCTATAGGAAAAAATGGCCAAATACAAATGTATTTGTTTCTCGTTTATTGGGTTCCATCATCAGAGTGGCATCTGTGGAACACTGAATGTGTACTGTATGTTGTGGGCTTTTTTCACCAGTGACAGAGTTCTCTATTCATCACGTGTGTGCCTGCCATTTGTATAGAGTTGCTGTTGGTATATTTTCTATTTTCCCCTCAGCCATGCTGCGCCCTGAAATAAAAACCCCACAGGGATAAACACCCCTTCCTTCACCAATACATTCTCCCCATCTGTATCCCTCCCCCATACAGTCTTCCCATCTGTACCCCCTCCCCCATACAGTCTCCCCATCTGTACCCCCACCCCCATAGTCTCCCCATCTGTGCCCCCACCCCCATAGTCTCCCCATCTGTACCCCGTCTCCCCATCTGTACCAGTCTCTCCCCCCAATACAGTCTCCCCACCTGTACCTGTCTCCCCATCTGTACCAGTCTCCCCATCTGTACCAGTCTCCCCCATCTATACCCGTCCCCACTCCATACAGTCTCCCCATCTGTACCAGTCTCTCCCCCCAATACAGTCTCCCCCCCTTACCTGTACCAGTCCCCCCTAAAAAAAAACCCGGGGCCCCCCAGACATTTATCGCCCCATCTGTACCCCTCCCCACTTCATACAGTCTCCCCATCTGTACCCTCCCCACTTCTACCATTCCCCCATCTGTACCCCTCCCCACTTCATAACAGTCTCCCCATCTGTACCCCTCCCCACTTCATACAGTCTCCCCATCTGTACCCCTCCCCACTTCATACAGTCTCCCCATCTGTACCCTCCCCTCCCATCGCACCGCATCTATAGATCACCAATACAGTTTCATACCTAACTACGCCCGGTCACTGACCTCTCTCCCGCCTCCGTCTCTATGACAACCGCAGACTCCGTACCCACTTGACTCAATGTTGGCGCTCGACGCGTTACGTCACGAAACCACGCCCGACGTGACGCAACGACGTGCGCGTCTCCTAGCAACCCGGGACAACAGAGCCGAGCGCGGTGCGGCGGAGACTGTATATCTCTATTTATATGCAGGTATGTAACGTCATCACACTATAATATATATATTATATTATATATTTATATATAATATATATATATATATATATATATATATATATATATATATATTTATATTATAGTGTAAGTATGTTTGCAACGTCATTATCATATATATAGGCTATATATGGTATGTAACATAATCCATATATCACACCACACGTAGTTAGTAATATCAAATATTATATATATATATATTATATATATACTATATATATATATTATTATCTATATATATGTATTTTCCTAGAAGTTCCTGTGAGTGCCTCTCCCTAGAATTTTCTACATCATTGATTGCAGCTGCACAGAGCAGCTAAAGTTTATTACCTGCTTGCCACCGATATTAGACTGCTATATATATATTTATTTTGGTATACAGGTATGGAACGTCATTATATATGGGCCCCCAAAGGTCAATCCCGGCTAGAGCAGTTGAGGAGTGAATACCAGGAGAAGACCCTGAGAGAGAAAGAGGAGAAGCTGCTGACCCTCTTCACACAGCAACAAGAGAGCGCTCTGCGCAGGGTCCACGGGTACTCACAGCGCTCCCCCACAGCCCTGTGTGCGGTGCCACGACACCCTGATACCAGCATCCACTCTGAGCCGAAGCAGGTCCCCTCCCACCCTAACTTTCACCCATCCCCAGGGACAGCGGAGAAGACCTGGGCCTCTAACTGGACAGTAGCTAAAAAGAGCGTCGGAGTGGACCGTGCGCACCCACTCAAACCTGTCTTTCACCACAAGGCCACAGTGGGCATCACAGCAGCAATGGGCAACCTTCACCTGACAGAATTCCATGGCAGGGTCAACGGACGCTCACCATCAGCCAATGCATTGGGGCTCAAGCCCTCACTCCCGGTACAGGTCCGGTCTAAATCTGGGCCCAGCCGGCCACAGCCTTGGCACCAGCTGCAAGAGGCCGAGGTCAGTCTGAACACTGAGATCCGCAGGAAGGAGGCTCTGCTGAAAGAGAAGCTGCGCAGAACTGAGGAAGAACTGCGCAGGATCCAGAGAGAGAAGGTGGAGGCTGAGCTGGAGGAGAGAAGCGTGAGAGAGATCCAGGAGGGCAGGAGGAGAGCAGATAAGATTCAGAGGAAGGAAGGGCCAAGCTTCAGCCACCTTAGCCCCAAGGAGGAGGAACAGGAGGATGATGGCAGCCAACATATGTGCGTGGGTCAGCGAGCCACACAGCGGAGGCGCTGTGAAGAAGCAGAATCAAAACCGCACACTGGGAATCCCAGGCCCACTTTCACAGAGCGGCAAAACAGAGTGGGCAGGCTGAAAAGGGAGCAGCTAGTGGCCAGTAACAGTAAGATACATACGTCTCCCACCCAGCCTGTCCCTCCCAAACATGTAGGGGACTCCTCTGTCACAGGGTCCCTCAGAGCACAGCATGTCGCAGCGGCTGAACAGCCGGGAACCCCGTCCAGCAGCAAGGAGGAAGAGGAGGGTGTTTTCTGGGGGGGAGGTTATCCGCAAAGCGTTGCTGCAGAGGGACAGGGTGCGGAGCTGGTGCAGTGCCGGGTGTGTCAGCGGCAATTTGCATCCCAGCGTCTGGAGAAGCACACGCAGGTCTGTAAGAAGATGCAGAGCTCCAGAAGGAAAGTGTTTGACTCATCCAAAGCCCGAGCCAAAGGAACTGACCTAGAGCAATACCTGTACACCAAGGGCAGAGTCCTGGCCTCAGCGCCCATGGTGAGCCGACCCCTCCCCCTCTATATCCACTGCCTCCCTGACCCCTCTATCTCCACCGTCTCACTTACCCTGACCCCTCTATCTCCACCGCCTCCCTGACCCCTCTATCTCCACCGCTCACTAACCCTGACCCCTCTATCTCCACCACCTCACTGACCCTGACCCCTCTATCTCCACCACTTCACTGACCCTGACCCCTCTATCTCCACCACCTCACTGACCCTGATCCCCTCTATCTCCACCACCTCACTGACCCTGACCCCAACTATCTCCACCACCTCACTGACCCTGACCCTTCTATCTCCACCACTCACTGACCCTGACCCTCTATCTCTCCACCACTCATGACCCTGAACCCTCTATCTCCACCACCTCACTGACCCTGACCCTCTATTTCACCACCTCACTGACCCCCTTAATCTCCACCGCTCCCTGACCCCCCTAATCTCAACCGCCTCCCTGACCCCTCTATCTCCACACCTCACTGACACCTGACCCCTCTATCCCCCACCTCACTGACCTGACCCTGACCCTCTATCTCCACCACACCTCACTGACCCTGAACCCCTCTATCTCCACCACCTCACTGACCCTGAACCCCTCTATCTCCACCACCTCACTGACCCTGACCCCTCTATTTCCACCACCTCACTGACCCTGACCCCTCTATCTCCACCGCCTCCCTGACCCCTCTATCTCCACCGCCTCCTTGACCCCTCTATCTCCACCACCTCCCTGATCCTGACCCCTCTATCCCCGCCTCCGACCCCTCTATCGTCCACCGTGCTCCCTGATCCTGACCTCTATCTCCACCATCTTACTGACCCTGACCCCACTATCTCCACCGCTCACTGACCCTGACCCCCTCTATCTCCACCACCTCACTGACCCTGAACCCCTCTATCTCCACCACCTCACTGACCCTGACCCCTCTATTTCACCACCTCATACCCTGACCCCCTATCTCCACCCCTCCCTGACCCCTCTATCTCCACCGCCTCCTTGACCCCTCTATCTCCACCGCCTCCCTGACCCTGACCCCTCTATCTCCACCGTCTCCCTGATCCTGACCTCTCTATCTCCACCATCTTACTGACCCTGACCCCACTATCTCCACCGCTCACTGACCCTGACCCCCTCTATCTCCACCGCCTCACGGACCGTTTCCCCCCAGGTCAAAGGCAGCACTTGGCGTCAGAAGCATGAATCCTTTATGCGCACGATCCGCCAGGCACGTGAGGTGCAGCAGGTTATAGCCAGGGGGGGGGCAACTGTCCGACTTGCCTCCCCAAACCCCCGACGAGAACCCAGACTACGTGCCCTGCCCTCACTGCAGTCGCCGCTTTGCCCCTCGTGCTGCACTGAGGCACATCCCGAAATGTGAGACTATCAAGAGCAAACCCCGACCCCCCCTCTCTCGCCGGAGGGCTCTGGCATTGTGATCTAGTGCAGCCTCCCCACCCCCCCCCCCTAGTACGCTAGCAACAGTGCCACCCCTCACCCCTAGCCCCACCGCTGAGCACAATGCAAGTTCCTCACCCACGGGGAAGCTGTCAGACTGTGAACAAAGCTATGGAGTCCGAGGCAGCTGCTGCACTGACCTCGCTCGTGTGCAGCGTCTGTCGTGACCTCGCTCAGGTGCAGCTCTGCGTGACCCTCGCTCGGTGCAGTTCTGCGTGACCTCGCTCGGGTGCAGCTCTGCGTGACCTCGCTCGGGGTGCAGCTCTGCGTGACCTCGCTCGGGGTGCAGCTCTGCGTACCATCGGCTCAGGGTTCAGCTCGCGTGACCGTCTCTCGTGTGTGCAGCTCCTCGTGACCGCTCGCGCGTGTTGCAGCTCTGCGTGGACCTCGCTCGGGGTGCAGCTCTCGTGACCTCTGCTCGGGGTGCAGCTTCTGCGTGCCTCGGCTCGGGTAGCGCTTCTTCGTGACGCTTGCTCGGGTGCAGCTCTGCGTGACCCCTCGCTCAGGGTGCAAGCTTCCTGCGTGACCTTCTGCTCGGGTGCCGCTCTGCGTGACCCCTCGCTCGGTTGCAGCTCTGGCGTGACCTCGCTCGGGTGCAAGCTCTGCGTGACCTCGCTCGGTGCACTCTGCGTGACCTCGGTCGTGTTCATCTTGCGTGACCTCGCTCGCGTGCACTCTGTCGTGACCCTCGCTGGGTGCAGCTCTGCGTGACCTTAGCTCGTGTGCAGCCTCTGCTTTACCCCATGCTCGGGTGCAGCTCTGCTTGACCTCGCTCGGGTGCAGCTCTGCGAGAGAACCCTCGCTCGGTGTCAGCCGCTGACCTCGCTCGGGTTCAGCTCTGCGTGACCTCGCTCGGGTGCCGCCTGCGTGACCCCCTCGCTCAGGCGTTCAGCTCTGCGTTACCCTCTCTCGGTTTGCACTCTGCGTGACCCTCGCTCAGGGTGCAGCTCTGCGTGACTCTCGCTCAGGTGCAGCTCTGCGTTACCTCGCTCGGGTGCAGCTCTGCGTGAACCTCGCGCTCGGAGTGCAGCTTCTGCGTGACCCTCGCTCAGGTTGTCACTCTTGCGTGACCGTCGCTCAGGGTGCAGCTCTGCGTACCTCGCTCGTGCAGTTCAGCTCTGCGTGACCTCGCTCGTGCAGCCTCTGCGTGACCTCGCTCAGGGGTGCACTCTGCGTGACCTCCTCAGGGTGCAGCTCTGCGTGACGCTCTCGCTCCAGGGGTGCAGCTCTTCGTTACCCCCGCTCGCTGGGGTGCAGCTCGGCGTGAACCCCTCGCTCGGGGTGGCAGCTCTGCGTTACCTCGCTCGGGACGCTCTGCGTGACCTCGCGCGGGTGCAGCTCTGCGTGACCTCGCTCAGGTTGCAGCTCTGCTTGACCCGTCGCTCGGGTAGTGCAGCCTGCGTGATCCTCGCTCAGGGGTGCAGCTCTTGCTTGACATCGCTCATGGTGCAGCTCTGCGGACCTCGCTCGGTGCAGCCTAGTCTGACCCTCTCGCTCAGGGTTCAGCTGCTCTGCCGTGACCTCGCTCGTGTTGCAAGCTCTGGTGACCTCGCTCGTGTGCAGCTGCTCTGCGTGACTCTCGCTCCAGGTTGCAAGCTCTGCTTACCCTCCTCGCTCGGTTGCAGCTCGGCGTGACCTCGCTCATGGTGCATTCTTTCTCTGCGTGACCCCGGCTCTCTCAAGGTTGATCTCTTCTTTACCTTTGCGTCTCTTTGGCCGTCTCTTCGTGACCGTCTCTCCTTTTTCCAGCTCTTTCTGTTCCCCTCTGCTCTGTTTCTCTCCTTCTTTCCCTCGCTCGTGTTTCCTGCTCTTCTTTCCCCTCGCTCGGGTGCAGTCGGCGTGACCTCGCTCAGGGTGCAGCTCTGCGTGACCTCGCTCGGCAGCGGCTGACCTCGCGGCAGCTCTGCGTGACCCGTCGTCCGCTCGCGGCCTGCTCGGGTTGGCAGCTCTGCGTGACCCCTGCGCTCGGGGTGCAAGCTCTGCGACCCTCGCTAGCGGTGTGCTGCAGCTCTGCGTGACCTCGCTCGGGTTGTCAGCTCAGCTTGCGTGACCTCGTCTTGACGCGCGGTGCTCTGCTCTGCGTGACCCGAGCTCGGCGTGCACGCGTCCTCGCTCGGGTTGCAGCTAGCTGCCCGGGGTGAATCCCTCTGGTGGCTGCGTGACCGCATGTGCAGCTCCTGCGTGACCCTCGCTCAGGGTGCAGCCTCTGCTGTGACCTCGCTCAGGTGCAGCTCTGCACAACCTCACTATGCATTAGAGTTGTATTTATTTATGGCAGACTCCAGGCTGTGTTGTTTATGAGGACACCAGGAATAAGCCCTTCTGTAACATGTCAAATGAGAAACCTTTTCTTAATTCGCGTGGTGCATGTTTCTTAGGCCAATGAGATGATCGAGGGAGAAGGACAGGCATAGGAAAGACCAAAATTAGTACATCTTGCAAGAGCATGTTAGGGGGGGGAGGGGGTTCTAGACGCGGCGGGGAACTGGTGAGAGGCGGGGCTAGTAAACTGCGCGCGCCCCCATCTAATCTGCTGCTAGAACACCTCATAACTCATCTTTTGCCCCGTTATAACTTCGAACTCCTACTGCCCCATAGAGAAACTAGCTAGAACCCCTCCTTTATAATCAGTCCTATTGCCCCATCACTTCCTCAGAACTGCTTGCATCTCGCGTCCTCCAGATTTCGCTTACCTGCTTCAGAACAAGTGGACGATATGACCTGTTTTCAGAGTAGTAGCTGCTTTGTGCGAGTACAGGTCAGCATACTACGGTGACAGCTGGGGCTTTTGTGTCAGTACAACAGGTCTCATACTAACGGTGGAGCAGCTGCTTTTGTGCGGTCAGGTCTCATACTAACGGTGGCGGCTGCTTGGTGTGAGTACAGGTCCATACAACGGTGGCGGCTGCTTTGCTGAGTACAGGTCTCATCCTAACGTGACGCTGCTTTGTTTGAGTACAGGTCTCATACTAACGTTGGACGCTGCTTTGTGTGAGTACAGGTTCTCAATCCGAACGGTTGACGGCTGCTCTGTGAGTACAGGTCTCATACTAACGGTGGTCCGGCTGCTTTGTGTGGTACAGGTCTCATACTAACGTGGCGGCCTGCTTTGTGTGAGTACAGTTCATACAACGGTGACGGCTTTGTTGTGAGTACAGGTCTCATACTAACGGTGAGGCTGGCGTCTGTGACATACAGGTTCTCAGTACAACGGTGAAGCGCTGCTTGTGAGTACAGGTCTCATACCTAACGGTGACGCTCTTGTGTGAGTACAGGTCTCATACTAACGGTGCGGCTGCTTTGTGCGAGTACACGGTCTCATACTAACGGTGGCGGCTGCTCTGTCGAGTAGGTCTCCTAACGTGATGCGCTGCTTTGTGCGATTACGGTTCCTCTATACTAACGGTGGCGGCTGCTTTGTGGTGAGTACGGTCTCATACTAATGGTGACGGCTGCTTGTGTGTGAGTAACAGGTCTCATACTAACTGTACGGCTGCTTTGTTGCGAGTACAGGTCCTCTACTAACGGTGCATGGCATGTCTTTGTGCGGAGTAGCAGGTCTCCTACTAACGTTGGCTGCTGCTTGTGAGTACAGGTCTCATACTAACGGTGATGGCTGCTTTGTGTGAGTACAGGTCTCATACTACGGTGACGGCTGCTTTGTGAGAGTGCAGGTCTCATACTACCGGTGACGGCTGCTTTGTGTGCGAGTACAGGTCTCACTAACGGTGATGGCGGCTTTGTGGTAGTACAGGTCCTACTAACGGTGGCGGCTGCTTGGTTGTGAGTACAGGTCTCATACTAACTAACGGTGACGGCTGCTTTGTGTGATACAGGTTCTCTACTACGGTGACGGCTGCTTTGTGTGAGTACAGTCTCATACAACGGTGACGGCTGGCTTGTGTGAGTACAGGTCCATACTACTCGGTGACAGCTGCTTTGTGGCGAGTCAGGTCTCATACTACGTGATGCGGCTGCTTTGTGCGAGTACAGGTCCATACTAACGGTGGCGGCTGCTTGGGTCAGTACAGGTCTCATAATAACGGTGACCGCTGCTTTGTGGATTACAGGTCTCATACTAACGTGCGGCTGCTTTGTGTGAGTACTGTCTCATACTACGAGCTGTCTGTGGTACAGGTCTCATACTAACGGTGCGGCTGCTTTGTGTGAGTACAGGTCTCATACTAACGTGTGGCTGCGCTTTGTGTGAGTTCAGGTCTCATACTAACGGTGACGGCTGCTTTGTGTGGTACAGGTCCATACTAACGGTGACGGCTGCTCTTGTGAGTACAGGTCTCATACTAAACGGTGATGGCTGCTTTGTGTGAGTACAGCTCATATAACGGTGACGCCGCTTTGTGTGCGTACAGGTCTCATACTAACGTGGCGGCTGCTTGTGCGAGTACGGTCTCATACTACGGTGCGCTGCTCGTGAGTACAGGTCCATACTAACGTGACGGCTGCTGTTGTGGAGTACAGGTCCATACTAACGTGCTATGGCTGCTTTGTGGAGTAAGGTTCCATACTAACGTGTAGGCTGGCTTTGTGCTAGTACAGGTCTCTACTAACGTTGGCGGCTGCTCGTGTGAGTACGGTCTCATACTAACGGTGACGGCTGCTTTGTGCGAGTACAGGTCTCATAAACGGTGATGGCCTGCTTTGTGAGATAAGGTCTCATACTAACGGTGGCGGCTGCTCTGTGAGTACAGGTCTCATACTAACGTGATGGCTGCCTTGGCTGCTTGTGTGAGTACAGGTCTCATACTAACGTGACGCTGCTTGTGAGAGTAGCAGGTCCATACTAACGGTGATGGCTGCTTGTGTGAAGTACAGGTCTCATACTAACGGTGCGCGCTGCTTTGTGGTGAGACAGGTCATACTAACGGTGACGGCGCTTTGTGTGATACAGGTCTCATACTAACGGTGACGGCTCTTATGTGGTGTTAGTACAGTCCCTCATACTAACGGTGACGGCTGCTTTGTGTGATGAGTTCAGTACCTCATACTAACGGGACGGCTGCTTTTTGTGAGTACGGTCTCATACTAACGGTGGCGGCTGCTTTGTGTGAGTACAGGTCTCATACTAACGGTGACGGCTGCTTTGTGTGAGTACAGGTCTCATACTAACGGTGACGGCTGCTTTGTGCGAGTACAGGTCTCATACTAACGGTGATGGCTGCTTTGTGCGAGTACAGGTCTCATACTAACGGTGGCGGCTGCTCTGTGAGTACAGGTCTCATACTAACGGTGATGGCTGCTTTGTGTGAGTACAGGTCTCATACTAACGGTGGCGGCTGCTTTGTGTGAGTACAGGTCTCATACTAACGGTGGCGGCTGCTTTGTGCGAGTACAGGTCTCATACTAACGGTGGCGGCTGCTTTGTGCGAGTACAGGTCTCATACTAACGGTGACAGCTGCTTTGTGTGAGTACAGGTCTCATACTAACGGTGGCGGCTGCTTTGTGTGAGTACAGGTCTCATACTAACGGTGATGGCTGCTTTGTGTGAGTACAGGTCTCATACTAACGGTGGCGGCTGCTTTGTGTGAGTACAGGTCTCATACTAACGGTGACGGCTGCTTTGTGTGAGTACAGGTCTCATACTAACGGTGACGGCTGCCGCTCGGGTGCAGCTCTGCGTGACCTCGCTCAGGGTGCAGCTCTGCGTGACCTCGCTCAGGGTGCAGCTCTGCGTGACCTCGCTCGGGTGCAGCTCTGCGGACCTGCGCTCGGGGTGCCAGTCTCGCGTTACCTCGCTCAGGGGTGCAGCTCTGGTGACCTCGCTCAGGGTTGTCATGCTCTCTGCGTGACCATCGTAGGTGTGCTGCAGCTCGCGTGACTCGTGGCCTGAGCTTTGACTCGCTGGTGCGCTTGCGACCGCGGGGTGCTGGCGTGACCTCGCTCGGGTTGCAGCTATCTTGCCCGAGGGTGAGACCCGGGTGAGCTCGTGCCTCCCAGTGTGCAGCTCCTGCGTGACCGCTCGGTCAGCCTCTGACGCCGGTGCAGCTCTGAATCAAACATAGTTATATCTATGCTGCTAGACCTCAGCGTGTTGTTGGCAGAATAAGCTCTCTGACATGCAAACCGAGACTTCTTAGAGTTATATATGCGACTCAGGTGTATGATGACATCCAGATAGCTTTGTAACATGTCAATGAGCCTTTTTCGCCAATGTTCAGGCCATGAGATGTCGAGAGGAGAGGACAGGCATAGGAATAGACAAAATTAGTACATCCTTGCAAGAGCATGTTAGGGGGGGGAGGGGGGGGTTCGAAGCGCGAGGGGGGGCGGTGATGAGAGGTCGGGCTGTAGATGAACGTTCGCGCTCCCACTAATCTTCTGCTAGAACACCTCATAACTCATTTTTGCCCCGTATAACTCCTCCTACTGCCCCATAGAGCAACTAGCTAGAACCCCTCCTTTATAATCAGTCCTATTGCCCACATCACTTCCTCAGAACTGCTTGCATCGCGTCCTTCCAGATTTCGCTTACCTGACCTTTCAGAACAAGTGGACGAGATGACTGTTCAGAGGATAGCTGCTTTGTGCGAGTACAGGTCTCATACTACGGTGACAGCCGCTGCTTTGTGTGAGTAACAGGTCTCATACTACGGTGACAGCTGCTTTTGTGCAGTACAGGTCTCATACTAAGGTGGCGGCTGCTTTGTGAGTACAGGTCTCATATAACGGTGGCGGCTGCTTTGTGCGAGTACGGTCTCATACTAACGTGACGCTGATT
This sequence comes from Ascaphus truei, assembly GCA_036426205.1. Classification (NCBI taxonomy): domain Eukaryota; kingdom Metazoa; phylum Chordata; class Amphibia; order Anura; family Ascaphidae; genus Ascaphus; species Ascaphus truei. Next base: position 42,151,158 of record CM071575.1, read on the forward strand.
GGTGAGTACAGGTCTCATACTAACGGTGGCGGTGCTTGTGTGAGTAAGGTCTCATACTAACGGTGACGGCTGCTCTGTGAGTACAGGTCTCATACTAACGGTTGGCGGCTGCTTTGTGTGAGTACAGGTCTCATACTAACGGGTGGCGGCTAGTTGTGTGAGTACAGGCTCATACTACGTGAGCTGCTTTGTGTGAGTACAGTCTCATATGAACGGTGACGGCTCTCTGTGAGTACAGGTCTCATACTAACGGTGATGGCGCTTTGTGTGAGTACAGGTCTCATACTAACGGTGACAGCGCTCTTGTGTGAGTACAGGTCTCATACTAACGGTGGCTGTGCGTTTGTGCGAGTACGGTCTCATACTAACGGTGGCGGCTGCCTGTGGCTACAGGTCGCATTACTAAGGGACGGCTGCTTGTGTGAGTACAGGTCTCATACTAACGTGGCGGTGCTCGGCTCTTTGGTGTGAGTACAGTATCTACTAATGGTGACGGCTGCATGTGTGAGTACAGGTCTCATTACTAACGGTGACGGCTGCTTTGTGCGAGTACAGGTTCATACTAAAGGGTGATGGCTGCTTTGTGCGAGGTACAGGTCTCATACTCACGGTGCGGCTGGCTTGTGAGTACAGGTCTCATACTACGGTGATGGCTGCTTTGTGTGAGTACAGGTCTCAACTAACGGTGACGGCTGCTTTGTGAGAGGCAGGTCTCATACTAACGGTGGACGGCTGCTCTGTTTGTGCGAGTACAGGTCTCATACTAACGGTGATGGCTGCTTTGTGTGAGTAGGTTTCTACTAACGGTGGCGCTGCTTTGTGTGGTACAGGTCTCATACTAACGGTGACGGCTGCTTTGTGTGAGTACAGGTCTCATTAACTAACGGTGACGGCTGCTTGTGTGAGTACAGGTCTCATACTACGGTGACGGTGCTTTGTTGGTACAGGTCTCATACTAACGGTGACAGCTGCTTTGTGGCAGTAACAGGTCTCAACTAACGGTGCGGTGGCTGCTTTGTGCGGAGTACAGGTCTCAACTAACGGTGGCGGCTGCTTTGGGCGAGTTACAGGTCTCATACTAACGGTGACAGCGCTTTGTGTGATACAGGTCTCATACTAACGGTGGCGGCTGCTTTGTGTGAGTACAGGTCTGCATACTAACGGTGACGGCTTGCCTGTGAGTACAGGTCTCATACTAAAACGGTGGCGGTTGCTTTGTGTGAGTACAGGTTCATATAACGGTGGCGGCTTTGTGTGAGTACGGTCTCATACTAACGGTGACGGCTGCTTTGTGTGAGTAAGGCTCTATATAACGGTGACGGCTGCTCTGTGAGACAGGTCTCATACTAACGGTGATGGCTGCTTGTGTGAGTACAGGTTCATACTAACGGTGACAGCTTGCTTGTGTGAGTACAGGTCTCATACTACGGTGGGGCTGCTTTGTCGAGTACAGGTCTCATACTAAACGTGGCGGCTGCTCGTGTGAGTACAGGTCTCATACTAACGGTGACGCGGCTTGTGCGAGTCAGGTCTCATACTACGGTGATGGCTGCTTTGTGCGACAGGTCTCATACTAACGGTGATGGCTGCTTTGTGCGAGTAAGGTCTCCTACTAACGGTGGCGGCTGCTCTGTGGAAGTACAGGTCTCATACTAACGGTGACGGACTGCTTTGTGAGAGTGCAGGTCTCATACTAACGGTGATGGCTGCTTTGTGCGAGTACAGGTCTCATACTAACGGTGCGGCTGCTCTGTGAGTACGTTCTCATACTAACGGTGAGGTGCGCTTTGTGTGAGTACAGGTCTCATACTAACGGTGACGTGCTTTGTGAGAGTGCAGGTCTCATACTAACGGTGATGGCTGCTTTGTGTGAGTACAGGTCTCATACTAACGGTGCGGCTGCTTGTGTGAGTCAGGTCTCATACTAACGGTGACGGCTGCTTTGTGTGAGTACAGGTTCATACTAACGGTTGACGGCTGCTTTGTGTGAGTACAGGTCTCATACAACGGGTGACGGCTGCTTTGTGTGAGTACAGGTCTCATACTAACGGTGACGGCTGCTTTGTGTGGTACAGGTCTCATACTAACGGTGACTGCTGCTTTGTGTGAGTACAGGTCACATACTAACGGTTACGGCTGCTTTGTGTGAGTACAGGTCTCATTACTAACGGTGACGCTGCTGCTTGTGAGTTCAGGTCTCATACTAACGGTGAGGCTGCTTTGTCGGGTACAGGGCTCATACTTAACGGTGAAGGCTGCTGTTGTGTGAGTACAGGTCTCTCAACGTGACGCTGCTTTTGTGAGACAGGTTCACAAACGGTGTGTGGTGCTTGTGAGTAAGGTCTCATACTAACGGTGGCGGCCTGCTTGTGTGAGTACAGGTCTCATACTAACGGTGATGGCTGCTTTGTGTGAGTACAGTTCATACTAACGTGACAGCTGCTTTGTGTGATACAGGTCTCATACTAACGTGGCGGATGCTGTTGTGGAGTACAGGTCTCCATATCATATACGGTGATGGCGTTGGTGTGTGAGTACAGGTCTCATACTAACGGTGGCGGCTGCTTTGTGTGAGAAAGGTTCATACTAACGGTTGCGGCTGCTTTGTGTGAGTACAGGTCTCATACTAACGGTGTGCGGCTGCTCTGTGAGTTACAGGTCGTCATGACTAACGCGTGAACTTTTGGGTATGTGGAAGGTGTCTAGTCACATGTAGGGTAAAAGTACTAGAGTAGGGTTTGGAGGATCAGCCGTACGGGAGTACAACATAGGGTTGAGATCCTTGGTATGCAGCGCACGATTGAGGTGATGCAGCTATAATGGGGGTGGTAGCGGGATTGAGAGAATGAAGGGGTAAGGACACTTGTTTGGTGCTGGGGCTTGGGGTTTCAGTGATGGGTTTTTGGGTCTAGACAATGACTCATCAACACCCCCTTACCCCTCCACCCGCCCAGTGCTCCCCCCTCCCCCAGTCCCGTGCCTCGGTCCGCCGGTACAGTGTGGCCTCCCCGTAGGCCCCGTGGCCCAGCACCCGGATGGGGATGTAGTGCAGCTCCTCCTCCCCGCAGCTCCGCACTGACTCCCCGAAGTCGGAGTTGATGGAGTCGCAGTGCCGGTCATACCGGCCGAGGGCGGACATAGCGGGACCGGGGTCACCAGCGGACGCCCGGCGCCATGTTCAGCTGTCACTGACCTTCCACCTCGCACCTTATTTGGCGAATGTAGAGCACACGTGACCCCGCGTCATACCGCGGCCAGCCATTTTTGTTTTGGGCAGTTTGTGTGTTAACAGGAAAGAGACACATTTCATAGTGATCAACACAGCTTTTAAGTGTCACTCAAGGGGAGGGGGGATTGGCAGTGTCACTCCTGGAGTGAGGGAATACCCTCCTGAGCTTGGACAGTGTCACTCATGGAGGGGGGGCAGTGACACTCATAAGAGGTAGTGTCACTCATGGGAGTGGGGGTTATTGGCAATGTCACTCCTGGAGTGAGGGAATACCCTCCTGAGGTTGGACAGTGTCACTCATAAGAGAGGTAGTGTCACTCATGGGGGGGGGGGGGGGGTTGGGCAGTGTCACTCATGGGGGTGAGGGAATCACTCCTGAGGGAGGGTGGGTAGTGTCACTCATAAGAGGGAGATAATGTGGGGGAGGGTCACTCAAGGGGAAGAGGGAGTGTCACTTATGGGAGGACAGTGTCACTCCTGGGGGTGAGGGAATCACTGCTGAGCTGGGGGCAGTGTCACTCATAAGAGAGGGCGGTAGTGTCACTCATGGGGAAGAGGGAGTGTCACTTGGGAAAGGCAGTGTCACTCATGGGGGGAGGGGGGCAGTGTCACTCATGGGGGGAGGGAGTGTCACATTAATACCCTTAAACTATTCAGTTGTTAACAAGTCAGCAACCAAGGGCTTAACTTGCATTTTAAAATACCTGTTTTTCTGTGTCTCGTGCGGTCATCTAGGATTGACCTGGTCTGTGTTTGTGGGAAACAAAACAATAAAAAAATACAAAAAACCATGGTGACAGTATTGTATGTCTTTATTTATATAGCGCCATTAATGTACATAGCGCTTCACAGCAGTAATACATGTGGTAATCAAATAAATAACAGCTAATATAAATAACAGGTCATGGGAATAAGTGCTTCAGACATAAAAGTAACATTAAGGAAAAGGAGTCCCTGCTCTGAAGAGCTTACAGTCTAATTGGTAGGTAGGGGAACATACAGAGACAGTAGGAGGGCGTTCTGGTAAGTGCGTCTGCAGGGGGCCAAGCTTTATGTATCAGGTGTATAGTATCAGCCACGGTGCTACTGATATGCTTCTTTAAGCAAGTGTGTCCTAAGGTGGGTCTTAAAGGTGGATAGAGAGGGTGCTAGTCAGGTATTGAGGGGAAGAGCATTCCAGAGGTGCGGGGCAGTAAGTGAGAAAGGTTGAAGGCAGGAGAGGGCTTTAGATACAAAGGGGGTAGAAAGAAGACATCCTTGAGAAGAACGCAAGAGTCGGGATGGTGCATAGCGAGAAATTGCATAACGACAGTATATAGATACTGCTGTGCTTCCAATCGTCAAAGGGGTATCAAAAGGTTATGGACCCTCTCTGGCCAGAGGTGACAGAAAGGACACTATTCATACCATTATAGATTTACAAAATGTAAGATAATTAAAAAATGATGGCGGTGGAGCGCCTCAGTGGCTAAAGACACAGACTCTGTAAGCAATGACACCGAGTTTGAATCAGGAGAACCTGGTTGAATTTCCGGTGCCAGCTCCTTGTGACCTTGGGTAAGTCACTTCATCTCCCTGCACCTAAAACATAGATTGTAAGCTCATCTGGGCATGGACTGTGTCTAAGATTCCTATGTGCTGCGTACCGCGCGCTAATAATTGTAATGCGCTTGGAGTCCTAGTGGGAGAAAAGCGCTATACTGTACTGTATAAAATAAAGTTATTAAAAAGTTACTTCACAATGATAAGAAATATAGATTTATTGCTGGAGTAGTCAGACGTATGTAAAAATACCAAGTATGACATATTACCCGAGTGTCAGATAGCCGTTTTCTCCCTTCAAGATTAAAATTAGCCTACCAAATCAGGTGTCCACACAAGTATTTAAATCCTACAAATATAACTGTGAGGGTAACTTTATTCTAGGGCAGTGTTTTTGAAAGGGTTCCCTGCAATTTTCTGGTCATTTGAAAATTGTATCAAATATAGAAGAATTTACAATGCATCTGATCTCAGACGTGCTATTAGAGAGGGTTGGGGTTCCTCACAATGCATCTGATCTCAGACACGCTATTAGAGAGGGTTGGTGTTCCTTACAATGTATCTGATCTCAGACGCGCTATTAGAGAGGGTTGGGGTTCCTTACATTGCATCAGATCTGAGACGCGCTATTAGAGAGGGTTGGGGTTCCTTACAATGCATCTGATCTCAACGCCACTATTAGAGAGGGTTGGGGTTCCTTACAATTCATCTGATCTCAGACGCGCTATTAGAGAGGGTTGGGGTTCCTTACAAGGCATCTGATCTCAGACGTGCTATTAGAGGGGGTTGGGGTTCCTCAAAATTTCACTTAGGGTTCCTTAATTTAAAGTTGGACACCACTTTTCTAGGAGTTCCAGGGAGAGAGTTAGAAGGTATTTTATACTGAGTCACTTTAGTCTTAAGAAATAATTTGCTCTCCCAGTCATAAATGTCACGGTAGATTGATGAGGGCGAGTTGGGACACACCCATGGGGAACGTGAGGATAAAAACCATTTGAGATATCAAAACTAGAGAGGAGGTGCACCAAATAACATGGAAATTCTCATATTTCCATCTCACGACCTCTTGAGGCATTAGGTGGTAATGTATTAGACTTTTTTTCAGTTTTTGTCCATATATTTTATGAAACCGTTTGCATTTATATATAGTGTCTTTTTAACATTCTTTTTCTGTAACCAAGCACTGTATCACTTTTCAAATATATATATATATATATATATATATATATGTGTCAAAATCTGTTTGTTTGTGGGTTTGTTTGTTTTGTTTGTGCGCGCTCCCATGGGCTCTCGCGCTCTCCCATTGGCTGACAGCGGGGTGGGCCTTGGCTCGGCGGGTCTTTGCTTTCATGCTCTGTGACTGCGAGGCGACGTCACGGGCAGGGCCACGTTCAGATGTGTGAACTGGGGGGGACCTGTGAACGGGGGGGGGGGGGGGGGGGGGAACGGACCTGGGGGACGGGGGGGGGGGAAGAGACCGGACCTGGGAAGGGAAGGGGGGGGGGGTACCGGACCTGTGAACGGGGGGCGGGGGGAAGACGGAATGTGAACGGTGGGGGGGGGACCGGACTTGTGAACGGGGGGGACCAGAGCGAGCCGCCGCGCAACCCGTCCGCCCCGCAACGGACAGCCGCCGACGAGCAACTCGCCCGCCCCACAGTGAGTGCGCTGCCGCCACCAAGCAACCAGCCCCCGACGTGAACCACCGTTGACCAACCCGCCCCCGCAGTGAGCCGCCGCGAAACCGCCTGTCCACCCCCACAACTAACCAACACTCCCCTCTACACCCGCAGTGGGCCGCCACCGAGCAACCCCACCCCACGCAAGCCGCCGCCAAGCAACCCCCCCGCCCGCACCGAGCCATCGTCACAGACACCCTCCCCCGCACAACCCAACAGTGAGCCGCCCCCGCTGAGCAACCCTCCCGCTCGCCCCCCATGTGAGCCGATGCCGAGCAACCCTCCCACCTGTCCCAACAGTGAGCCGCCGAGCAAACCTCCCGGGAGAGAGAGTGAGGGGTGCTCCATGGGAACCAGAGCTGTCAACTGGGGGGGAATTCGAGCTGTTAACAGGGGAAGGTGGGGAACGGAGCTGTGAAGGGGGAGGGAAATCGGAGAGAGGAGAGGAGAGGAGGGGAGAGGAGAGAGAGAGAGAGGAGAGAGAGAATTAAATCCCGGGCAAACCAGCTAATTAAATCTAAAAAGTAATAAGTACTGTCTTTGGGCTCTAATTGAACCTAGTATCATTTAAAGATTAACCGCATTTTCATGTAGATCAAACAAGCAAAAACATCTCAGACTGGGAACACGATATAGGGAACCCTTTAGAGCAGGGGGGCGCAAACTTTTTTCCCTGCGCCCCCTGCCGGCAGTCCCCTCCCTCCCGCGCCCCCCCCCCCCCAACCCCCACTTACCCGCGCTCCGGCATCATGACGTCACGTTGCTGTAGCAACGTGACGTCACATGACCTCGCAGCATCATTTTGACGCCGCGTTGCCATGGCGACACAGGGAGGAAGCCGCCGGAGCCACGGTAAGTTAGGTTACAGAGGCCCTGCAGCTCCCCCGGTACTTAATTTAATTGCCTTCGGGAAGCGCGCTGGGCCTCTGTAAACCCCGCGCCCCCCTGCCCCCGTCGGCAGTCTCGCGCCCCCCCTGGGGGTCGCGCCCCCCAGTTTGCGCACCGCTGCTTTAGAGGAAGAGGACTGGGAAGAAATATACGAAAGGATAGCTAGAGCTTCTCGCTGCTCACTGATCAGCGAAACAAACTTGAAAGTCCTACACAGGTAGTATTATACACAAGCGCGACTCCACTCTTTCTTCCCGCTAACCTCCCCCATGTGCTGGCGCAACTGCGGTCAAATAGGCACGTTTAAACACATCTGGTGGTCCTGCCCTAATATAATCCTCTTTTGGGGAAGAATCAGTCGGCTAATAGAAGGGGTAACAGGTCTGGATTTATCTTGGAATATAGAAACAGTGCTCTTACTAAAACCTACCGAGGGCCTAGAGAGAAAAATAGACTATCTGATAACACAGATCCTATCAGCAGCCAAAACACTAATCGCAAAACACTGGAAACAGAACGACCCTCCCCCATCCCTGAGGTACTACACAAGATAAATTATATAATGACAATGGAGAGACTCACAAGTCTAATCCACGACAGGTACAATACCTTCCTGACAACGTGGGATCCGTGGGAGACACACATTTGGAAGAACCCAATCGGAACTACGAAATAAGGAGACCGCTAATGGTTAAAGCAGATTTAGATTTGTTTAAGGATGTAACAAGTTTACATGAATGCGTGGAGCACATGATGGATGTCACCCTACTACCCCCCCCCACCCAAACTTTTTATTCCCCCCCCTCCCCCCTTTTTTTTTCTTTTTTCCCCTCCCTTTGCCCCTTTTTTATGTTACCATGTTCAGTTTTGAAAAATAAAAAATATAAAGTTGAAAAAAATAAATAAAGATTAACCGCATTTTCGGACACCTTTTGCTACATTGGGTTTGTGTGTTCATTAACACTTTTTGTTTCTAGTGAACAAGACACCGGGAACTTCTAAGGTAAAATCTTAAATTATGCTTGGTGGTGGTGGTTGTGGTGGCAGCGTATTGAGGTTAGTGTGACGGTTTTTGGGTAGATATGGCTCATTTTGAGGTCCCTGCGGGGGAGGTAAGTGAGCTGGATGTTTTAACCCATCACATACACAAGGCACGTGCACACAGGTGTGGTGTTCATGCCAGAGGAGTCACTCATTGGGGGGGAATGGGGCGGTGTCACTCCTTGGGGGGAGCACATCACAACAGCCACCGCAGCACAGCAATCTCCGTAGCCCACCCACCATGTAGCCCCTGCTACAGATATATGCAGATAGAGAAAGTCCAAAAGGAAATACCGGAGCACAGCTTCCCAAAAGAACGTGGTGAACACGGGACTGATGAAAAAAAGTTTAATGATTAAAAATTAGATACATGGGTAGTCCTGGCAGGTACTCTGATGCGTTTCACGCACAGGGCGCTTTGTCAAAGATATATGCATAGTGTGGACAATACAGAATTAATCTGTTCAACCTATCACACTCCGCGCCCTGATGGCAGGGGTGGAGGCGTGGGGCTCCTGCTCTCCTCTCTCTGCCGTTACCGAACCTTTCCTATTCCCCCCTCTCTTGCTTTTCCCTCCTTTGAGGTTCACTGTCCAGATCTTCTCTCCTCTCCCTGTCCATGTGGCGGTCATCTATCGCCCACCTACCTCTACTCATCCCCCTTCTGCCTTTCTCTCTCACATTGAATCCTGGCTCTCTTTCTCTCTCTCCTCAGACTCCCCTGTTCTTCTCCTTTGGGACTTCAATTGCCACATTGATGACCCCTCTCTCCCTTGGGCTTCCCTTCGCTAACCTCTTCTTTTGGCCTTCAACAGTGGACTGCAGCCAGCACCCACAAGGATGGCCACTACTTAGACCTGGTTTTCACTAAAAACTTCTCTCTCTCTGATTTCTCCATTTCCCCTTTTCCTCTCTCTGACCATCACCTCATCTCATTCTCTCTATCTCGCTTCTCCCCTCCTCCACCTCCATCTACCCCCCGGTTCTGCAGAAACCTGCGCTCTATTCACTTACCTGACTTGAGTCCACTTAACACTCCTCCCTCTCCTCTCTCAGCTCTGCTACAGACCCTGATAACCTGGTCAGAAACTACAACTCTGTCTTGTCCTCCTCTCTTGATCTACATGCCCCGGTTTCTCTCTGCCGCACTCGCCCTTCTAACCCTAGACCCTGGTTAAATTCCCACACGCGCATGCTGCGTTCCTCCACTTGTTCCTCTGAACGCCTCTGGAGGAAATCTCATACGCTCGCAGACTTCCTTCACTACAAATTTATGCTATCCTGTTTCAACTCTGCCCTCTCGCAAGCTAAACAAGCCTACTTTTCTTCACTAATCAACATGCACAAGTCTAACCCACGCCGACTGTTCTCTGTCTTTGATACTCTACTCAAACCACCCTCAGCTGCCTCTCCTTCCTCCATCTCCGCTCAGGACTTTGCTGACTATTTTAAGGAAAAGGTGGAATTCATACGTCAGAACATCCCCTCTGTCTCTTCCTCCCATCCTACACCTCTTCCTAACTCTCCTCCTGCCTTCCTTGACTCTTTTTCCACTGTCTCAGAGGAGGATGTGTCGCTGTTGATCGCCTCTTCTCCCTCTACCACTTGCTCTCTTGACCCCATTCCCTCCCATCTCCTAAAACCTCTTGCTCCTTTTATAATCCCTACGCTCACACACATTTTTAACTCCTCCCTCTGCTCTGGAACCTTTCCATCCTCCTTCAAACATGCAACAGTCATACCATTACTCAAAAACAGCAAGCTTTACCCTACCTGTCTTTCTAACTATCGACCTGTCTCCCTCCTGCCTTTTGCCTCTAAACTCCTTGAACGTCTTGTATTCTCTCGCTTGCTCCATTTTCTCAACACCTATTCTCTCCTAGACCCTCTACAATCTGGCTTCCGCACTGCTCGCATGCGGCTCACACAGCACACGCACCCCTCACCACAGCACACGTCTCACACTGCACACGCACCCCTCACGCGCAGCAAAAACACAACCCGCATGCGGCTCACACAGCACACGCACCCCTCACCACAGCACACGCCACACAGCTCACAGCTCACAGCACACGCACCCCTCACACGCAGCACAAACACGACACGCATGCGGCTCACACAGCACACGCAGCTCACAGCTCACACAGCACACGCACCCCTCACATGCCACGCGGCTCACAGCACACTACTCACACAGCATACGGCACACACAGCACACGCACTCCTCACACAGCACACTACTCACTTATAGGTCTTGGTTCTGTCCAGCCAGAGTCCGGTGACCAGAGCTCCGCACATCCCAGAGATGGTGATGGTCAAACCGATCCGTCCGGCATTCACCTCCTCCCCCTGTCCGGCAAATGGGGACGTGAACGGGGGTTAGGTGCGCATGCACGGGGACGGGGGTATAGGTGCGCATGCATATGGGGGTATGCACACACACACACACACACACACACACACACACAAAGCGCTGCTGCAGGTACTTACAGGATAATGTTCTATTATAATACGGTTCAGTAATGTGGACAGAGAGTAGAAAGCTCCCGTGTTCAATCCTGCAACAGACGTGCGCAAAGAGCGTGAACACCCCAACGCACCAAGCGTGAGCGAACCAACGCACCAAGCGTGAGCGAACCAACGCACCAAGCGTGAGCGAACCAACGCACCAAGCGTGAATGCACCAAGCGTGAGTGAACCAACGCACCAAGCGTGAATGCACCAAGCGTGAGCGAACCAACGCACCAACACACCAAGCGTGAATGCACCAAGCGTGAGCAAACCAACGCACCAAGCGTGAACACAACATCACCGCTTGATAGGTCTGGCACCTATAGCCCCCCTTCTCCCACACTCTTCTCCTGCCCACGCCCCTCCCCCTTCTCCTGCCCACACCCCTCCCCCTTCACTCACCGTAGGACACGACGAGGAGGATGAAGTTGCGGTTTCTGAGCAGCCGTACGATGGTGAGTTTGTACGAGTACTTGCCCGCGGGGGCGGACAGCAGAGAAGCCTGGGACAGCGATGGCGGCAGTGGGGGAGCGTCCTGAAACACTGACAGGCAGAGAGATGATATATACACGCTCACCTCACCTGTCTCACACACACACACACACACACATTACCCTGTATAGAGGGGCTATATGGGGGGCTCCACCCTATAAACTGAGACCCTATAACAGTCCTACTGTATAAATGGGATTTGGAGCACGCAGCAGTTTAGAAAATAAACGGGATTCTTTATTTTTCGTCTTGCAGAAAAATCCCTCTATTTTCATGAAAATGTGAGCAATTATAGGTCTGTCACAGGAGATTATAATAATATTTAAGAATGATTTGATAATCTAATAAATATTCTTTGGAATTGGTGACGGCGCGATGACCTCATCAAGCGCATAGTTACAATATGGTGCTTAGCGCAGAAGAAAAGCGCGTTATAAAGTGCGGGAGACAGAGTAAGGATTATGGTCCAAAACGCTTCCGTCAAATGTTTCCTGATAAAGGCCGGTCGCCAGGACTGAAAAACTCATCCGTAATACAGCGTATCGTTCAGGGCGAGAGCAGCTGGGCCCGCGCTTTATCGGTTATACAACCAGACAGCGGCGCGCTCATCTTCGGGCGTTTCAGCGGGGGGGGGAGGGGGTTTTGATCACACACTGAACTCAAACTTTATAGTAATCTCAGGGTTTCAGATGACACAGTTTAACACATTCCCGAGCTACGAAGGAAAAACTCCTATTTCTCGTGTAATGAGCACGTACCTCCCGCAGCGTATCTGGTACTTGCCGATATAATACAGTGACATCAATTTAGTTCACATCTGTTGATTGTCTACATTGTGCTCCTTATATATAGTGTTACTCTACAGAACAGACCTACAATTGTGCACATTGTCATGGGGATTGTGCGAGAAATATACAAATGAAAAAACGAGAAGGGGCCCTCTCTTTTCCTGAACACGGTGTAGAGACAGAGACACCCCCCCCCCCTCCCTTCTGGGATTGCCATGTGTTTAAGGGGTTAAAAGGGTTCGACACTGCACACCTGCCCCACACTGGAAGTGTGTTGCAACGTAGTAACACACCTGCAATATATTGGGTTCATCACCTGGCCTCGGGTGACTCGGGACAGGCTAAGCTCCGCCCCTTCTCTGCCTGGGCACCGAGAGGTTATAAATAGGCGGGGAGAAGAGCTCCCCAATCAGATCCCTGGAGGGGACACAGAGGAGGGGTCTCACTTCTCTATAGGGAAGCAGCACACAGGGTGGGCACCCCATTGTTCTATAGGTAGGGATGTGCCCTGTGAGTTTAGGCTCCCTAAAATGAGGGGAGCAGAGACAGGGACTCACATGGGAGACCGGTGTCCCCTGGGGGTTACCCAAATTGTAGCCCCTGGCACTAGACTGGAGAAGCATTAACTTGGAGGCTCATTCCTTTGGTGACTCCCCCCCCCCCCCCTTTTCCTGGGAATAATGAGTGGGGCGCACACAAGAGGATCCCCCCCAGCGCTGCACCTGGGCAGGGCGCAGAGAGCAGCCCCTCCATGGTGGAGAGGAAAGGGCAGCCCAAGCAGGGACCCCGGAAGTAATAGAAGAGAACGCCCTAGGGTGAATAAATCAGTTCTGTGTGGCCAAGCAACTGACCACAGGTCCAGGAATCTGACCACATGTCCAGGAAGACGGTAATGCGTCTGGGGAAGAAGCTGTGTGTCTACGGAATGTAAATAAAGACCATGGTGTCCATAATTACGTTCTAGGGACCCCTCCTTTCTACATCAGCACCCAGCCGCACAGATCCAGCACCCTGATAAGGTAGCACCCTGATAAGGTAGCACCCTGATAAGGTAGCACCCTGAGTAAATCATTAGTAGGAGACTATGCGATGTAAACACCCTAGGCGCCGAGTAGGGAGGGACACAGTACAGGAATGTTGTGACAGCGCTTTTGACTGTCACTTGGATACACAGGTCTGACAGCAAGCAAATCCTGCACCGTCACCCACTCTACTATTCCTGCACCGTCACACACACACACACTTCTCGCTACACCTCCACCCTGCCGCCCACTCTGCTATTCCTGCACCGTCCCCTACACACACACAGCCTTCTCGCTGCACCTCCATCCTGCCCTGCCGCCCACTCTGCTATTCCTGCACCGTCACACACACACACGCACACACACACACTTCTCGCTACACCTCCACCCTGCCGCCCACTCTGCTATTCCTGCACCGTCCCCTACACACACACAGCCTTCTCGCTGCACCTCCATCCTGCCCTGCCGCCCACTCTGCTATTCCTGCACCGTCCCCTACACACACACACAGCCCTCTCGCTGCACCTCCACCCTGCCCTGCCGCCCACTCTGCTATTCCTGCACCGTCCCCCCACACACAGCCCTCTCGCTGCACCTCCACCCTGCCCTGCAGTCCCTCTGCTATTCCTGCACTGTCCCCCCACACACAGCCCTCTCGCTGCACCTCCACCCTGCCCAGCAGTCCCTCTGCTATTCCTGCACCGTCCCCCCACACACAGCCCTCTAGCTGCACCTCCACCCTGCCCTGCCGCCCACTCTGCTATTCCTGCACCGTCCCCCCACACACAGCCCTCTAGCTGCACCTCCACCCTGCCCTGCAGTCCCTCTGCTATTCCTGCACCGTCCCCTGGGTCCGCACCGAAGATGACGAGGAGGAAGAGAGCGCTTGCCACGGCCGCCGTCCCGTAGAACATGATGCTGATGTGATGAGAGAGTAGTGCAGAGTCCCCAGTATTGGGGATCAATACAGGGGGAAGCAGGAACCCGATCGCTATACCCAGCTGGGGGAGAGAGAGAGAGAGAGAGAGAGAGGGGGGTGGAGGAGGGGAGGAGAGACAGAGCGAAAGGGTGGGAGGAGGAGAAAGGGAGAACGCAATGAGGGGGGGGGGGAGAAGGGAGACTGAGGAGAGGGGGAGGGGCGGGCGCAGACGTGAGGACTGAGAGAGGGGGGGCGCCAGAAGAGAGACTGAGGAGGGGGGGGCGAAGACCGGGAGACTGAGGAGGGGGCGCAGTACAGGAGGACTGAGGCGGGTGGGCGCAGACAGGACACTGAGGAGGGGGGGCGCAGACAGGAGACTGAGGAGGGGGGGGGAGCGAAGACAGGCACTGAGGAGGGGGGCGCAGCAGGGAGGGACTGAGGGGGGCGGCAGAACAGGAGACTGAGGAGGGGGGGGCGCAGACAGGAGACTGAGGAGGGGGGGCGCAGACAGGAGACTGAGGAGGGGGGGCGCAGACAGGGAGATGAGGGGGGGGGCGCAAACAGGAGACTGAGGAGGGGGGGCGCAGACAGGCAGACAGGAACTGAGGAGGGGGGGGGGGCCAGACAGGGAACTGAGGAGGGGGGGCGCAGACGGGAGACTGAGGAGGGGGGGGGGCTGCAGACAGGGACACATGAGGAGGGGGGGGAGAAGAAAGAAAGTGAAAACGGAGCCCCTCAGCCCCTTTTCCCCCTCGGAGGGGAGGGAAGAAAAGCAAAGGAGTAAGGACGCGCAGGGGCGGAGAAAAGAAAGGGATAGGGGAGGGGGGGAACGAAAGAAGAGGGGACGATCGAGGAGGACGGGGGGCGGGGAGAAGAAGGGAGAAGAGGAGGGGGGGAGAAGAAGGGACGAAGGCAGGAGGGGGGGGAGAAGAAGGGAGGGAGGGGGGGGAGAAGAAAGGAAAATGAGGAGGGGGCGAGGGAGCAGCGCCGAAGAGAAGAATGAGGAGGGGGGGGCGAAGCAGACGACGGCGAGGGAGAGAATGAGGACGGGGGGGCGCAGCCGAGACGGGATGGGAAATGAGGGGGGGGGCAGTTAAGGACACTGGGAACAGGCTCAGTACCTGTGTGCTGCTGTGTCCCGGTGCCCCCCACCAGCTCTGTAACAGACACAGGAACCGTGTTATTCACAAGAACTTGCTGCAGCTGCTATCAGGCTTCCTGCTTTTCAGTTATTTTACGATCTACCCTCCCTGTCTCTCTCCCCCCTCCACTCTCTATCATATCTCACCTCCCACTCACTTCCCTCACCACAAGCCGCGATGACAGACGGAAAAGGGAAATGGCAATGAACAAAGAAAGTAAAAGGGAAAGGGAAAGCAAAAGAAAGACGCGCGCAGAGGGCCCAGGGAAGGGACAACCACAAGAACGAGCGAGAAGAAACCGATAGACAAGGTGAAAGGGCCCGCCACGACGAAGGAAGAGAGCAAACAGCACGAAGAGGAGAAAAAGAAAAGAGAGAGAGAAAGAAAGAAGAGAGAGAAAGAAAGAAAAAGAAAGAAGCGCGAGACGCCAAAGAACGACGGAGAGAAAGAAAACGAAAGCTAGATCTCAACCTACTCACTACCTATCTCCATCACCTCACTCCCACTCCTCCTCCTCTCTCCCTCTCACTCCTCTCTTCCGCCCTCCCCTCACCCTCTCTCCCGATCACTCCCTCTCCTCTCCCTCACCCCACTACTTCTCTCCCTCCCCCTCACTCCCGTCTCTCTCCCCCCCTCACGTCTGTGTCTCTGAGTCTCTGTCCCCTTCTCTCACTCACCTGTCTCCTTCTCCCCTGTCTCTCTCACTCCCCTTCACGTCTGTCCCTGCACACACACACCTCTCCCCCTTCCCCTACTGCTGACTCCCCGATTACTTTCTTTAAGCTTTAAAATCTGTGGATGGTTTAAATGTCCCAGAGTGAGATGTGGGCGGAGCTTTACTGAAACCATGTGACCCGAGAGTGGCTCCTGCCAGGATTCACCCTCACTCACACATCACACACACACACAACTCAGATTACACACACTCCACAACTACACACACACCTGCAAAAATCACACACCCACATTAAACAATGCAATGATATCCACACCCACTCACACATCACAAAAAAAACTCAACATCACACCAAAACACCAACTAATGATCACACACACACA
>CM071575.1:42167504-42282991 GCA_036426205.1 Ascaphus truei
ACACAATCAGATCACACACACACACAATCAGATCACACACACACACAGATCACACACACACACACACTCAGATCACACACACACACTCACACATCACACACACAATCAGATCACACACACTGTCAGATCGCACACACACACACAATCAGATCACACACACACTGTCAGATCACACTCAGATCACACACTCACACACAGATCACACTCAGATCACACACACACACACACAATCAGATCACACACACTGTCAGATCACACACTCACACAGATCGCACTCGGATCACACACACACACACAGTCGGATCACACACACACACTGTCAGATCACACACACACAGATCACACACACACACTCAGATCACACACACACAGATCACACTCAGATCACACACACACACACTCAGATCACACTCGTACACACACACTCGCAAGAAGATAGGATAATATTTGTAGAGGCGGAAGTCTGCGGGAGTATGAGATTTCCTCCCGGGGCGTTCCGAGAAGCGCGGGCCGGAACGCAGCGTGCGTCCGTGCGTGGCAGTTTAACCGAGGTCTGTGCTTAGAAGGGTAAGAACTGCGGAGCAGAGGGGTGTGTAGATCAAGAGAGCAGGATAGGGCAGAGTTGTAGTCAGCGGCGCCGCCCCGACGCACTTCGCTTTGTGGCCGCTTCCTTACCTGCCGCCCCCTTCTCCTTCTGAACCGCAGCATCAAATGACGCCGTGGACGTCAGCGAAGTGACGTCACATGGCGTCACGTTGCCATGGTAACGCCATGATGTCATTTGACACTGCGAATCGGAAGGAGGAGGGCGACGGGTAAGGAGGCAGCCCCAACAGCTGAGTGACTTTCCATCAGGCCCGATAGCGCGGCAACCGTATATGGGGCCGGACATTTTTGCCACCCCCCATATTTTGCCGCCCTAAGGCCCCGGCCTAATGGGAAATTCGCCACTGGTTGTAGTTCAAGGGCTGGTAAAGTAATGGAACGCGGGTCTCTGCGGAAACGAGGGGTAGATGGGGGTGAACGGAGAGAGTAAATGAGATGGGGCGGTGGGCAAAGAGAAGAAAGGGGGGAATGGAGAAATCAGAGAGACGTTTTTAGTGAAAACCAGGTCCAGGCAGTGGCCATCGTTGTGGGCGCTGGCAGCGATCCATTGGTGAAGGCCAAAGTTAGGGTGAGAAAGTGGGAAGCCCAAGGGAGAGCGGGGTCATCAATATGGCAGTTGACGCCCCCATGGAGAAGAGAAGGGGGGACGAGTAGAGGTAGGTGGGCGATAGATGACCGCCACGTGGAGAGGGAGAAAAAAGCTGGACAGTGTGAGCCTCAAAAGAAGGAAAGAGAGGGAGGGAGGAATAGGAAGGGTTTGGTAGCGGTAGAGAGAGGAGGAGCCCCACGCCTCCACCACTGCCATCAGGGCGCGGAGCATGGGAGAGAGAAAGGCCACCATAAGAGAGGGCGGCTTCCTGTGCAGAGTCAGACTGAGTGAGCCAGGTCTCAGTTATAGCAAAGAGAAGCAGGGAGTGAGAGAGAGAGAATCCATGCACAGAGAGGAACTTGTTAGAGAGGGAGCGAGCATTCCAAAGGGCACAGGAGGGTGACGGGGGATGGGTATGAGGTTAGAGGGGATGACACCACGAGGGGGACAAGTTGGGTGGGATGGGTGAGGACGAGAGCAGGTAGAAATAAGGCAGGGACCAGGATTGGAAGAGAGATCCCCAGAAGCAAGGAGGAGAAGCATGGCGAGAGAGGATGTGTGAGGAGGACTTGTAGGGTGGGTATTGGTGCGGGGGGTACAGCTGTGCGGTGTCGGAGGGCGCAGGTGGGAAAGGAGTTCATGAGAACTGAGAAGTGGGGAAGGAAGGAGAGATGTGGATAGAGTTAGGGGAATAATGAGGCTGGAGGGAGGAAGTGAGGTCAGGGCACACAGAATGCATGGCAGAGGAGACACTGCAGGGATAACTGTGCTAGGTTTGGGGTGAGGACTGGGCGGTGAATAAAGAGCAGAATGTGGACAGTGGGGGTGTAGAACAGGGGGGCTCAACTCCAGTCCTCAGCCCCCTCCCCCCTCCCCCAACAGGTCAAGTTTTAAGGATATCCCAGCTTCAGCACAGGTGGCTAAATTAGTCCCTGCTTCAGCACAGCTGGCTCAATCTGAGGCACTGATTGAGCCAACTGTGCTGAAGCTGGGATATCCTTAAAACCTGACCTGTTGGGGTGCCTTGGGGGCCGGAGTTGAGCGCGCCTGTTCTAGAATATTAAAAGCAGAGAGCTGTCCCTGGCGCCCGCGCGGGAAGCCGGTTCTTCCTGAGTATTTGATAGATGTCCCCTTGTCCAACTCAGCGTAACTTCAGATTAACTGCAGGCGGCTTATACACAGAGCACCGCGACTCCACGCATTGCCCCCCCAGAGATAATCGCGGTATATAGGGCTAGTCCTAGCCTGATCCCACAGAAAGCGATGAACGCACCACAGACGCCAGAATGTAGCAACCAATTAGGAGCAGGTGCAGGAAATTAGAGACGGAAGTATAAGAGGAGCCTGAATTTAGCGTACAGGTGAAGCCAGACTGTCCCCCCCAGGCTAGCTGCGTGATCCCGTTTGTCCCGGCCCCAGATCATTATCGCTGTGGGGGATCCCTTCTGGCAGCATAGACCCCCCCCCCCCTCCCCCCACAGCGATGCCACGGCAGCCACTGTTTCCGGAGCCGCATTTATTTGCATTTTAAGCCGCGGCTATATATGTACCTGCGAATGAGAGCGCGGGAAGGCACCCATGAGCGCGCACGAAAATAACGTATCACTAATAACTAAACGCGACTAAAGCCGCGGACATGGTCAGGAAGACGCCGCTGACCCGCGCTGAGTCAGCGCTCTTAACCCCGGCATCCTGCATCAGGGCGGCTTTAGGAGGCGCTTCCGCAGGCTTCCGCAGGCGTGCGGAGGCGTACTGAAGATGAGGAGATAGGGAAATTTAAGTTTGAGCGCTGAGGGGAGCGGAGGGCCGGTCACGTGACCAGCAAACAGCCAATGACAACGAGGGATAATTTCTTCAGTGTTGTGAAACATGAGTGCATGAGCAGCCTGTGCAAAGACAAAATGGATCCTTCCCAAATAGAACTACTGATTTCTTCAGGTCTCCTTGAGGGATTCCCTATGGAATCAGCGTTCCAAAGCATATCATGATATAAATGTTCATGATAAGCTCTGGAAGGAGATTGGGCTGAATACAAGCCTGACACGTTAGTATTTTAAATTTAAATATTTTTCATGTTAAAATGTTGTATTGTAATATATTTTGAACACACAAAAATACAGTTATCGCTCAGTACCAAAAACAAACAATAAAGTATAAGGCTCCAGGTGCATAGGGAGGAGATAAAGCAAAAACACAAATGGCGAACAGAATCACCCAGGCCCCTATTGGAACACACTCAAGAAGAGGGTCGGGCAGAGTCACTAAGAGACAGAGGGAGATGGGGGTACACAGGAAAGGGGAACAACAAAGCATCCAAGAAGGGGCAAAAGACAGGTCACAGGTGATCAATTTATCCAATAGGTCCCTGAATCAGGATCATGTCTCAGTCCTATCAAGGGGTCTGACATTTTGCCCTACAGGCAGGCTTGACAAATTTGTTTGCATTAAAGATCTTAACTTATTTGCAAGAAAGTTATGCCTACACAAGTTTTTTGCACGACGTCAACAGCTGGCCACTATCAATACCCCATTGGAAGATTTGGATAATAGAGATCATGCCTTACTACAATTATTGGAAGATCTTATTGAAACTAATGAACGTCCATTGGGTAAAGGGCCAAGGGTCAAGTTTTACACCTCCCATTGAATCTTGTTCCAATGTTGATGTTTTCACTAAATTGGTAACTCAGGAGATTATGTCAATCAAAGATGGTAACAGAGGCCATAATCTTACACTAAGCGAACACACTGCTTTGATGGACCTGGCAAATGATAACTCTATTGTTATTAAGCCCTCTGATAAGGGGGACATGTGTTCCTTCTGAATAAGGAGGCTTCTGTAAAGGAGGGGCTGAGACTCCTTTCAGACTCAAACTGTTATCAAGTTTTGGCCACTGACCCTACTAAACAGTTTTCAGAGGCACTTTCACAGGTACTGAAAGAGGACTTGGACAATAAAGTTATATCTAAGAATGAATTTAACTTCATGCAAATAAAAAATCCCATGGTAGCAACATTTTATTACCTACCAAAAATACATAAAATCAAGGATCCCCCACTGGGGAAACCTATTGCATCTGGAGTGGGCAGTCTAACATCAAACGTAAGCATATACCTAGATGAGTTCCTGAGACCCTTTGTGGGATCCCTTCCATCTCATCTCAAAGACACCACTGCTGTTTTGATGAGACTGGAGGACATACAGGTTGAACCTCATGTACTGTTGGTGGGTATTGATGTAGAAAGCCAGTACACTAGTATCTTGCATGAAGTTGGATTACAGGCCGTCTCAGATTTTCTCAGGGCACGGGATACACATTCGAGTCAACATAATACATTTGGTATGAAACTACTTCAATTTACCCTTACGAATAATTTCTTTTTATTTAATGAGAAAATTTACTATCGGGTACAGGGTACCGCCATGGGCACCGCCTGTGCTCCCACCTACGCAAACTTATATTTGGGATGGTGGGAGGAGACGGTGGTGTTCATGGATGAGTATGTTGAGTTTACGGCACATGTGCTGATCTGGATAAGGTATATAGATGATATACTACTTTTGTGGGATGGCACGGAAGATCTACTGATACGGTTCATTAATATACTGAATACCAATGCTATTAATCTGAAACTCACTTATCAGTCATGTGCCCGTAGTATTAACTTTCTGGATATTACTATTACTAAAAATAGGGAGGGCAATCTTGAAAATACCATCTTCCGGAAACCTACGTCTACCAATAGCCTTCTTTTGGCTACCAGCCATCACCCCTCCTATATGGTCAACAGTATCCCTATCGGCCAATTCCTACGTTTAAGACGCAACTGTTCTACTACCACTGAATTTCAACTACAGGCAGTAGACATGAAGGAACGTTTTATAGAGAGAGGGTACAGTAATAAAGTATTGAAACGGGCCTACCGCAGGGCCTTGTTAACACCCAGACACACACTCTTTGGGCAACATCGGGTTCCTGAACCTTTGGGGGATACTGTTATTAGATTTATCAGTACCTATAATGACAAGTGGGGACTGATACGACGGAGTCTGTCAAGACATTGGCACATCTTGACAGAAGATAAAGACCTACAGAAGGTTCTTAAGCCAACCCCCAATATGGTATGCAGACGGACCAGGAATATCCGTGATATCCTGGTACATAGCCACTTTAAAAACGTACGTACAAGGACTTGGTTAGGACCCAAACCGAAGGGATTTTATCCCTGGGGCCATTGTAAGGGATGCCCCTCTATGACTAAATCTCAATACTTTTCAGACTCCAACAATTCCCACACATTTTCCATCAAGACATTCATTAACTGTCTCACAAGTGGGGTTATTTACTTGATAACGTGTGTGTGTAAGAAACAGTATGTTGGTGAGTCTTGGAACAAGTTAGAGTCTTGGAACATCTTGGCTCGGTCCGCAATGGACGGGATACACCCGTAGCGTGTCATGTAAATGATATACATGGGGGCTAGATAGGTGTCTTATCATTTATTGGAATCGAACACGTACGCTGGTGTCCCCGCAAGGGTGACTGGGATTGTAAATTATTGCAACATGAATGCAGGTGGATACACACACTGAATACGAAAGCACCATCAGGCTTGAATGAGGGCTTCATTTACTCATCATTCATCTGGGATGTACTGTGTTCACCTTGTCCATCGTTGATGTGCTGTTTGGGGTAGAGGGATGGGGGTATACAGTTTAATTTAAACTTAGAGATCCGTTTTGACCCCTTTGGGGCGGGTCGCGCAGGCCAGTACAGTCCTACGTTACTGATTTACGACTTCCACCTACATTCCCCCCATCCTCTGATCACCAAGGATTGCAGCACATTCCTACAATAATCACAAGGTGTTGCCCTGTTATGTCAAACAAGATCATTACTAGGAATCTTGTCTCTCCCTACACCCGAGTTACATCATACTGCGAGTTAGGTTTATTTTCCATATATACCTCTTTAAGTTTGTTTTTGTCTGTTTGTATCTGTTTTGGTTTACTTACCTATTAAGGGATAGATTGTGGCACTAAAACAGCTGTTACCAATTGTATCAGACCATTATTGTGATTGGTCTGTCACATTTGTCCCACCCACTCTGTAGGGTATTTCTTCCGCATGATGCGACTGGTATATAGCTCCTCCCCCTGAAGAAGTGTCTACGGACACGAAACGGCGTCGGGGTGCAGTGACGTCACGGTTGTGGCGCCTGCGAGCGGGACGGTGTTCAGGACCGTGGTGGCGGGAGATTTCCTCACTCTGCTTGGAGATACGGTCGTATACCAGACACTGCTGACATTGTGGTGGCGGAGCTGCAGCCTTCTGATATTATCAGTGTTGGGGTTGAGTGTTGGGGCATTATCTGACAGAGGCATTCTTAGGCGTATAGGTGCTTATCACTGCACCACTATATATTGCCTGCACATACCGCGTGTATGTTGTTATACACCACACTCTTTATTATACTTACCTCTGCTGCGACTGCAGCTTACGATATACCGCGTGTATTCAGTTTGTAGGGTATATACCTTAGCAGGGTTATATTAGTAATTACCGCACCACCTTATATATATGGAATGATTTGTAGTGAGGCTCAGATTATTACAATACAGCTACTAAGCCGATTGATTTCACTAATAACTTTCCACCTGACACACCTCCCCTCAGGGGATAATTTTTATTCCTTTTTTAACTCACCTGTACATACTTACACTAGTTTCCGCGTGACTATCTGTCAGCATTAAAGTTTTGTTATTTTCTGTTTTTATACAGACTGTCTGTCTGTTACTGGTGATATACCCCCATTGGGGTAGTGGGAATTCTGGTTGAAATTAATGGATATGCATCCTTGTTAATTATACTTGTGCATCATGAGTGCGTGCCAATAGGGACCTGGGCGATTCTGTTCGCCATTTGTGTTTTTGTAATATATTTTGTCAGATATACATACCGGTATAGCATATTTAGGTCATTGCCATATTTATTTTACCCCCTATAGTGTCCGCATGGGCATGTGCTGGCGTATTTTTAACACCCCCTATAGTGTCCGCATGGGCATGCAGTGATGGTGGTTATATGTATAGCAATGCACTATATATCACTATTGCAAATGTAAATTAATGTCGTGATTTCTGTTTTATTTTATTTTTAGCAGACGCAGCGAAGAACAAGTGGAAAAACCTGCGCTATGCTTTTCGTAGGGAATGAAAAAAGGTTCAGCAACCACGCTCGGGGGGGCCCCGGGCCACGCACCGCGGACGCAGCATCCGCGTGGCCCTACTTCAAAAACATGCTGTTCCTGAACAGATGCTCCCCACAAAAACGGCGTCCAACCTCGGGGAGCCAGGAGGAGACAATCCTTCTTTGTGGAAGATGAGGCTGTTCCTGAGAGTGGCGGCACCGGAACCCGTAGCCAAGAAACCCAGGACCAGCAATGACTTGAGGCGGAAAATGGTTCTGATTGAAGAACAAAAATGTGGCCCTATGGACCAAATGATGAAGAATAATAACGATGATTTGGAATTCTTCTAAAGTTTTCTCCCGTTTGTAACGCTTCGAGACAAAATGTGTCAACTACGTTTCCCGAAAAAAAATTCAAGATCTGGTTTATGAGACTGTTGAAGAATTTGATGCCTGAAAGTAACAATGTATTGCCATGGTGTGCTAAAAATAACGTTTTGTGTTCAATGTTTCATTTTTTATTGTTAAGTTATTAAAAAAAGTTTTATATATGTTGCATTTGCACTTTAGAATAAATTTGTTGCTGTTTATGAACATGGTCATGTGTTTTTATTTCAATTATTGGGAGTTTTTATATAGAAAATATAAGGACATAAATAATGACCGACTGACATACTGGCACAGCCTGAATGACACACACACAAACACACACACACACACAACCACTGACTGAATCACACTCAAGCGACACAATTCAACAAACAACACCGATTGACACACACAATGCCGCACTACATACGACCACTTGAATGCAACCCAGCTTTTGGGCCTTGGCACGGGTTATGTTGGTTTTAGAAAACCTCTGTGACAAATACAATGTGTGTGTCAAACATGGGAACAAAGGGGAACATGTTTCAGTAACAAAGCGCCTCTTCAGCAGTAAGAAAACACTTATTTTGAAGTATAAACTATTCACAATGTAAAACACCTTCAGTTTGTCAGCGATTCATATTTGCTATTTTTAATACACATTTAAATAGAATTGTTACAGGTCATTTTGCCATGGCACGGCTCCCTCTGCACCGAAGTAATCGTTAAAGGAATCCCCAATGCATTTGGCCATTTTCCCAGGTAAATTATTAGCTTTATTTCTAGGGAAGGAACAAGGAAGCAGATCTGCACATCTATACAGCCAACACAATTAGGAAACTTCCACTTAAACTCAATCTCCCTTGCCACATTTTCCAAGTTGTCAATTGTTGGGAATGGCATATGCTCAGCTTGCAATGCATTGTAAATAGCAGCTCATGTGGCAGATACTATCCATGTAACTGTGCTTCTTCCCATCTTGAATGAGAATGCCAAGGCACGAAACCATGTTCCAGGTGAAAGAAATCTATAAAGAAACAACCAAACAGTAAGGGAAGAGTTATTACACTATGTTAACAGCATCACAACTGAACAAATAGACGAACAATAAACTAGACATTGATATTTTTTATATAACTATATATTGTTATATCTATGTACAACATAGGTACAACAATATATATATACGCACCAAAACAGGCACACACATACAGGACACCTACAAGCTCATATTGAACCCCCAAAATAACCACAATATATATATATATAAGCTTATAAGTGTCACAGAGGAGTGCTACTGAGCATGGCAATATATATATTTAAAACCAGAGACATAACATAACACACAGACAAAGCTCAGTGCACATCCAGTGAAACGTATACACGGTACAGTGCCTAAATATACATGTATAGATATCTATTAAATAAAATGGTCTTTTAGTTTAACATTTTGGCCAAATTGTTGTAAGCCCCTGAGCCACTGCACGGCAGACCACATCTCACACACACACACACACACATATATCTATATATATATATATATATATATCTATATATATATATATATATATATATATATATATATATATATATACATAATAATATATATATATTTCTTTGTAATATATACATACATACCCAATCCTGATATACCCACACCTATAGAAGAAAATATAAACGCATGCATGCATACATACACACATACATACATACATACAAATACAATGAGTATATATATACAGTATTTAGTGTCAAACTTACCGCAAAGTCACCATCAATCTCTCTTATGCACGAATGATGTGGCAAAAATTGGTCGGGACCGGGGTAATCTTTTCCTCTATATTTTTCAAAATATAGTCAAATGTTCTTATAGACATTCTCATGTATTCAAAGAATTTACGTTCGTGCAAACGAAGCATTAGATATAAGGTGGCAAATTCGCCACGTGTCTCGCGCTGGCGATTTATCTCATGGACACTTGTTGTCCTGCCGGCCAAAAGCTCCGTTTTGACATACACATTTTCCATTAAGAAAACCATGCGGAGCTCGTTTGCCATGATAAACACACACTATGAGAAGACACTATCGCCATCAAAACACAATATGCCTCTGCTTTGCACTCTGCTTTGCACTCTGCTTTGCACTCTGCTTTGCACTCTACTTTGCACTCTGCTTTGCACTCTGCTTTGCACTCTGCTTTGCTGCTGTGTGGGGATGGATGTGGACGTCCATTGGCGCTGTGACGTTGACGTCAGCGCCGTGACTCGGCGCGCTAGCCCCGCCTCCCACCCGCCTCCCACCCGCCTCCCAAGCGCGCTCGCTGCCTCGCAGGCCTGGACACCTAAAACCTCCTGCTTCAGCAGGTGGGCCTGAGCGTCAGCGCGGAGGAGCGCGGCCGGACCCTAATAATGTATAGCAGGGGTGTGCAGTCTTTTCCCCCTGCGCCCCCCTGCCTGCTCTCCTCATGCCCCCCCCCCCTGCTCAGCATCATTGGGTCATGTGACATCATGTTGCCATGTCAACACAATGTCACGTGACGCTGCGGTGTCATTTGACGCCGGGTTACCTGGACGACGCGTCACTGGAAGGCAGGGTAAGTTTGTTACAGAGGCCTCGCACGGCCCCCCGGTATTTCATTTAAGTACTTTAGGGGAAAGCGCGGGACCTCTGTAACCGCCCCACCCCCCTGGGAGGCGCGCCCCCCAGTTTGCGCACCACTGATGTATAGTATGCAGACGATCTTATTCTATTCACTTCAAATTAAAACCGCGGCCCCGCGCTCACTGTCTGCACATTGAACAATTTTGAGATAATCGCTAGATTAAGGGCAAATAGCTGCACGGATTAATTATCCCCTTATATGGTCGTTACCAATGTCACTTATTAAATGAATTCAACTTCTTGTGGTCTAAAGAATGTATAATATCTCAGGATAAGGATTACAAACACTCTCCCACACATACGAGATAACAAGTCCAGCGCGGCTAATATCAGCCGATATTTTTTCTATTTAATAGGTTTTCTGGATATCCCTGCTTCAGCACAGGCTGAGCCACCTGTGCTGAAGCTGGAACTGATTGAGCCATCTGAGCTGAAGCTGCAACTGATTGCGCCAACTGTGCTGAAGCAGGGATATTCTGAAAACCTGATCTGTTGGTGGCCCTTGAGCGCTGCTGGAAAATGTGACATGAGCTGAAAACGTTTTCACAATAACATTGGTCAAAGCCCCAGGAACCGTGACCTCTCATCGAATGTCCCAATCTCTTGCCAATCAATTGATAATATCAGCGGTCAGTTCCTATGGAAAGGAAATAAACAGCGGTATATTAGGGTCTTGCTTAGGACGCAAAGGGTCTTTCTATGAGAATTTATGAGACGTCTGGTCCAAGTAAACCCAGCAAACAGCTCCGGTCTGACCATGTATTCTATGTCTCCCAACTTGTATATAACTACAGCAAGGGCGGCCAGCTCTGGTCCTCAAGGACCATCAACAGGTCAGGTTTTCAGGATATCCCTGCTTCAGCACAGGTGGCTCAAGCAGTCCTAGCTTCAGCACAGGTGGCTCAATCTGTCCAAACTTCAGTGCAGGTGGCCCAATCAGTCCCTGCTTCAGCACAGGTGGCTCAATCAGTCCCAACATTAACACAGGTGGCCCAATCAGTCCCAGCTTCAGCACAAGTAGCTCAATCAGCCCCATCTTCATCACAGGTGGCTCAATCAGTCCCAGCTTCAGCATCGGTGGCTCAGTCTGAGCCACCGGTGCTGAAGCAGGGATATCCTGCAAACCTGACCTGTTGGTGGCCCTTGAAGACTGGAGTTGGCCGCCTCTTGGCTAGAGCGGCAGTCAGTATTATTTCCATATCCAGTAACAAACAGAAATAGGGTCACCTCTCCCGTGGGATCACCCCAAAGAGGATTGGGAAAGGAATCCGCTGGAACTTTAATAAGATCCCCAAATCCTTTTTATGCAAAGTAGGATCCGTCCTCGTAGCCGCGAGAAGCAAAAAGAAATGCCTGTATCTGTAAGCAAAATAATAACGCGCGGGACGTGAGCGGAACGGCCTCAGTTACTTAGTACGTCACACGGTCATTACTACTTCCCAGGGCACTGCACGTGTTGTTTGGCTGGAAAAGTTATCCCGCCTTAATATTCTTTATTAGGCATTATTATAAGGCGTAGGATGACCCTATTTGTCCCGGCAAACACTGGGCATGCGCGAAGAGCGCTTGCAGACCACGCATGCGCGATCAGGCACTTGCGCGAATGGCATTTGTCAGTCGCTCATGCGTATGGGGAGTGGGCGCCCGCCAGGGGGACCAAAAAACCAGGACAGCACCCGAAAAAGTCGGGGTAGACCCCTAAAAACCGGGACTGATCCGGCTAAACCGGGACATCTGGTCACTGTATCAAGGCGGCTTGTTGGCAGCGCGCCCCCGCCCTCCTCCTGCGGCATCGCGGCGTCACGTCACGCATGGCAACGCGGCATCATATGACCAGAGGGGAGAACTGGAGGAGGGGGGGGTGCACTCCCTTCTCCAGCTCCCCCCTTCTGTTGGATGAAAGTTGAATCTCGATAGGGGATACCCCCACTCGCGTGGGGCCCCATTCGGCTGCTTTGCCCTAAGGACAAACCTGTAATAAGGCATTATTTCCCAAACCTGCCCTCGCCTGAGGATAGGTCGGGCTCACGGTGCCAACACAAATATGCACATTAAGCAACTTATCCCTTTTATAGACGGGATACAACTTTTATTAGTTCGGTTCACCTGGGCTGTGATAAGCGGAGCCTTTACTGCCAGTGATTCATCTTTTTATCTCCAAATAGCAAATAACAAATACCACGTGTGAGCACATTCACGTGGCTCCGACAGGTCTGCAAACCCTGCCCTTCCCCATTATCTCTTAGCATACAGTGCTTCCACTGCAGCCAGGGATTCTGGGAAATTACCTGCCACCGAGCACTCGCACTGTTCTCCGTGTAATAATCCTGGTTTAATGCTTCATTGGTTGAGGAATTTCCCCCAAGTCGTCTCTCATGTTTAGATGTTTGTGTATATATATTGTGACATAGTCCAAAGATGTTAGGCAGCTTTCTGCCCCATTTTAGGTCAGAAAGTGCAGGAATAGTTAAAAATGATCCATTCCACAGCTTCCCATTAACTCAGGCAGCTGGATGGAAAATCCAGACCACAGATTACAATGGCTCTAGTTCTCCCTCACCTGCTCTTCTAATCACATGCACAGGTATTTAGAGCAGAGAGGTTTTGCATTTCACTCTCTCTCCTTAGAGCCTGGAGGCTGGGGGTATCGCTGCTCCCCGGAATCCAGTTCGGGGTGGACGGCCCCTCCAAGTATCACAGTACCAAAGGATTTGCCTGGACACTTGGGACCGAGTTCCCACCACAAACAGATAAGACAAAAACAAATGTTTATTGCTGTTGCTAAAAGACTGTGCTGTATCTAGTGACCCTAAATAAGAGAGCATTGTTTTAAGCTGGGGAAGGATTTTGTTTATATGATTTTGGTTTTATTTCTTAAAAATAACAGTGTGGGAAATACTGTAACACTGAAATGAGTGAACTGCTGAATGAAAGTATCTGAGTACCTCTAACCTTCACTTGTTAAAGCTGCAGTACCTTACTTGGATGAAAATAAAGCAGGCAGAAGCCTGAGTTAAGCAGCATAATACTTTGCATGATCCTGTTTTATGTATAAATAACCCTAGAAGACTGTGTCGGGAAGAACCCAGACAGACGTCAGCACTACAAAAGAGGGGCGTTTGTCACATATGGTGGAGAATGCGGGTCGACACTAAAAGTCTGTGGGTTTGCAAATAATTGCGGGGGTTTAAAATGGCCGCCCAGCCGAAGATAAAGTACAGATGCTGTGAGCGAAGTCTGTCCCACTGTGTATATCAGTTGTGCTTCCAGCATACACAGAGAATGTGCGAAGTGTGGATGCAATAGCACCCTGAACCCAAACAGAAAACCAAAATGTTTTGCTGAAGAAAAATTGCATCTAGCAAGTGCTGTTTGTAAAGCTAATGCCTTTTGCTGAAGTGAGTGCATTTGCAGCTAGCAAATTGTCCCTGCCGGGTTTCTAAAATGGCTGACGTGAAATGTTTATTTTGTAATGCACATAATCATGAAAAACAGTGTCCCTTCAGGCCATACGATGGTGATGACGACGACTCGTATGTGGCCCCTGGAGGAGAGCCGTACCCACAGATGAATTTAGTATGCTGGGCCTGTCGTGAAGTAGGTCACATGGAAGATGTGTGCCCCAAAATTTTCAAAGACAAACAGCTGCAAAACCAAGCAACGCCCGGTGAGTGCAAGCAAGATGTGGAAGCTGATACCAGTGAGTGTGTGCCCAGTACCACTGATATCTCTGGAGCTAATAAAGCAAAAAGAAAGAAGAAGAAAAAGAAAACTGTTCCTCAAGTCACAGGGGAAGTGACCGAGCCACTTGAACCTGCGCTGTCAGGACATGCGTCAGAAAGGCACCGAGATGTGCTGCAGACCGGAGTGACCGGCAGAATTGTCACGGGAACAGTGGCAAAGGAAAAGGAGGAAGAAAGGGAAGCTGAATCCTTGAACCAGGATAAAGAGGCTTTGGTTTCTGCACTCCAAGCTGCCCGCCATCATTATGAAGTCCTGGGGCAGGATTTGAAGAAGGAGCGAGAATGTTGGAAGAAGGAGCAAGAATCTAACAATAAGGTGCGAGAATGTTGGAACAAGGAGCGAGAAGCGAACACCGAGTTACAGAGGTGTATACTTCCAGCTTTACAGGAGTACGAGGCTTTGAAGAAAACAGAGTCTCTCTTACGGAGTGAGCTGGAAGAGGTGACGACTAGTCTGGAAAAGGCCAACACCGTAATTGCTATCCTAAAACAGAAATACGGGAAGGCTCTACAAGAGGTTCACGCGCTCAGCACAGAGGTGCAAAACTCACGCCTGGAGGGCCACGGTCTGAACACAGATCTGGGAATGTTAAAGCAAACCCATGAGATTGCCCTGAGTGAGTTAGAGACTGTAAAGCAAGAAAATGAGAGTCTGAAATTGAAAAATTCAGATTTAACTGACCAAGCAGAAAAAGTAAAGAAACAGTTGACTCAGGAAAAATTAGAAGTGCAGGAAGCACTACAAAATGCATTGATGCACACTCAGAGCCAGCACCAGGAAGAAATAGAGGCTCTGAGAACAGAATTGCAACATGTATGCACAAAACAGAATTCTCTCATGGAGGAACTTAACGTTTTGAAAAAGGAGAAAAGCATTAGAATAATTCAGAAGCACTGCAAAGCTCTTATCCAAGGAAGAAGGGAAAGAGAAAATTATCGGCGTAAACGCGCCGCAACTATCATCCTACAGGCTGCCTACAGAGGGATGAAAATTCGTCAGTTTAATCGCCGGAATAAAGCAGCCTGTGTTCTTCAATCATTCTACCGTGCCCGCATGGTACGAAACAGGTTCCTCATTATGAAAGGAGCAACTATAAAAATCCAGTCTCTGACTAGGATGACACAGAACAGGATTCGCTATCAAACCCTGAGAAATGTGTCACTGGTTATCCAGCGGTACTTCCGCCTGAATAAATGTAGGCCTCAGGAAAGAGAGGTCCAAGACTACATGCCTGCCGGCTGCAAAGGTAAAATGCCACAGGGTACAGCCGGAGTTAGTGAGGGCCCCATGAATGTGAAGGTGCTCCAGGTAATCAGTGCTTCATCTTCTAAGTACCATATAATTGCCCCAAAGGGAAAATCCCAAATCTCTGAGAGTGATGGTCGTGAGAAAATACATGGCAGTAAGAAGTACCATAAAGGTTCAAAGGTTGCAAAGCAAAAGCGACGAAAGTCAGCGCTGGCCATGAATTTTTCCGGATCTCGCCACTCTGGGCCACAATATAAAGACAAAGACTATCCAGCCCCAGAGTTCCGTCAGAAGCTAAATAAACAGTCCAGTCATTTGCAGGTTGCAGCGGGTGTTGAAATGAAGTCAGAGGATGTAATGGACTGGAAGTCAAGAAAAAAAAATGTTTGGGAATGACCGATTTTTATGTTATATGAGTGGACTATGTCACTTAACTTTGCAAATAAACTAGTGTAGTTATGCTATATTAGGCCTCTAGAATAAGCATTTTGTCAATATTACAATGTTATATTGGTTCTCTGTGTTGAAAATGTAGCTGAACTACAAATTAATATACAGGGTTGATGGCCCTTTTTCTTGGTAAATATATGAGGTTCATATTCTAGAGTAGAAAAGAAAAAACCCAGGGAGGTAAAAGAAACTGTCTGGTTTTGTGAGTATATTTAGCATATCCTGGGTTATAAGAATGTGTGCTAGACATTTATTTTCCAAAATAGTTCCCTAATATAGAGCAACAAAATATGTTTGCCAAGTATAGTCTCTTATGACGAAACCTATTGTCCATAATTGCCGTGGAAAAAGTTCATATTCCTGTCATGTGAATACTTAATATTGTATACTGGTTAGGTACCCCCGCTTCAGCTTATAGTGAATGGAGTGGTGCTTAGAGGGGCAAATTATAATTAATACTAGAGACACACAGAACCCCTATATAGCACTCTATTCCTATGTGAGATGATGAGTAAATTTAAAATGTTATATTTTATTAAACAAAGTTAAAACAGTGGGGTTTAAAACAAGTATTAAATAGTAGCAAGTGTTTGGTACTCCTTGGATGAATGTCTCCCAGGGAGTGTCAGATAGGGTAGTAAGATCCAGTGTTAGTGAACTCACTGGCCCTAGCAACCTTCATATGGAGCGATTGGCTAGAGGTAAGGTGATTTGGGACCGATAGTTGTTGTTATATATGTCGTGTAACAGTATATGGGTACTTGTTGGTGCACAGGATAGACAAGACCTATTACTGTACTGTTAAATGTTGCAGTCAGGTAAGGGCATAAATGTATTGGTATACAGTTATTGGTAAGTGTGCACCAAATGTGTGCTAACGCCAACTGGGGTCTGTCATGCGTGAGCATAGAATATAGACCATAATTGTCACGTGTAAACTTTGGATTTGAGTGATGCAGATCTTTGGTTAACACTAGTACTAAATGGATATACTGTTCATTGTTGAGACACTGCTTGAACTCCTAATTGTAAATGTTTATTGCTGTTGCTAAAAGACTGTGCTGTATCTAGTGACCCTCAATAAGAGAGCATTGTTTTAAGCTGGGGAACCAGGTTAGTTGGCCAGCAGCTGTTAGAGAGACTGATTCTATGGGTAGTTAGATCCCTGAAAGGAATAGGATTTTGTTTATATGATTTTGGTTTTATTTCTTAAAAATAACAGTGTGGGAAATACTGTAACACTGAAATGAGTGAACTGCTGAATGAAAGTATCTGAGTACCTCTAATCTACACATGTTAAAGCTGCAGTACCTTACTTGGATGAAAATAAAGCAGGCAGAAGCCTGAGTTAAGCAGCATAATACTTTGCATGATCCTGTTTTTTGTATAAATAACCCTAGAAGACTGTGTCGGGAAGAACCCAGACAGACGTCAGCGCTACAAAAGAGGGGCGTTTGTCACAATATATATATATATATATATATATAAAGCAGAAAATAGCCGTGTTAGTCCAGTTGCGATAGTGCAGAATAAATTAGTTCTTCAGTATTAGGTGATACCTTTTTTATTGGATTTTTTTTTTCTTCCTCTCTCTACACTGTTTTAGCCATTGAATCCTTTGTATATCAGTTTTGTTTGACCTGAAGAAGAGAGGATAACTCTCGGAAGCTTTTCCTATGACATAAATTGTTAGTCCAATAAAAAGGTATCACCTAATACTGAAGAACTCATTTATTCTGCACTATATATATGTAGCCAGGTCCCCTCTTGATCCCCAGGCATTCGGTTCTTTCTCTCTCATCTGCGACAGCGTGAGAGCAGTTGCAGGGGTGATCGCGTCACCGGGGGCACCCGGCGAAATCAGCTACATGGCGCCACCATCTTGTGTGCGTTTGCGCATACGTGGAAGTTCGCGCGCGTGCAGTATAGCCTCAGATGCGATATGGCAGCCATTAAAGGGAGTGAGAAGAGACGCTCCATAGTCAGGGACATCCCCCAGTTCACACATGCGCAGTTAGCAGCGGCGGCGGCCATTACACAACGCGCAGGAGGCCCCAATGTTAAAGAGAGCCACCTAGGGCTACAATTCCCAGCAGCCTCTGGGGACTGCACTTTCACCCTGGTCACAGGCAGCCAGACAGCCAATAAGGCTGACAGATTCTCATGCTGCAAAGTTACAACAATGTTGTGTGAAGACAGGGATTGTCAGTTAGGAGCTGGGACACAGAGAGGGGAGGGTGTGTTTGTGTAGGGAGGAAAGTAGCCTCCTGCACTAGGCCAGAAGTCTCCCCTTAGTCCCCAGCTAGGCCCTACTCACTTCAGCTTGTGGTTACTACAGGGACTCCCCTTAGACTAGGGACAGGATCCTGTAGAACCTAGACAAGTGAGGGTCCAGCCAGGAACTGTGACTATCCTGGCAAGTGCTGTGAAGGTAATACATCCTCTGCGTTAGCAGAGATAAGAGACATTATAAAGGTGGATCACTCCATGCGGGAGCCACCCACCGTTGAGGCGGAGGCATCTTGGATAGGGTGACCACCCGTCCCCCTTTTGCCGGTACAGTCCCGGTTTTTCGAGAGCTGTACCGGTTTTCTGTGTGTACCGGAAATGTCCCGGATTTTCTCCCTGGTCCCGTTTGTTTTGTACTGTAGATGCGGTGCGCGGCGACGGCGAGGATGCGGCAGCCCGGCCAGTGAGTATTTTTTTGCATTTCAGGAGGTTGGGCTTCTAATATGCCGGACTGCAGGTGATTGGCTGGAGGATGCCGGGGGCGGGGCTTTCTCCACTTCCTCACACGATCCCCGCGGCCCGCGCGGACAGGGAGGTGGGAGCGGGGATAGCCTTTGGCTGTTTGGCGCTTTTCTCCCCTCTGCCTCCGTAACCTGTGGCTGCTGCCCGAGGTAGAGAGGTAGGCGCGGGGGGAGCAGGGTTGGCGGGAGCGTGGATGGCTGGAGGCATGCGCACTTTCCCTCCCTCGCGTGCGCATGGGGACAGTGCGCTGTTGCTGTTGGGGAACTCCCTGCTTCTGTCCAGGCGCGCGGCCTTATCCCCGATAGGTGGGAGAGAGCGGAGCCAGGTCTGGCGGGCGGGTTCTCCCCCCGTCCCGTCCACGGGCTCGGCTAGCAGTGACTTCCGTCGCTGGGGGGCGGTGCAGGGGGAGGCGGGGTGTGTGTGTGTGTATCAGTGTGTGTATCAGTGTGTGTATCAGTGTGTGTATAAGTGTGTGTATCTGTGTGTGTGTGTGTGTGTATCAGCATGTGTGTGTGTTTGTATCAGCATGTATAGGTGTGTGTGTGTATGTAGGTGTGTGTATAGGTGTGTGTGTATCTGTGTGTGTGTGTGTGTCAGTGTGTATCAGCGTGTGTGTGTGTGTGTGTCAGTGTGTGTGTGTGTGTGTGTGTATCAGTGTGTGTGTATCAGTTGGTGTGTGTGTGTGTGTGTGTATTAGTGTGTGTGGCTGTGTGTGTATCAGTGTGTGTGTGTGTGTATCTGTGAGTGTTTGTGTGTGTCAGTGTGTATCTGTGTGTGTGTGTGTATCAGCATGTGTGTGTGTTTGTAGGTGTGTTGGGGCCGGAGGGTAAGGGAGCGGGAGATGAGCCTCCGGGACCGGCGGGTAAGAGAGCGGTGTGTGTGTGTGTGTGTGTGTCGTCACTCCGACGCAGGCCAATGAGAGGTGTGCGGGGGCGGGCGGGCCAAGGGACCAATGAGATTTCCCCTAGGGACACAGGAAGATGCAGACAGGCATACAGTGCTTTCACTAATATATAATAAGATATATATATATATGTAATGGGGTCACCCCCGGTTCCCCTGATCTTCCTTTGCCCCCTGCCTTACCCCTGTGGTAGGCAGTGGGGGAAGGGGACGGCGACTTCTCCCGGCGGGCACCGCCATCTTGGTTGCGGCGCGAGGTTTGCGCAATGCGCAGAGGTTGGCCAGGGCAGCGGTGGCCATCGCCAGTGTGCCGGAGCTCTGTGAGGTTGTGCAGGCGCAGTTAAGCGTAGCGGCGGCCATTACAGCGTCGCACATGCG
Organism: Ascaphus truei; assembly: GCA_036426205.1. Taxonomy (NCBI): domain Eukaryota; kingdom Metazoa; phylum Chordata; class Amphibia; order Anura; family Ascaphidae; genus Ascaphus; species Ascaphus truei. Next base: position 42,187,395 of record CM071575.1, read on the forward strand.
CAGTAAAGATCGCGCACGCGGTCCCCATAGGAAAGAGCTGTGCCAAGGACTACAATTCCCAGCAGCCTCTGGGGACTGCACTTTCACCATGGTCACAGGCAGCATTGAAGCCAATAGAGCTGAAAGATTCTCATGCTGCAGAGTTGCAACAATGTTGTGTGCAGACAGGGTTTTTGTCAGTTGGATCCAGGAAGAGATTGGGGAAGGTAGTGTACACAGAGCAGGGCTCTGCTGTACCAGGCCAGAGAAACCCCAGGCCCCAAGTAGGCCCCACTCCCCACTAGGTTAGTGGATAAGTTCATAGGGAAGGCCCCTAGGTTAGGGACCCTGCCCTTAGGTGCAGCCTTGTCAGTGTCACGGCTGTCAGTGCTGTGAGTGCTGACAAGAAGGCATAGTGTGTGTGCAGCTGTTTGCTGCAGGTACCAAGCAGGTTGCAGTGCGTTGCTGCAGGTACAGTTAGTGCAGTGGGTTGCTGCAGATGCTGGGAGTATTAGTTAGCAGTCAGGACCGGGAAGAGCTAGGGGAACGGATTAGGCCAGTAACCCCTTAGGCCCCAGATAGGTCTTCACTCCCCAGCTTGTGGTGCTACAGGGACAGGCCCTAGGTTAGGGACCCTGTCACAGTAGTAGTAGTGTTAGATAGGGACACAGCGGACGCTGCGCTCCCCGTGAAGAGACTTGGGCTCAAGTCTGTAGCCCCAGAGAAAGAGACAGAGACTATCTCCAGGGTGGGATCGCCCCTGGCAGGCCCCGTGTGAGGCAACATCGGATCAGACGGGATCACCAAGCGGCAGATCCTTTTCGAAGTTTCTTGCAGGCCCGAGTGCAGGAGCGCTCGGCAGGTATCTTCCTATGTGCACCAACGTATCCTAACATATCACAACTACACATAGTGGCAGCGCTGACAAAGGGGTTGGGCTGTGGACACAGTGTGGGGATACACGGTGACTGTGGAGTTACTCCCTATGGGGAATGTTATAAGTGTGTGTTATTGCCTGCATATATATAAAGTGGTTATATACATCCCTGAGTACGTGGTTATTGTATATGCGGGTCCTGTGTAGGCAACCTTCTACATCCCTACAACCCTACACAGGTGGAGGCGCTGAAACCGAGAACGTTCCAGAGGATTCATCCCAGGCTCTCACTGGCGGAGGCTCAGACCTCCTGTGAGCCTGACAGGTATACTGCACCACACCTGGTAACACATAGGTTTACACCCACACACACGGTACCTGTGATTGGGATAGAGGTAATACCCGTTACATATATATATACACACATTCACAAACAACGTCGTAAGAGCGTTGGATAACCATTTTGACGTTGTAAAAATGAACATAGGTATGCATTGCATAGCGCTGGATAAGCCATTCGTTGTAAAACGAGGACTGCCTCTAATGTTGAAAAGAAACATGGAAGAAAATGTAATACGATGTTGTTTAAAAATGGTTTATTGTAAACACACCACAGTACAATGTATATTTTGGTTGAGGGAGGCGGCGGGTGGGTGTTCAGTACGGGTGGCGGTTGGGTAGTGAGTGCTGGCTGTGGGTGGGGGTCCCGCTAGGGTGTAAGGCGGCGGGTGTCTGGTGAGTGCGGGCGACAGCTGGTCAGTGATGTAGGGGCGGGAGGCGGCAGGCGGCAGGCGTGTGTCGGGTGGGTGAGAAGCGGCGGGTGTATGTTGAGTGCGGGCGGCGGGTGGGTGAAAGGCAGAGATGGATGCGGCGTGAGGGGAAGGCAGGGGCGGGGCGTGAGGGGAAGGGGGTGTGTGTGTGTCTGTCACTGTGTGTGCCTGTCACTTTGTGTGTGTCTGTCAGTGTGTGTTGGGGGGGGGGGGGGCAAAAAAAAAGCTTGTTCAGAAAGTATTTGAGGACAAGACAGATACACACACGGTAATAGACCCCGCAAAATTCCCAGCTGGTCCTGCGCACTATCACTAACTAAGGCTACGCTTATAGCGCGGGCGACGCAATGGCAGGCTTCGATTTTTGGAAAAATCAAATTGAGATGACTTTCAGTGATCGTGACCAAGCCGTCGCTTTGTTGCGTTGCGCTTACAATAAGCGCACGTGACGGTGGCAATGCATTTGTTTTGACGCGACGTCGCCAGCACTATAAGCGCAGCCTTACCCTGTCACTCTCTGCTACTATGTATGCATGCATGTAGATCTTTATTATCAAGGTACATGGCGCTTCACAGCAGTCACACACGGACCATAATAATATAACACATAGTGGCAAGTAGCACTTCAGACATGAAAGTAACAATAGCAAAGGGAGTCCCTGTCCACAAGATTTTACAATCTAATCCATTACTAATCCTGTCACTCTCACTAACTAGAGAAGAGAGAACTGGCGCACAGCCAAAAGAGTGGGTCACCAATTTTTTTTTAATGAAGAATGATCCTTTACTAATCCATAAAACATCAGCAAATATACTTGGCTGCCCGCCCGCCCGCCCTTCAGGACATTCAGATTGGGGCAATATGTGAGTATCTCTGACTTTATTTGATCATTGTGTTATACTGTGAGTCCAGGGACCATCCCCATGAAGAATCTATAGGGGCTTTACCATCAGCCTTATCTTCAGGGATTACCAGGCCCTTATAGGGGACTTTACATCTTTACAAACCTCACTAGCCCCAATCCTATATATCTACCTGTATTACTTGAATGATATGGATCCAGCACTGGAGCGCATCAATCACTAACTACTAACTACTCTCACCCTCACTAACTAACCCTGTCACTCTCACTATGTAACCTTCTCACTAACTAACCCTGTCACTCTCACTAGCTAACCTTCTCACTAACTAACCCTGTCACTCTCACTAGCTAACCTTCTCACTAACTAACCCTGTCAGTGTCACGTGTACGCGGACGCACACCTCACTATGAGCACGCACAGTGCCGGCCGGGAGTCATGTGACCCGAGTTAGCCAATCCCATCCCGCCACCTCCACTTCAACAGTACCGGAAGTCCAGTTTCCTGCCCATTTTAAATATGGCGGCCGGGGCGCGCTTGGCTGGATCCCCCCCGCTGTATGCTGGGGGGGGGGGGGGGTTCAGGTCGGCAGACGCCCCGGTTTCTACGGGGGAGCGCTGCCGGTTTGTCACGATGTAGACAGCAGGCTCCGGTCCGGCCTCTATATATCCCGAGGCGCGAGCTTCCGGTGTGGCGTGGTGCCCTGTTTCCGGTCTCGTGCTTCCGCTATTTCCGGTGACCCGTCCCCATGTCCTGGCTCCTCGCGCCGCTGCTCGCGCTGCTACTGTGCGTCTCCGTGCGCGCGATCTCCTTCCCGCTGCCGCAAAACGGACGCAAATGTCTGCGGGAGGAAATCCACAAGGACGTGCTGGTCACCGGGGAGTATGAAGTGACCGAGCAGCACGGGGCGCACACCCGCCTCCGGGTGAGAGGGAGAGAGAGGGATACCCGCATCCGAGTGGGTGGGGTGGAGAGAGACCTGCCTCCGGGGTTGGAGGGAAAGGGACACCCACCCCCGGGGGAAGGGGGGAAGAGACGTGTGTGTCAGTGTCAGACTTGACACACACGTCTGCCAGGCGTGTGTGTGCGCGCCTGTCAGGCGTGTGCGTGTGACAGTCAGGCGTGTGCGCGCACCACTCAGGCGTGTGCGCCAGTCAGGCGTGTGCGCATGCGTGCGCCAGTCAGGCGTGTGCGCGTGCGTACGCCATGTCAAAGTGCGGTGTGTGCGTGTGTGCGCCAGTCAGGAGCGTGCGTGCGCGCGCCAGTCAGGTGTGTGCACCAGTCAGGCGTGTGCGCGTGCGTGCGGCAGTCAGGCGCGTGCGCCAGTCAGCCACGTGCGTGCACACGCCATTCAGGCACGTGCGTGCACACGCCAGTCAGGCGTGTGTGCGCCAGTCAGGCGTGTGCGCGCGCCAGTCAGGCGTGTGCGCGCGCACCACTCAGGCATGTGCGCGTGTGTGCGCCAGTCAGGTGTGTGCACCAGTCAGTCGTGTGCGCATGCGTGCGCCAGTCAGGCGCGTGCGTGCGCCAGTCAGGCGCGTGCGTGCACGCGGCAGTCAGGCGTGTGTGCGGCAGTCAGGCGCGTGTGTGCGGCAGTCAGGCGCGTGCGTGCGCCAGTCAGGCGTGTGTGTGCCAGTCAGGCATGTGCGCATGCGTGCGCCAGTCAGGCGTGTGCGCGTGCGTGCGCCAGACAGGCGTGCGCACGTCAGTCAGGCGTGTGCCAGTCACCACGTCTCTGTGCGCAAGTCTGACATGACATTGAGCACTGACACTGCAGTAACTTGTGATGCAAGAGTGTTTGGGGCATTTACAGTTGTGATTGCTGACGGTGTAGGATCGGAGCACCCTGTGCTGGCAAGCAGCCCGATGATACTAGCGCAGTGCCACTTGTGTGATTTCCATAAAATGTTATTTCCCAATTATGACAACGATTTTTTTTTTTTTTTTTGAAGAAGAAGAATTTGAATAGAAATGAGCGGATTCTGACATCTGTCAGATCCGTGCCACTCGCCTCCCACCTGGCCTATTTGCAATCCCTACCCAATATTGGGATGCTGATAGAAAGTTCACCCATTTCCTCTCATACCCTGCGCTTCCTTACATTCATTTCTAAATGGAATACAAACTTCTCCCCCTTTAAGACTTACTCATCCGTTTCTCCTTTCATCAGCTCTGTGGCTGTCTTTTCTATCTCAGCTCTGCTGTCTCCTTTCTGTCGCTACATCCCCGCTCTCTCTCTGCTGTGTGCTGTCTCCTTTCTGACCCCATATCTCTATTCTCTCTGCTGTGTGCTGTCTCCTTTCTGACCCCGTATCTCTGTGTTCTCTGCTCTGGGCTGTCTCCTTTCTGACCCCGTATCTCTTGTGTTCTCTGCTCTGGGCTGTCTCCTTTCTGACCCTGTATCTCCGTTCTCTCTGCTCTGGGCTGTCTCCTTTCTGACCCCGTATCTCCGTTCTCTCTGCTCTGGGCTGTCTCCTTTCTGACCCCGTATCTCTGTGTTCTCTGCTCTGGGCTGTCTCATTTCTGACCCTGTATCTCCGTTCTCTCTGCTCTGGGCTGTCTCCTTTCTGACCCCGTATCTCTGTTCTCTCTGCTCTGGGCTGTCTCCTTTCTGACCCCGTATCTCCGTTCTCTCTGCTCTGGGCTGTCTCCTTTCAGTCCTTATTCTTCTTATCCGTCCATGCTGATTCTTGCATTTATTCCCCTCTCTAACCGCACTATTTCTCCCCACGGCAGCAGCTGGGGGGGGGGGGGGCGGCACCATCTCCGACGGTGTGGATGGTGGTAGGGGAGGAATGTTGGGGTTGCTGACTATCCCCCATATGTGTTGGCAGATCACCGATTCTGCTGGCCACATTCTGTACTCCAAGGAAGATGCCTCCAAGGGGAAGTTCGCTTTCACCACTGAGGAGTATGACATGTTCGAGGTCTGCTTCGAGAGCAAGCTCCCCGCAGGTGGGTGTCACAGGGGGGATGAAGGGAAGGGGTGTTATACGTGGGAGAGGAAGGAACGGAGAGGACGTACATACATGTGAGCTGGAGGAATGAAGGGGGCGTCATACATATGGGAGGGGTGGTAGCAATCAGTCGGATGCATAAGTAAAATATAGGTGAAAAACGGTGATATGTAATTAACAAACATCTAAATAAATATATCAAATACAACCCCTTTGGCAGTTTCTGAGGTGCTTCCCCAAGGAAAAGACGCTCCCCAATGTCTCGCAGGAACACAGATGCAAAGATTGGCGCGCAACTCCCAGGAACCACATGCGGGGTAGAAAACGCACGAATCGTGCAATTCTGTGTATTAAAGTGTGTGTTCTGAGGTAGGAGGGTAATAGTTGCACTCACAGGTAGCTGGATAACGCAGGCTTGGATTGCACTTACACTGGGCAATCGGCAGTTACACTTTATGAATGACATCAAGCCTGAGGATAGACTAGATATCCTGCACCCAATGGTGCTGATAGGGTGTCCAGGATCACTTCAGGCTTGTGGGTATATCAGAAATCCTCTCCAGTGCGTTTAGAGAGAGAAGGAAAATGGACACGGTGCAAGGATTGCTTTTAATAACAGTTAAAAAGAGTGAACATATAGGGTTAAACTCGCATGCTACAGGTACAAACTAGGTATTGAGACCACCCAGGGTCACAGCGCGGACACAGAATTGCACTATATGCGTTCTACCCTGCATCTGATTCCCGGGAGTCGTGCACCAACCTTTGCATCATAGGGGAGGGTGGGTCTGTGTCCAGTGTGGGTGACAGGTTCTGAAGTGTTCTGTCTGTGGTCCCAGGAGCTGGCCATGTACCAGACCAGATGGTCCATCTAATCATGAAGCATGGAGTGGAGGCCAAGAACTACGAGAGGGAGTTAGAGAGAAAACAGTAGGGTGGGGGTACAGAGCTGCAGTAGTATGGGGGGGGGGAGGGGGTGCTTGTGCAGACCTGCAGTATTTGGGTGCAGAGCTGCAGTATTAGGGGGGTGCTTGTGCAGAGCTGCAGTATTGGGAGGAGGAAGGGGGGTGCTGGTGCAGAAGCTGCGTATTGCGGGGTTTGCTTGATTGCAGAGCTGCAGTATTGGGGGGTGCGGTGCAGATCTGCCGTATTGGGGGGTGCGGTGTGGTGCCGAGCTGCGGTATTGGGGGGGGTAGGGTAGGGGCAGACCGAGTGGGGTGCTGTTGTCTGAATTTGGGGGGGGGGCGTGGGGGGGGTGGTACTGGTGCAGATCTGCAGTATTGGGGTGTGCTGGTGCATAGCTGCAATTTGGGGGGGGGGTGCTGGTGCAGAGCTGCAGTATTGGGGGGTGCTGGTGCAGAGCTGCAGTATTGGGCCGTCTGCTTTCTCACTCAGATTGCAAAGGTGGAGAAGTTAAAGCCACTGGAGGTGGAGCTGAGACGCCTCGAGGATCTGTCTGAATCCATTGTCAACGACTTCGCGTACATGAAGAAAAGAGAGGAGGAGATGAGGGACACCAATGGTGAGACCACCCTTCCTCCCCCTGACTGACCTACAGTGAAATGCCCCCACTCCACTGACCAACAGCGAGAGCCCCCCACTGAAGGACCCAGCACCCACCAAAATCCTGCCCCCTAATGACCAACTGTAAAACCCCCTTACTGACAGAGCTTGGGCCGCAAGTTCTCACTGTCTCTCCTCCCACAGAATCCACCAATGTGCGTGTCCTCTACTTCAGCGTCTTCTCCATGTGCTGCCTCGTAGGTTTGGCCACCTGGCAGGTTTTCTATCTACGCCGCTTCTTCAAGGCCAAGAAACTCATCGAGTGACCGACCCCTCGGAATACCAGACTCCTCGCCCCCCAATACCTCGCCTGGCACACTACTGCCCCATCCCCTGGCACAGAGAGACCCTCTCCTCTGGGTGTTTGTAGTAATGAGGGTGAATCTTTGCAGCACCGCTCCTCCCACGGGGTCAGCTGTGTGTTCCTCGGGGGGGTCCCCAGCCGGGGCTTTTATATGCTTCCCGAGAGAGAAATGTCAGGAAGAGAATCTATTACATGCGGTGTCTCCCGTGTCCAGTGCAAACGACCTTTTCTCTCGCTGCGTTTTACACGGGGTCTGCAGGCGCTCTCCCTCCCCCCCCCCTCGTTCTGCTTCTGTACGGATTCTGCTGTTCATTTTTGGATATTGTAAATTTTTTGCAAATAAAAAAAATGTGGGGAAAAATTGTGTGGCAATGTGTGTGTTGGGGGAAGTGTGTGTGTGTGTGTGGTGGGGAGGTGTGCGTTCGTGTGTGTGCATGCGTGGTGGGAAACGTGTGTGTCACTGGTGGAAAAAATTGTGTGTGCATGCGGGGTGGGAAAAGTGCGTGTGGGGGGGGGGGGGGGTGTGGGGGGGGGGGGGAAGAGTGTGGTGGTGGGTGGGTGTTCTGCTCATTTTCTAGTTCCATAATGTCTTTTTTATGGAGCAGTGCTCAAAGCTGTGCAACATATGCAAGGTGTGGTCTTATTCATGCTTTATACCAGAGATGACCAACTTCACTAGTCAAGGGCCACCAACAGGTCAGGTTTTAAGGATATCCCTGCTTCAGCACAGGTGACTCAAACAGTCTGAGTCACTGATTAAGCCACCTGTGCTAAAGCAGGAATGTCCTAAAAACCTTTACAACTGGAGTTGGCCATCCCTGCTTTATACACACAATTATGCTTCCATCCCTTCCACTCATATCCCGTTTAATGCAAGGTTAGATCTTATTTGCTTTTGCAGCTACTGCCTGACCTTGGGCCCTATTGCTAAGCCTGTTGTCTACAAGCACTCCTAAATCCTTCTCCATCAAGGATTCGCCTAATTTTGTCCCATTTCATTTGGAAGTCGCCTGTTTGTTCTTAATTCCCAAATTGTATTGTATTGTATGTCTTTATTTATATAGCGCCATTAATGTACATAGCGCTTCACAGCAGTAATACACGTGGTAATCCAATAAATAACAAATAATATAAATAACATCATGGGAATAAGTGCTTTAGACATTAAGGAAGAGGAGTCCCTGCTCCGAGGAGCTTACAGTCTAATTGGTAGGTAGGGAGAACGTACAGAGACAGTAGGAGGGAGTTCTGGTAAGTGCGTCTGCAGGGGGCCAAGCTTTATGTGTCATGTGTTCAGAATAGCCACAGTGCTATTCATATGCTTCTTTAAGCAAGTGTGTCTTAAGGTGGGTCTTAAAGGTGGATAGAGAGGGTGCTAGTCGGGTACTGAGGGGAAAGGCATTCCAGAGGTGAAGGGCAGTCAATGAAAAAGGTTTAAGGCGGGAGAGGGCTTTAGATACAAAGGGGGTCGAAAGAAGACATCCTTGAGAAGAACGCAAGAGTCTGGATGGTGCATAACGAGAAATTAGGGCTGAGATGTAAGGAGGGGCAGAAAGAGTGTAAAGCTTAAAAGTGAGAGAAGAATGGAGTGTGAGCTATCGGGATTTGATCGGAAGCCAGGAGAGGGATTTCATGAGGGGAGATGTGCTGAACGATCTAGAAAAGAGTAGAGTGATTCTGGCAGCAGCGTTAAGGATAGATTGTAGGGAGACAGGTGAGAGGCAGGAAGGCCGGACAGCAGGAGGTTCCGTAATCAAGACGGGAGAGAATGAGGGCGCCCAAGAGTCAGAGTTTAAGCAGTCGAGCAACAGAGGAAAGGGCGTATCTTTTGTTATATTGCGGAGGAAAAAGCGAACGTTTTCGAAATGTTTTGAATAGAGGGTCAAAATGTGAGAGAGGAGTCGAGTGTGACCCCCAAAGCAGCGTGCTGTGGCTACCGTGGGTGAATGATTCGTAGTTCCAACAGTAATATTGGAAGGAGGTAGTAGGTGTCCAAGGTTTGGGATGAGTAATGATGAGCTCGATGTTTTAGCCATGTTGAGTTTAAGTGCGGCGGAGGGGGCCATCCAGGATGATATGCAGAGAGACATTCATGAACTTTGTTTGTACGAGTTGTGTAAGGTCGGGTGTTGAGAAATATATTTGTGTGTTCGTCAGCATAAGTGATAAATTAAACCCAAATGATGTTTTTAGTCTCCTATCGAGAGTGTAACAGATAAAAGAGACGAGGTCCCCAGGACAGAGTCCCTGGGGTACCCCCACAGAGAGTCAATCTAGGATGAGGAGGTTAATTAGCAGACGAGGCACTACAAGTACGGTGGGAGAGGTAGGATTAGATCCATGCTAGAGCTTTGTTCCGAAATGCGCCAAGAGTAATGGAATATGTTAAGGAAGAGAGAGGTGGTTTCCACGTGTCAATGCTGCACGAGGGTCGAGTATATGAGCAAAGTGGTAATGACCTCTGTCTTGGCAGCATGGAGGTCCGTCAGTTATTAGCAGAGGGCTGTTTCCGTGGAGTGAGCAGTGCGGAATCGCCATAATTGTAGTAGGGTCTAGGGATGACTATGGTGTTGATGAAATGGAGCAAGCGAGCGAAAAAGAAAACGTTCAAGGAGTTAGAGGAAAAGGCAGGAGAGACAGGCCGATAGTTAGAAAGACACGGTAGGGTCAAGCTTTGCGTTTTTTTAGTATGGGTATGACTGTTGCATGTTGAAGGAGAGTGGAAAGGTTCCAGAGCAGAGGGAGGAGTTAAAAATTTCGTGAGCGTATGGGATTATAGTAGGATGCAGAGTTTATAGAGATGGGAGGGAAGTGGGTCAAGAGGGCAAGTGGGAGAAGAGGCGTATCAGACACTCACATCATGCATAACCTTACTTTACCGTATTGAACCTCACTTGTTCTATCCTTGCCCTCCTCTTTCTCTCCCTCCCCCCTCCCCTTCTCTTTCTCTCCCCTGTCCTTTTCTCCCACCCCTCCTCTCTCCCCCTCTCCCTCTCTCCTCTCCCGTCTCCCAACTCTTCCCTCTCTCTCTCTCTCGCCCCCTTCTCCTCTCTCTCATCTCGTCTCTCTCTCTCTCCCCCCCCCTTCCCGCTCTCTCTTCCACCCCCCCTCTCTCCTCTCTTGTCGCCACTTCCTTCCTCCGCTCTCCTCTCCCTCCTCCATCTCTCTCTCAACCTCCATTCCCATAATCCCTCTCTCACTCCCGCCCCCCCCCTCTCTTCTCAGTCTCTCTTCAGACCTTTGGGGTTTTTCTGGGTATTTTTCACCTTCTCCCTGATGTGTTTTTATTTCTAAATGACCTTTTTGAGATGTTTCCTCCCATGTGACTTCCAGCTCAGGGTCCCCTTAAACCGCAACCACACGGCAGAGGTAACAGCGTCATGGCATGAGACAGAAGCACAGAGGGGACCAGAGAGCGAGGCACAGAGGGGACCAGAGAGGCACAGCGGGGACCGGAGAGAGGCACAGAGGGGCGCGGAGAGCGAGAGAGAGGCACAGAGGGGACCAGAGAGCGAGGCACAGAGGGGACCAGAGAGGCACAGCGGGGCCCGGAGAGAGGCACAGAGGGGACCAGAGAGAGAGCGAGGCACAGAGGGGACCAGAGAGAGAGGCACAGAGGGGACCAGAGAGGCACAGCGGGCCCGGAGAGAGGCACAGAGGGGACCATAGACTAGAGGCCGAGGCACAGAGGGGACCAGAGAGAGAGCGAGGCACAGAGGGGACCAGAGAGAGAGCGAGGCACAGAGGGGACCAGAGAGAGAGCGAGGCACAGAGGGGACCAGAGAGCGAGGCACAGCGGGGACCAGAGAGGCACAGCGGGGACCAGAGAGGCACAGCGGGGACCGGAGAGAGGCACAGCGGGGCCCGGAGAGCGAGAGAGAGGCACAGAGGGGACCGGAGAGCGAGGCACAGAGGGGATCAGAGTGACAGAGGGGTTACGGGAGGTGAGCAGTGAGAGAGAGGAAAAGAGACATAGAGGAAGAGAAGGGGGTAGGTGGGGGAGATTGTTGAGAGGGGGAGGAAAGGGAACAGGGACAGAGAGAGAAAAGCCTCCACTTAGAATTAGAAGATTTAGAAAGATAATTAGGGGGAGAAACGAGGTAAGAGACACGGAGAGCGCAGGAGAGTGCAGAGTGAGACACGGAGAGTGCAGAGTGAGACACGAAGAGTGCAGAGTAAGAGACACGGAGAGCGCAGGAGAGTGCAGGAGAGTGCAGGACATGCAACCAGATTCTGACAGCACTGAACAGGGATACAGCAGCTCCCCACCCTCCAGTAACAAACAGGTACATAGATAACCCCCCCCAATCCGTGATACCCCCCGAGATACTCCCCCCACCCTGCGATACCCCCCCTATCCCGAGATACCCCCCGAGATACATTCCAGTACTGACCTCTCCTCCTAAACACACCGCTCTGCAGCACTCACTACTATTCCAGTACTGACCTCTCCTCCTAAACACACCGCTCTGCAGCACTCACTACTATTCCAGTACTGACCTATCCTCCTAAACACACCGCTCTGCAGCACATCACTAATATTCCAGTACTGACCTCTCCTCCTAAACACACCGCTCTGCAGCACTCTCTGCTATTCCAGTACAGATCACCCATACACAGACACAGTTGTCACCGTCCCTCTGCAGAACTCTGTGCTGTTCTAGTAGTGCCATCCTATGCACACAGCTCTGTCACTGCATCTCTGCAGCACCCTCTGCTATTCCCAATGAGTAGTAGTGATACTGTGTAACATGTGTAGCCCACACCTGGATCCCTCTCCCCTGTACACTTACGGTGCTGGAGTGCTCTGGGTGTGAGGAGGACACAGGGTAGGCAGAGCTGCCAGTCTGATGCCCGCGCCCGTCTGCCAGGTATTGATCCGGAGATGATTGAAGGCCGGTTGGGGTCAGGGACGGCTGGCAGCTGGTGCTGCACGTAATGCGAAACTTGGCAGAACGCTGAGCCTGCAAGAGCCAGCTGAGGGGGAGATGAGGTGCCTTGGTGCACTCGATCAGTTGGGAGATGTATGTATATAGGTCTTTATTTATATAGCGCCATTAATGTACATAGCGCCTCACAGCAGTAATACACGTGACAATCATATAAATAACAAATAATATAAATAACACGTAATGGGAAGAAGCGCTTCAGACATAAAAGTAACATTTAGGAAAAGGAGTTCCTTCTCCGAGTAGCTTACAATCTAATTGGTTGATAGGAAGAACATAGAGACAGTAGGAGGGAGTTCTGGTAAGTGCGTCTGCAGGGGCCAAGCTTTATGTATGAGGTGTATAGTATCAGCCACGGAGCTACTCATATGCTTCGTTATGCAGGTGAGTTTTAAGATGGGTCTTAAAGGTGGATAGAGAGGTTGCTAGTCGGGTATTGAGGGGAAGGGCATTCCAGAGGTGTGGGGCAGTCAGTGAGAAAGGTTTAAGGCAGTAGAGGGATTTAGATACAAAAAGGGGTAGAGAGAAGACATCCTTGAGTAGAACGCAAGAGTCGGGATCACTTAGGCTGCGCTTATAGTGCCGATGACGGCAACAGTGACGTTACGTCAAAAAAATGTATTGACGCCGTTGCGTGCGCTTATAGTAAGCGCGGCGGACGGCTTGGTCGCGATCGCTGGAAGTCACTATAAGCGCGGCCTTAGGCATCATGAAACCAGCTGCCTTAATCTGCACCTGTACCCCCAGAATCCTCCTGTTACCCCGAGGAGAGGAAATACGACTGTCCGCGAGCAGCATTAAGAGTCAGAGTTGCAACAAGTCATATTGTCCCTGATATCACAATTCATATCATCACCATTATCCTAATGACGTTCCTTTATACTTGGGATCTTGTCGCAGAAATCGGCTCACGCCTTTCCAACAAACGTTTGGGTCACTTTGTGGCAACAAAAAAGGCCGTCTTCTGTAACCGCAGCAGTGCATGACACAGAGACCGCTTACAGGTAATACGAGTATAGGGAGAGGCTATGTGGGGCAATAAGAGGAGTTATGGGGAGGCGTTATATGGGATAATAGGAGGAGTTATAGGGTGCGGTTATATGGGATAATAGGAATTATAGGGAGATGCTATAAGGGCCAATAGGAGGAGTTATAGGGAGAGGCTATATGGGGCAATAGGAGGAGTTATAGGGTGCGGTTATATGGGGCAATGGGAGGAGTTATAGGGAGAGGCTATATGGGGCAATAGGAGGAGTTATAGGGAGGGGCAATAGGAGGGGTTATAGGGTGCGGTTATATGGGGTAATAGGAGGAGTTATATGGGATAATAGGAGGAGTTATAGGGTGCAGTTATATGGGGTAATAGGAGGAGTTATAGGGAGGGGTTATATGGGGTAATAAGAGTTATAGGGAGGGGTTATATGGGGTAATAGGGGCAGTTATAGGGAGGGGTTATATGGGGTAATAGGAGGGGTTATAGAGTGCAGTTATATGGGGTAATAGGAGGAGTTATAGGGAGGGGTTATATGGGATAATAGGAGGAGTTATAGGGAGGGGTTATATGGGGTAATTGGAGCAGTTATAGGGAGGGGATATATGGGGTAATAGGAGGAGTTATAGGGTGCAGTTATATGGGGTAATAGGAGGAGTTATAGGGAGCGGTTATATGGGGTAATAGGAGCAGTTATAGGGAGGGATTATATGGGGTAATATGAGCAGTTATAGGGAGGGATTATATGGGGTAATATGAGCAGTTATAGGGAGGGGTTATATGGGGCAACGGGAGGAGTAATAGGGACAGGCTAGATGGGGCAATGGGAGGAGTTATAGGGAGGGGTTATATGGGGCAACGGGAGGAGTAATAGGGAAAGGTTATACGGAGTAATAAGAGGAGTTAAAGGGAGGGGTTATAGGGGTTGGTTATGTGGAGTAATAGCAGGCGATATAAGGAGAGGTTATATGGGGCGATAGAAGGAGTTCTAAGGAACAGGTATATGGGGCAAAAAGAAGACTTATAAGAAGTGGTTATAAAGAGCAGTAATACGAGGAGTTATAGGGATAGTAATACGAGGAGCTATAGGGATCAGTTACATAGGCCCCAGACGGATTGCTCTGCGATTATGGAATCAGCCTTAGTCCTTCTGGACACGTGCAAGTTCTCATCTATGGTCTGCAAAGTGGCATCACCACCTCTCTTCCGGCTGCTTCCCCAGGCAGGGTAATGAGACACCCATCTCCATGTCATAATATTCTGCCCTTCTCACGCCACTGCACCAGGCACCAGGCACCCCTTCAGTGTCCTCTTACCCTGAGCGGAGTCCGTTTCCACCCCTGCTGAATAAACAATAACCGGCAGAATGGTCTCTGGTTACACGAACCTTTCTGCCCGCCCTCCACGGGAGAACCTGCAAGAGACGAAGAGAGACAATGTTTATAACTATATTATTGATGCTAGAAGGAGAGTGTTAAACATATATTTGTAACTGTCAGTGTACGAGTCATTCCTCTTCTTTTGTCCCACATGCGTCGGCTGCTGATTTGAGGGACGTTGTAGGTGGAGTTACCAGGCACACCTTATAATTAGATGAGTTGAACCCTGCGTGTGTGTATATAGCCTTGGTCCCCGTGGGTTGTGCATGAAAAGCAGTCTGGTTTCTCCGTGCTGTATCCTTCTTGCGGGGTCTCCCAGCTCGTTGTGTGCAGGTGTATGGGAGGTTTCTGAATGGTCTTGTAGCTGTGGAGGTGCTGATCTGTCAGAAGATGAGCTCCTGGGTCAGGGGTGGCTTCTCAGGCAGGACCTCTGCGAGCCTGTGAATGTATCTTCTCCAGCACTGTGTACAATGTTAGTGCTGGATACTGTAAATAAATGGACTCGCTTTTCTGAATGGAGCTTACCATGGCTATTATTTATTTAGTTCGCAGGCGGCTCTGATGCTCTAGTCTTCATGTGTCAGTCTGTAGGTGCTGATGTAGATACAAAGTCTTTTCTAAGGTAACATGTCACTGAGAGGTTACACCAGGTGAGCCAGCTCCAGCTCTCTCCCATAGTCATCCATTCATAGACATATGTGGCTCTACTTTTCTGCAGATTGTGAACTGTCCAGTCCTAGAGGTGCCAGGTTTGGTAGAGTCCAACCCCTGACAGCCTCTATAAACCTGAGGCCAAAGTACACAGTCCACCACAGAGAGGCCCAGCGCAACACACAAAATGACACAACATATAGTAAAGTACACCGTATACAGCCAAGGAAGTGTCAAGTCCTAGGAGATGACAACCCCCTCTGATAAACTACTCTATATACCAGAGGTAGTCAACTCCAGTCCTCAAGAGCTACCAGCAGGTCAGGTTTTCAGAATATCCCTTCTCCAGCACAGGTGGCTCAGTTGAATATTGAGCCACCTGTGCTGAAGCAGGGATATCCTGATAACCAGACTTGTTGGTAGCTCTTGAGGACTGGAGTTGGCTATCCCTATGTTAAGCACTCTATCTATAACTCCTTCAGTGTTTGCTGCAGTGGGGTTATCGCACCTACCCGCCTTATCTAGAAATAATCTGCGTCCCCCTCCCACAATTCCACTGTGGGAAATGAGTGAGATGTATGACAGAGAGGAGTCTGGGCAGAGCTTGGGGTTCTGGGTAATGAGAAATGTTATGTGTAACACTTGCTCTCTCCTTCTCAATGCAGCTCAGTTCAGGAGTGAGTCTGGATTATCTACATTACGAAGACCCACAGACCCTCCTGTCCAGCTTTTTTGAGAGCAGACTGGTCATCAGAACCACAGCTCGGCGGGCTGATCAAGAAGCACGGTCTATGGTGCTGTATTAAGATCCTGTTTTTTTTCCATAGATTCATTACATCTTGGGTCCTTTTCCACACTCCTCCGTTTTTCTTCCTTCTCTTATTTCCTGGAGTTACCATGTTTTCCGGCCTCCACTCCTTCAGCCTCACCCTGCGGCTAGGTTTGCTCCTGGGCTCCATCCTAGGCCTGAGCCTGGGACTAGAGTTCATGGGCCTGCCCAACCAGTGGGCTCGCTACCTGCGCTGGGATGCCAGCACCCGCAGTGACCTTAGCTTCCAGCTCAGAACCAACGTGTCTGCCGGCCTCCTGCTCTATTTCGATGATGGAGGCATCTGCGACTTCCTCTGCCTCTCGCTGGTGGATGGCCGTGTCCAACTGCGCTTCAGCATCGACTGTGCGGAGACCGCAGTGTTGAGTGATAAGCGAGTCGATGACAGTGGATGGCACTTTCTGATGGTCAGCCGGAATCGGCTGCGGACCGTCCTCGTGCTGGACGGGGAGGCAAAGCCTGGGGAGGTCCGGCCACAGAGGCAGCAGATGAATATCGTCAGCGATCTGTTTGTGGGGGGCGTCCCGGACGATATCCGCTCAGAAGCTCTGACGCTCGACTCTGGCAGGGACCTGCCTCCCTTCTCTGGATATCTACTGGATCTCAAGTACGGCAACTCAGAGCCCAGGCTCCTGGGGAGCCACGGAGCCCGGCTGGACCTGGAGGGTCTGTGTACTGAGAACCCATGTGAGAACGGAGGAGCATGTCGGCTGCTGGATGGGCAGCCCACCTGTGACTGCATAGCCACAGGGTACGGGGGCAAGTTGTGCTCCGAAGGTAAGCGGGAGAGAAGGAGGGAGTCCTAGATATGGGGGTGTGAGTGGGCTACGTTATACTACATCTGAACATCCTACACAAGAGACTAGAAATGAATGGCTGGTAATGGCCCATTTTTCACACCCATGCTGCCCAATTTCCCTTCACGCCCTGA
Source organism: Ascaphus truei (assembly GCA_036426205.1). NCBI lineage: Eukaryota > Metazoa > Chordata > Amphibia > Anura > Ascaphidae > Ascaphus > Ascaphus truei. The sequence continues at coordinate 42,204,436 of CM071575.1, forward strand.
AATAATAATTGGGGTCTATTATTCTGAATATGTGCACAATGTCATGATGAAAAAGCTTTAATTCCTACTCGTGGTTTTGCAACTTAGTGAATAGCTCCCAGTCCGTATTGTGAGAAGCGGGGTAACGCAGTTATTGCTGCATCAGCTTCCACACTAGTGAATAGAAGCATTTGAACTGATAACTATACGTTACCCTGTGTATCAAAGTATTGAATGGCGATTATCTCCTCTATCGGATTATTTCGATCTAATGTTATTCCTTGCATCTATTCTTGAAATATTTGTCTGTATTAACACCTTTTTAGTGGATCAACATTGGAGTTTTTCATAGATGAAGTTGTAATGTACGGAGCTTTCGAAACCTCACCTGAGTTTTATTTACCTGCACGACTTTTTTTTTTCCAGAGTCTTCCCAGATCACCAGACGATCACAATTTTACACACCTGATGGGTAGGGTGATCACCTCGCTCCTGGACACCCAGAGGTGTCGATCCGGGCCCAGTTTTCACATTTGGGTCGGTTGTTGTAGAAGCCTCAGTGCTTCATAGCTGTGCCTCAGATATTCGCAAGGAAGATACAGCCACTTAAGTCTTTTACATTCATACCTAGAGGGAGATCTTCAGGGAGCAGGAGCCGAGTGGTGACCTTACCCATGGGTTATATAAAACGTTGCAGTGTCCTGTGTATATAATCCAAGAGATTTCAAAACAAGGAGTGACTCAATCTTGAACTGTAACATGGAAGAGGCTCCGAAAGAGCTCGGCCACTTTTCGTGGCTCCAGAAATCTTTCATCCCGTATAATAACGTGTCCCGACTGCAGCCGGAGTCAGGAGGCCGCTCTCCTGCTCCGTGACACCCAGAGATGCCATTTTGTAGGAGTCTCCCCCTTGTGTGGCCATTCTCTGTGACTGGCCAACATATTCTCAATGAACAGAGAATGCTACCGTAATTTGGCAAACTTTCCAGATGTGGTGTTGAGCTGAAGCTGCTGGAGGGATTGGTGCGTTTTCCTGAGCAAGGAGCGGCCATATTTACCTGCCTACTCCCTTTCACTTTTACAGATAGAAGCAGTTTATCTCCTGCCCCAGAAAATGTGAAATGTATTAATCTCTCTGCTCTGGAGAGTAACAGTAACGTGACCTGATACATTCATTTTATTGTTTTAAAGAGCAGTGTCATTTTCATACAGAAATCCTGTTGGCCAAAAGGCATCAGATGTTTCAAGACCACATGACTTGTGAGCCAATCAAATACTAGATAAGCACTTTATAGCTTTTCCTATCTAACAAGAATCACAATGTGACAGAAACTGGATCATGTTATAATATACTTTATATAACTCCTATTGCTCCCTATAACCCCTCCCTATAACTCCTATTACTCCATATAACCGCTCCCTATAACTCCTCCTATTACTCCATATAACCGCTCCCTATAACTCCTCATATTACTCCATATAACTCCTCCTATAGCCCTCATATAATCACACTATTACTCCTCTTATTGCCCCATATAACGCCTCCTATTACCCTATATAACTGCTCCCTATAACTCCTCCCATTGCCCCATATAACCACTCCCTATAACTCCCCGATTGCCCAATATAACGACCCCTTAAACTCCTCCTTCTGCCCCATGTAACCGCTCCTATAACTCCTCAGCCATTCCTGCCCCATATAACCCTCCATCCCTATAACTCCTCCTTTGCACAACATTATAAACTCGCTCCCTATAGCTCCTCCTTATACCCATTATAACGCTACTATAACTCCTCCAATGCCCCATATAACCGCTCCCTATACTCACTCCTTCTTGCCCATGTAACCGCTCCCTATAACTCCTCCTTCTGCCCCATATAACCGCCTCCTATAATCCTCCTGCCCCCATATAACCGCTCCCTATATACCTCCTTGCCCCGAACGCTCCCTTTATAACTCCTCCTTCTGCCCAATGTAACCGCTCCCAAAACTCTCCTTCTCCCATGAACCGACTCCTACTCCTCCTTTGCCCATGTAACACGCCTCCCATAACTCCTCCTTCTGCCCATGTAAACCGTCTCCCTATAACTCCCTTTGCCCCAGTAACCGCTCCCTATAACTCCTCCTATACCCATATAAACGCTCCCTATAACTCCTCCTATCTCCATATAACCGCTCCCATAACTCCTCCTTCTGCCCCATATAACCTGCTCCCTATAAACTCCTCCTTCTGCCCCATCTATAACCACTCCTATAACTCCTCCTATTACCACCAAACCGCTCCTATAATCCTCCTATGATTGCCTCAATAAACCGCTCCCTATAGCTCTCTCTATTGCCCCATATAACCCTCCCTATACTCTCCTTCTGCCCCATATAACCCTCCCTATAGCCCTCCTTTGCCCCATGATAACACTTCCCTATAAACTCCTCCTTCTGCCCCATGTAACTGCTCCCTATAAAATCCTCCATGTACCCATATAAACCGATTCCTATATAAACCTCCTCCATTACCCCATATAACCGCTCCCTATAACTCCTCCTTCTGCCCCATATAAACGATCCCTATAAACTTCTCCTTGCCCAATATAACCCTCCTATAGACTCCTCCTTTCCCATATAACCGCCCCCTATATGCCCTCCTATTGCCTATATAACCGTTCCCTATAGTCCTCCTATTGCCCCATATACCTCTCCCTATAGCTCCTCCTTCTGCTCCCAATACCGTCCCTATAGCTCCTCCTATTGCCCCATATAACCGCTCCCTATAGCTCCTCCTTCTGCCCCATATAACCTCTCCCTATAGCTCCTCCTTCTGCCCCATGTAACCGTTCCCTATAACTCCTCCTTCTGCCCCATATAACCGCTCCCTATAGCTCCTCCTATTGCCCCATATAACCGCTCCCTATAGCTCCTCCTATTGCCCCATATAACCGCTCCCCATATCTCCCCCTATTGTGTTGATGATACAGGTTCCCAGTGCGCGGCACACACGGTGTCCCGGCCCTTCGCACGTCCCCGGATCTCTCGGTGCCTGGTCGCATTCTCAGGCTGGAGATGTTTGGGCCGGAACAGTGTCCTGGGTTTGTCTGAGCCCGATCGATGGCAGCATTACAGCATGTGCGCTACGCGGCTGTAACAGCAGAGCTGCACCTCACACCAGATGGGAATTATAATAGAAAGATACATAAAAAGGAAAAAGCAGAAGCTATTGATTCCATCCTGGAGCCTGTGAATCCTGTAACTGTAATTGTTTCTGCTTCAGGACAGGGAGGTACCTGACCCGCTCAGAATCTATATGTTTAACCCCCTCACTGCAAGAGACAATTTTACAATCCACATCTCTTAGCGCAGGGCTTGGTCAACTCCAGTTCTCAAGGGCCACCAACAGGTAATCCCTGCTTCAGCACACTGATTGAGCCACCTGTGCTGAAGCAGGGATATCCCTAATACCTTGGCTGCTGGTGGCCCTTGAGGACTGGAGCGGACTCCCCCTGTCTCAGTGTGTTTCGACGCGAGTGCGTGTCCGTTATAGGGAGCGGTTATATGAAGGTCATATTATGAGATGTTCCAATCTCTGTCTGTTACTTACATGCCGTCTTTCGCGCTTTCTGATTGGTAGAAAAAGGTCATGTGTTGCACATTAAAGGGCCAGATCAGCATAAGGATGCCAAGCTGAAGCGCACCGTAACTCCTGAGTTGGAGTGAAGGTGAGCTGGTTCTTACAGCCTCTTGTGGATGTGGGCTGAAGCCGGGTGGCCAACAGGAGTAAAGTATGAGAATGTACAGCGCCACCTCGCCACTGCCACCTCACCACTGCCACCTCGCCACTGCCACCTCACCACTGCCACCTCACCACTGCCACCTCGCCACTGCCACACTGCTCTGGCAGCTGAGGAGCTTATAGAAAACAATATGTATTTGATGATTTTGCTGTGGATAAACGTAACATCGCAGAAGGGCTGTGAGCAGAGCTCTGCCAGGCTCTGCACCGGCCTCGCTCTGCCAGGCTCTGCACCCGGCCTCGACTGCCGGACTCTTGCACGGCTCGCATATGCCAGGCTCTAGCACCGGCCTCGCTCCTCGCCAGGGCTCATGCCACGTGGGCCTGCTCTGCCAGTCTCTATGACGCAACCGGGGAGTCTGCTTCTAGCCAGGCTCATGCACCGGCCTCGCTCTGCAGGCTCCCCCTCAATGCCGGTGCCTGCCAGCTCTGCACCAGCGTCTCAGGAGCTCGCCCCGGCCTCGCTCTGCAGCCTGACAGGCAGCTCCTAGCTCTGGCCCCGGGGCTTGCCAGGCCTCTGCACGCCGTCTGCCGCTCTGCCCGGCCATCGCTCTCGGCTCGCACGCGGCTTTGCCGCTCTGACACCGGCTCGTCGCATCTGAAGCTAGCTCTCCATGGCGCACCGGCCTCGCTTCTGCAGGCGTCTCTTGCCCCGGCTCCTCTGCCAGTCCTTGCACCGGCCTAGACTCTGCCAGGTCTGACCACCGGCCGTCTCTCGCTCTGACCGGCTCCATCGCTCTGCCAGAGCTGCTTGCACCCCGGCTCTCAGCTCTTGCACGGATTACGCTCTCCGGCTGCCAGGTCTCTCTGCCGCCCGGTCTAGCCAGCTCTGCACGGGGCCGAGCCGTTGCTGACTAGTTGGGATCCTGGCCTCGCTCTCCAGTCAAATGCCGGCCCCTCTGCTGGCGGTGTCTGATGTGGGTCTCGGCCTCGCCTGTGCGTAGTCCGCCTCGCTCTGCGTGGGTCCGGCTCGTCTGCTAGCGTAGGTACCAGGCCTCGCTCATGCGTGGGTGGTCCCTCGCGATCGGGGTTGGGCCTCGTCGTGCGTGGGGCCGGCTCTGCTGGTCGGACGCTCGGCCAGGCTTACCAGCCCCTCCGGTTGGTGGCAGGACGTCAAGCTCAGAACTGGAGGCTCTCTGGTTCACCACTCATGATTCTGAAGGAGGATTTAAGCCCCAGGATCATCCGATCTCCGCCTGCTCTCCAACTGCAGGGAATCCGGACCCCTAAACCCTGGCGACCACAGGTAACCCTGGCTCAAGGTAGAACCCCGGCAAGGTAACCTTGGCAGAAGGAACACCTGGCACAGGTAAACCCGGCCAACAGGTATTCACTGCAGTTGAACGCGGAAGGACTGGGGAGTAGCCAGGGCACCTCAGTTTGAGAGAGAGAATGGGGTGCGTTTCCAGTCGTAAAATGAGTTTTCTCCCTTTTGCTTTTTTTCCGCGGCCATTTCTCTTACGAAGGGTAATCATCATTCTTTTATTTTTTATTTTTATTTTTCTTGCATTTACTTTTTTCCCCTCGCAAATCCCAGAATCCCTCATTGCAGACGTGTCCGCAGCAAACCAACAGCAGCATGTGGGGTAAGGGAGTAAAACATAAGTGGGAGGGAACTTTAACCTCTGGAGGGCTTCAAACAAACAGGAGGCTGACAATTATAATCAGGAGCAAGGGGAGAGGGGAATAAAATTGCTTGCTGAGACCCAAACAGACCTCATGGGGCTAGGACATCTGTGTTACTGGGAATGTAGCAGAGGGGGCTTGTAGTGCCGAGATTTGTGTGACAGGGAATAACAGAGCGGGTGCGGACTGCACGAGGGGATGCTGTGCCGAGGGGTGCTGTTCTGAGGGATTTGTGTACAGGAATAGCAGAGGGGTTGCTGTTGCGCAGGGATTTGTGTACATGAATAGCAGAGAGGTGCTGTGCCAAGGGATTGTGTACAGGGAATAGCAGAGAGGTGCTGTGCCAAGGGATTTGTGTAAGCTGGAATAGCAGTAGAGGGTTGCAGTGCCCGACGGGATTTAGTTACAGGCAATAGCATGAGGAGTGCTGTGCACGAGGGGGATTATGTACAGGAGATAGTAGCAGAGAGGATGCTGTGCCAAATGGGATTTGTAGGTACAGGAATAGCAGAGGGGATTGCCGTGCCGAGGGATTAGTACAGAATAGACAGAGGAAGTGGGGGCTGGTTGCCGGGGAGTTATGTACAGGAATAGCAGGAGGAGGTGACGTGTGCCGAGGGTTAGTGTACAAGGAATAGCGAGAGGCCGCTGCACAGAGGATCTTGTCAGGCATAGCAGAGGCGGGTACAGTGCAGAGCGAGTTCAATCCAATGTCAGAGGCGATCTGTGAATGGGAATTGCAGAGGGGTGCTGTGCAGAAGGATTTCTGTACAGGAATAACAGGAGTGCTGTGCAGAGAGACTTGTGTACAGGAATAGCAGAGAGATGCTGTGCAGAGGGATTGAGGAGCAATAACTGGGGGATCCAGTCTTGGGGGGGGGGAAATTCTACTAAAGAATTATTAGGAGCGCCCAGATAATGAGAATTTGGGATTCATTTGCAGTTGTACTGTAATAAGGTCACCCTCCCCCCCCCCTCCGCACCCACAATGCTGATCCCATCGGCCCCCACGTGACCAGAGCCCACGAGCCTTATTGGCTCTCCGGAGCGGGGAGCTGATTCTTCTCATCAGACTCTTTGATTAGATGATTTAAGGTTTGTTGGGTATGGTAGCGCTATGGAGCAGGAGGATCCCCCTTGTTACAGCATTTCATCATACAGCCCACCCCATACACACGGCCAACGTTATACTACCCTCCTGGTGCGCTCCGAATTGCTAACTGATTCACCAACCAACATCTCTGTTAATAAGTGCCCCTAGAAATCCTGGAGAATCAACTACTCTCCGTCCTGCCCTCCCTATCTTTTTTGCAACCGTATCCACCCAACTCCCAGCCAATTCCTCACACCCCCACAACCCGCCCCCTAACTTTTCTCCCAGCCGGTCCTACCTTGCTATTACAGGTATGGGACACCATGGCTATTCCAGTAGCTGGGCACACCGCTGTGCGTATTCAAGCTATACGGGGCACCATGTGCTATTCCACCGTACTGGGACCCGTGATATAACCAGTACTGGGCAGACACCGTGCTGGGAGAATGTGGAGAGGTGTACTATTCTGAGACTCAGTCTATTGGTGTCAAGCACACACTACTATTCAGGTGGGCCCCTAAAATCCAATTCACTATATCATGCTCCGTCTCCAGTACGGATCTTATTAATTATTGTAGTGCTAGAAGGCAGAGTAAGGACTGCGTCCCTCCCTGCGACAGTCCACTCCCTAAGTGCCCCAGACCACACGCCCCATGCCTGCCTGCCCTCCACAACTACCCCAACCTGACCCAGACCAGCAGCTCCCCCAGTGCCCAATCCCTCTCCCACTCCCCTAACCTCCCCAGTGCACGAGCTTGCCCTTCCCACTCCCCTAACCTGCCCCAGACACGCAGCCACCCAGCTGGCCCGGCCTCCCACACCCTACTTGCCCCCCAGTGCAACGCTTGTCCGTCCACTTCACTCACATACTAGCCGCTGCCCCCAGACGGTACCCCAGTCCGCGCTGTGCCCTTCCCGACCCTCTCCCCTCCCCAGATACCAGAAGACCCCAGTGCCCGCCTGCCCTCCCACTCTCACCTACACGACCCAGACCAGAAGCTCCCAGTCCCAATCTGTCACTTCTGTGAATCTATAATAAGCCCCTTTATCTCCCCTGTGCTCCGCTCTCACTACAGTAGTACAAGCTACCTAGTCAACAGCAGAAGTTCAATAGGGACTGCAGGTGTTGTGTGTGTGTGGTGTGGGTGTTGGGTGTGTGCCGCACTGTATCCAGCTAGCAAGCGCAGTTGTGTGTGTTTGTTGCCAACTGTATCCCTTTAGCCAAAGCCCAGTAGTGCCGACACAGTATCCCTGTTAAGCAAGCGCAGTGTGTGTGTGTGGTGTGTTGTTGTGTGTGTGTTGCCGCACTGATCCCTGATTAGCACAGAGCGCAGTGTGTGTGCGTTGTTTGTGTGTGCAGCACGTGTATCCCTGCTAGCAAAAGCGCAGTGCTGTGCCGCAGCAGTATCCTGTTTAGCAGAGCGCAAGTTGGTGTGGTAGTGTGTGTGTTGTGTGTGGTGGTGGTGTGTGTTTGTGTGGTGTTGCCGCACGTATCCCTGTAAGCTCAGAGCGCATTGTGTGTGGGTGTTGTGTGTCCGCACGTATCAGCCTGTTAGCAGAGCCAGTGACGTGTGGGTGTTGCCCGCACAGTATCCTCGTAGCAGAGCGCAGTGCGTTGTGTGTGCGCACTGTATCCCTGTTAGCAGAGAGCAGTGGGGGTGTGTGTGTTGTCCGCACTGATCCCTGTTAGCAGAGCAGTGTGGGGTTGCGCAGTGATCCTTGTAGCGCAGTGTTTGTCTGCCGATCGCATAGCAAGGTGCAGCACTGTTCCCTTGACAGGTTTGCGGTGTCCGACAAGTTATCCAATTAGCAGAGGCGCAGGTATATTTGTGACACGAAGTTCGTGGGAGCCGGTCCACAGTATCCACTGTTAGCAAGCACAGTGGTGTGTGTGACCAATATCCCTGTAGCCAAAGCGCAGTGTGTGTGATCAATATCCCCTGTTAGCAGAGGAGTGGGTGTTGTGTGACGCCTGTATCACTCGTTAGCAGAGCGCTCAGATGTGTGTGTAGGTGACGCACAGTCCCTATAGCAGCAGCGCATGTGTGGGTGGAGTGTGACGCACAGTATCCCTATTAATCAGAGCCAGTGTGTGTGTTAGCACCAGTATCCCGTTAAGGCAGTAGACGCAGATGTGTGTTTGACAAACGCACCCTGTTGCATAGACAGTGGTGTGGTGTGACGCACAGTAATCCTATTAGCAAGAGCGTACTGTGTTGGTGTGTGTGACGCAACATGTATCCTATTAGCAGAGCGCAGTGTGTGACGAACAGTATCCTTTGAGCAGAGCGCACGTGTGTGGACGCAAAGTATCCCTGTTAGCAGAGCGCAGTTGGTGGGTGACGCACAGTAGTATCCTGTTAGCAGATGGCGCAGTGTTGTGATGTGACGCACAGGATCCCTGTTAGCACGAGCGCAGTGTGATGTGAAAAGCACCAGTTACTCCATAGTTAGCAGAGCGCAGTTGTGTGGAACGGCACAGTATCCTGAGTGAGAGATGAGCAGGGTCTGTGAAGCACAGTATCCGTTGCAGAGCGCAGATGTGTGGGTGTGTGAGCACAGTATCACTATTAGCAGGAGCACCTAGCTGGGCTGTGTGACGCACAGTATCCCTGTTTCGAGTGAGGCGCAGTGTTGTGGTGACGCCAAAGTATCCCTGTTAGAGAGCGCAGTGTGTGTGTGACGCCAAACTGGTATCACCGTGTGAGCCAGAGGCGCCGGTAAGTGTGGTGTGGATGTGCGCACAGTTATCCCTATTAGCAGAGCGCAGGTTGGTGTGACACAAAGGTATCCAAGGTAGCCAGAGCGCAGTTGTGTGAAGCGAATAGGCGATCAATGGTAGCGTCAGAGAGACAGCAGTGTGTGTGTGTGCGGTGAGCACAGTATCCCTGGTTAGCAGCAGTGCAGTGGGTGACGGCAAGAGTCTCCCTGTTAGGCAGAGGGCAGGCATTTGTGGGGGGGACGACTGTATCACTGTTAGGAGAGCGCAGTGTGTGTGTGGGTGTGAATGACACAGTATAGTATCCCTATTAGCAGAGGCGCAGCTGTTGTTTGTGACACAAAGTATCCAAAGTTAGCAGAGCGCAGTGTGTTGACGCATAGTATGACCATCTGTTAGCAGAGCGCAGAGGTGTGTGTGTGTGTGTGTGTCTGTGAAGCACAGTATCACCAGTAAGAAGGCGCAGTGTGTGATGTGATTGCAACCAGTATCCCTTTTAGCAAGCGCCAGTAGCATGAGTGGGGTGTGTGGTGTGTTGTGGTTGTGCGTGACGCCAGTTTATCCCCTGTTTAGAAGAGAGCAGTTTGTAGTCTGTTGTGTTTGCTGTGTGTGTGATGCACAGTATCCTTTTACGCAGCGCGCAGTGTGGGGGTGTGTGAGCACAGTATCCCTGTTAGCAGAGCAGTGTAATACACAGTTTTCGCCTTTTAGCACAAGAGCGCAGGGGGTGTGTGAGGCACAGTATCCTTGTTTAGCAGACGCAGTGCTGTGTCTGGGAGCTTGGAAACACACAAGGTTCCCTTTAGCACGTGGAGTCGCAGGTATGTCATGTGTGATGCAACGTATCCTGTTAGCAGGCAGTGTACACACACCAGTTTCTCCCCCTTTTAGCAGAGGCGCAGTAAGTGTGTTGTAACATCCTTACCAGTTAGTATGGAGTTAATATGGGAAGAGTAAGGAAGGCTCTTTCTCCCAAAGTTCTTAGTCAATGTAGAAGGTATGAGCTCGAGAGAGCAGTGAGTGTTAAGGAGTTTAATGTTCCTTTCTCCTCTTTCCCCCGCCCTTGCATAGCAGGCTAAGTCTCTTTTCCTGAGACCGGTTTAAGAGTGAGATTCGTGAGTAGTCCTCATACTATGAGGCCGAGTGAGGTAAATCAGTGTGCGCGAGTGCAAAAGCTCCAGTTGACGACACCACGCTCCCACTTCTTCCAGTCAGCACCCCCAGGAACCAACCACCACCACTCCCAAGGCCACAATAACCAAAACCCAAAAAAAAGATCACCACAACAAACGAAATTAAGATACCATGGAGCAACACCGTTACAAGCAAGTACCAACAAGCAAGAAGCAACCAGAAAACTACAGAAAGCAGAGTATTCCAAAAAAAAGACACCTTAAAACACAGACGACACAGGTCACCTATCCAGTACAGACCCAGCCCTCACCACACCAGCGCCACACACACCAAGAAGAGCCACCTCCACCGCAACCCACACCGCTCAGCCACCCAGTACGGAGTAAAGAGGGCACCAATCAGACACAGACGGAAGTTACACAGCCCCCAGACAGTGAGTGGTATTTATGTGAGCCAGCAGCACACAAGCACCGACAACAGCACAGATCCCCACCACCAACCCCACCCCTCCAGACACAAGAAGGTAGTTAATTAAAAGGGCTAGTGAATTACAGAGCCGGGGAGGAAATTAGGGAAGTAATCCGGTATTTCCTGCTGTGGTGCTTGTTTTTTTTTTCATTAGCTCCCCGCACTGTCTAGCAAATCCTCGTTATTCTCTCCGTTACCTTACGAGAGCTAAAATATGTTAATGTACACAGACGGCTCCTCTGCCCTGGCCTTTATGATGCTTTCCAGCGTTGTATTGTTCATTATGATCAGTCCAGTCGCACGGCAGCGCTGCAAGGGCCAGCCTTTCAGGCTCTGTTCAAACATCTATAGGGGTCAGGAATATAAGGGCAATGCCGATCCGCCCCGAAACGGCACTCATTATACAGCCACAGCCATCACTCCCCCCAGGAGAGCACGAACATTCAAGAACATCAAGTCAGAATGAGCTGCCAATGAATTGGCTCCTCTTCATATCCCTTGGGGGGGCGGTTATAAGGTATACATTGTACCTCTCTTGGTTCATGCAAGTACAATGAGGTGAGTTGGGCCCTCTCTAGTAGCCTGAGCGCTTGTGAGGTCATATGCGGGATGCTTCAGAACCCCTGCTTCAGTGTCTCGCACAGGCAACCTGTCAGGAAGCAGGTGGGCCTATAGTTTAGGGAGGGGTTAAGAGAGGGCAGTAGAAGGAGTATATAGTGAGGGAGAGGTTATATGGGGGAGGGCAATAGGAGCAGAGCTATAGCCGGGTTCTATGACGCGGAGTCGGTAATCGGAGGTGTTCTAGGGGAGAAGATTATAGGGCAACAGGAGGCAGTTATAGGGAGGGGTTAGTGAAGTAATAGGAGGAACTGCTTTTTGTTTTGATTTGTTTTAATTATATTGAATTTTGCTTTTCCAGCAGTACATTTAAAAATTATCAACAAAAAACTGCTAAGTTATGTAAGAACTTACACTATATAATAGGTACTCAGCATTTGTTCATTTTGTTCCTCTTAACAGCAGCTTTCACATTTCCATTTAGCCTTAACTACCAAATTAATAGCTGAACCCATTCTTAAGAATAACAATAACTCTATCACAAATATTTTTTTAAGCCCACACAAAAAAAAAAACTATAAACTTGTTTTTTTCTAGTTTTGTAGCCCAAATCCACCATGACCCAAACCTCTTAGGGCCACCTAAAGGTGGGGACCATGTCCGAGTTGTTCACTATGAGAAATGTGCCAATATTATGCTCCTCTTTCAGATAAGGAAAGTTTTTACGTCGTCAGGGTCTTCGCTCTTGAATCCCATATGCTTCCTCAAGAACAGAAGAACAGATTTTCTAAGTGGCACCTGAAGAACTTAGCAGCAGGACCTGGAGGGTGAGGAAGGAGTCCCTCCAAGTCTTGGGAGAGAGCCTTTTTCCTCTTTTTTAAAGTCTGTATCCGATCTGCATTCTGTTTTATCTTTAATGCCCACCAGGATTCCATTCATTGGGAAGCTCCATCCATTGTCAATTTCTCAGGACTGTTCTCCTTCTGGAAGTGAGTAATAGAGAAGGTGCCTCTAAGGATCTTCACTATCCTGACTGGGCCAATTTTACACAATCTGAAATTCTTAGCAGTTAGATCGGGCAAACAGTGTACGCGGATGAATCTGGGGCAAGGCTCCTTGCCCAGGCTGTGATCGGCACACAACCAAAATTTGTTTGTCGGCAACTTGCAAGGCAAGATCAAATGTGTTCAATTTCTTCAAAATGTCCACTTAGGCCCATATTCCTGAATATTATGCATGCTTCTTCTACTCGGATAGGAATGCTCCAAACATTTAGCCCACATCAAGTTACAGTTATCTTTATACGAAACTTGCCCTCTCGTGGCCACAAGGAAGGCACAAAGTCTGCACTTAGAACATGGTACTGTAAATTACAGTATCTGGCGAAACCACATCTCATGGGCACAGGTTTCGGCTTGACCATATGTAAAAAAACCAGTTCACTTTTTCTCTCCAATGAAAGAAAGAGTTGGAGATGAGTTTATGTAAAACTTGCCATTTGCCAAAAGTCTAGAACTTGGCACTTCCAGCATCCTATCCGAATGTCCGTCTTGTCTCATGATAGATCGATTGTAAGGTGTAATCCAGTCAGATACATTCACACATTCCTGCCAAGCATAATAAGAATATACTTGATATGGGACTAGAACTTGGTGTCAAGGAAGCCGAATCGTAAGATTCAGTAAGCTTTATACAACATTTCATCCATCCTAGGTGTAGACCACAGGAATAGCCTGCAGAAGGACTTCAATGATAATTCAGTGTTTTGTAATACTATCATATACTTGGTCGCGATAAGAGTCCAAAGTTTGAGGGTCTCCTAAAGCTGACATCACTACTAACAGGAGCCTGGAAAACGGATAAGTGCATAAATTTATCTGCACTGAAGCCCAAGGGATTCTTTAATAGATGTCTTCCAATAAAAATGTCCTGCGGAGTCATCTTACCTGGGCTCCCCTTTATAACCTCACGTTTAAACCCCATTTACTTTTCAAATGGTTGTAGCATTTCTTGCCACAGTTCTACTAAAAGTGATCTCCCACTCCAGGCTGATGAAGGGTGGGCCTGTATCGTACTTAGATCCACATTACTTTGTTTTACCCCATCTCTCTTGAGTTAGGCCCCTCTTTTTCCAGGACAACTATCCGCTAGAAGCAGACCAATTCAGTCTCTACAACCGGTTCATTTAACCTCCCAGGCAACTACAGGGTTAATGCTGTCCTCCATTGTTTGCTTGATGTACCACCGCTGCTGTTCTCCCCTGTCAGGTTGTCGAATCACAGGACTGCTAATGAGCAAGGTAATGTAAGTCAAGGGAGCATGGAGTTCTCTGGCTTTGCTACTTTTCAGATACAAACAACAGCCATTTCCAGGCTGATCTCCTCCAAGAGGTTCTAGGTTTACTTTGTTTTGCTCTCCATAGTTTTTGTAATTTCTGTTAATCCACCCCCTCACGTGGGAGTCTGGATAACCTAACATCACGAAGGGGTCTGAGGCTGTTTATAGCTATGGTGACAATCGGAATGGGTTCAAACCAAAATCTTCTGAATGCATTGGTGCTATTAACCCCGCGGATTGGACGCGACTCTGGACACAGATCCTTGCTCACAGTCTGATAACCCTGGGGTGAGTCCCCTCCTGAAGTCTTTGGATCCTATTTAGGGCTGTACCTCCTCTGTAGAAACTTTAGCCTCGGTCCTTTGGCTTTCCTTTCTTAACAGCTTTACCCTTTGGGCTTTCTTGGCAGTTGATTGATGTTTAAAACTGTCAGGATTCTGAGTCAGAGTTTTCCTGGATAATGTTCTCTGTTTTATCTTTAGGCTTCAGACTTTTTCTGAAAACTCGTTCTCCTCCCACTCTTTTAGGTGTCTCCAAAAGTATCTTTTTTGAGAGCTTTTAATGTGACTCTTACTGGGGTTCTGGCTTCCTGTTCCACACAATGAACGGCGCCTTGCCTGCACTTTGCTCTGTGCCACCGCTCCTGCACGGTGGGTTAGATCAAAAAGTTTCAAAAGGAAGGGAAGGTTCTGTCCAACTGGATCCACCACTATTTCAGCCCATATCACCTTCCAATCGGGTTCAAATCACCACGCAGACATTGTATTTATTGCTTGTTGCACGTCTCTCCACGAAACTCGAACTTCATTAATTATATTTGCTTCTGCCAACTCTGCCTTCTTACTGTCTGATACTCTGAAATAAAGCTTGGTTCTCTTCTTAAGCAGATTCTCGCTCATTCCTTTTTTCGCCAAACTTCCTGTACCTCGCATTCAGGCTCCACGAGGCACTTACCACCACTGATGCCAGCCTGCGAGCCTCGCCTACTTGCCATCTTCAACACACAGCCACCAACCCCGTGGGGTTAAGGCTATCCTGGCTGACCCTGCAGGAAGCTCACCTGAGCACCACATCCTGGAGGCAGTTATAGGGAGGAGGAATATGGGTGGTAATAGGCATGCAACAGTATAGGGAGCAGTTTATCGGGTTACTAGGAGGTTCTAGTGGTGGTTATATGGGGCAATCAGATGGTTCTAGGGGGTGTACATTATGCGTAAAAAAAATAGGAGGGTCTATAGGCGCCCCCAATTCGCCGGTACTGGTTTGTAATAGTAAGTTGGAGGAGTGGGGAGGGTTTATATGGGGTATAGGAGGAATTATAGGGAGGCAGGTTATATGGGGTAATAGGAGGAGTTATAGGAATTGGTTATATGGTGTAATAGGAGGAGTTATAGGGAGGGGTTATATGGGGATATAGGAGGAATTATAGGGAGAGGTTATATGGGGTAATAGGAGGGATTAGTACGGAATTGGTTATATGGTGTAATAGAGGGAGTTATAGGGAGGGGTTATATGGGGATATAGGTCAGTGGCCCGGCAGTTCGGGTAAATAGGGAGAGGTTATATGGCCGGTAACTAGAGGACGTTGTAGGGAGGGCGGTTAGATGGCCTAGTACTAGGAGGAGTTAGAGGGATCCGGCGGTTATTTATGGGCGAATATAGGAGGGAACCTACATAGGGCAGAGGTGATATGGAGGGATACTAGGACCGCGGAGTTATAGGGAGAGGTTATATGGGGATATAGGAGGAGTTATAGGGAACAGTTATATGGGGAAAGGATGAAGTTAGGGGTGAGTTATTCTGTAATATGACATACACATGCTACATCACTTGTCAGTGGAACTTTCACTGCATTGTTTTTATTCCTCTCTGTCACATAAAGGTTATGAGTGCTGACGACAGGCCCAAGCTGAACAAGTGTCCTGTAGACTTGAAATTCAATGTTTGGGGGGATAATCACTAAACGGGGATAGTTTGGGGTGTGGGTGGATGGTCAGTGCCATTTTGCTGGTAGTGAAGGGGGTTAACATGATGGAAAGATTTAACCTGTTCTGTACTGACACTTCCCCCCTCTCCTGTTTCTTATTGATGTTTGAACTGGGATGAAAGGCTTTGGAATCCGCCAGCCGTGCAGTGTCTAATGGCCATATCAAATAACACCAGTAACAGAGGAAATAATAGCATGAAAGGCATACTTATATTAAATATTTACTTTCTGTGCTATATCTATGTTCCCTCTTGTGTTGGACATGGTTCAGCCAATTTCCACTGGTTAACAATATCATGCTTCGCATAATGGACCTGTTTGCATGTACGCTAAGGAACAAGCTGGGTGCAGCGTTTCATTGTTTGAGGACATCACGTGGCACATGTTCAGGGTATATGGTCTGTAGGCAAGCAGCTGGTAACCTGTAGCGACCCCCTTGCCTGTGGTTAGCGGGAGATATATGCAAAGACGCCCATCATTTTACAACAACAAGACAGTAAGAGTAATCTTCATGGTTCGCTTGGCAGAGGCGGCTGAGGGTACCTGGGATTTAGGGGGTAGAATAGCATCCATTCATATAGAACAAACTCGTCTGCAATGAGGCTCTCTGTGACCACTAAAAGACATGGTGGTGGAGATTGTCTCTTTGGTTCTCTTGTTTCTGCTACCGGTTATAAATTCTGACCATCCTGGGTGCTCCGCCAGCGGTGGAGGGAAGCAGGTTGTGAGTGTGACTTTTTCACACAACCTGTTTGAATTTATGTGCCAGAATCCCGGTGCAGAGGGAGCGTTTGTGTTCTTGGGGGTCTAACAAGTGTGGCCGTGTTTTTCCTATAAGGGATGAATATTTTTTAACAAATATTCTTACAGGTGTGTGACCGATCTGATCCCCAGCGGAAAGGTGCCAACGACTGAGCTATTGATCCATGCAGAGTGGAACGGCTGGTTCACCCTTTCACCTTCCACTTGCATGTGCGCATGGAGAGGAGTAAAGGGGCAGATCCGGCCAGTTTTGAGTTTGCATGAGATGCTGTTTCCATGCAAAGGGCTTGTGTTGAGTGCTCTGTGTTTGACACGCTCTTCTTTCTCTTTGTTTTTCCCTTCCCCTTTTTTTCAAATGCCTCCCTAGATGCCAATCACATTCCAGGTGAGTGCCCTTGGAGTCAGAGAGGTCATAACCTCCAGCGACTTTCCCCGTATGGATGAGCAATAATTCTTACTGTAGGAACTTGGGTAACACAGGGCAGGAGCTATGGAAACTGACCACTTTGATGGAGATGTTGGAATCCCCCTTATTTAAATGGGGACGAGTGAACAGGCCCCTTTATCTTTGTGTATAGCCCCTTTAGTGGTGGAGCACATGGATAAGGGAATGCAAGACTGAGAGTTTAGTTAATAATGGCTTTAAATAGTCCACAGGTGAGCTCTTCTATTTAACCCCTTCCAGAGAGACTTCTATAGGGGGCAGTGATTAAGGAATAACACATTATCGGACACCTGATCCGACAGCTGAGACCCCCTCTCCTATTTCCTCTTATTATGAGCACCAGCTTTTCTGCATGCCATGGAAAGCTGAGACGTGTGTGATTAAGGAGCCATACTTGTACATTAAGTATGTGTTACCACAATACCCGCCTGGGGTATTGTACAACTGATGTGATAACTCTGTCTTTTTTTTGTTTTTTCCTTTCCCTCTTCTCCCTCCTCTTCTCCCTCCTCTTCTCCCTCCTCTTCCCTCTTCTCCTTGTTTCTTCCTAAAGGCCTGGCCCATCTGATGGTTGATGACCAAGGTATGCCTCTCCCTAAATTCTTGACCATTTCCTATTCCACCTCATCCCGTCTCCTCGCCCTTTCCATGGCCGCCTATTGCTCCTAGAGTATGGTGACAGGATCAGTCAGTCCATTATTAACCCTCTGTATATGAGCGCAGTCCTCCAATCTAAGGCCCAGCCTCTGCTCTATCCCTTCATTGCAATAAAGTGAAAGCACTCAGCCATGTAACACCTATTTTCTTAATAGATCTTTAAAACGTTTTCAAGTGTAGAAAAGTTGGCACATTTCACGGGGCGTGTAGGTTACCCTTCCCTATGGAAGCAACGCTGCACTAATATCGGAGTACTGACATGGGCTGCTAACGACGATTCCACACCAGGATTTCTACAGCATAGAAAAACTAAAGGGTAAAGGAGTTGACATGTAGGGGCAAGTGATCAGGATAGAAAGTATCAGCACTTCATATATACAATTACCCTGATCTATTTGAGGATCACGTAGGACGGCATCGTAACGCAGCAGTCCGTGCTGATCGCCGGTATATTTTGACTACGTAAAAGCCATTTCCAAGGCTGTTCGTTTTAGGGGCTCTCAATCTCAGCCCTCAAGGGCCACCAACAGGCCAGCTTTTATGGATATCCCTGCTTCAGCACAGGTGGCTCAATCAGTGGCCCAGGCTTTGACTGAGCCACTGATTGAGCCACCTCTGCTGAAGCAGGGACATCCATACAAGCTGGCCCGTTGGTGGCCCTTGAGGACTGAGTTTGCGACCCCTGTTTTAGGAGATATAGGTGTTTGAAATATGAAGTATCCGGGGGGTTAGAAATGGAGCCCTCTCCCTAGAACCCAGCGATAACCTCATAAGGTGGGAGATGGTCAATTTGCCAGTGCTTCGTGCTGGAGCAGACTAACAAGCAGCAGCAGTAGTTTAGAGAGACACAGAGCCCTCCCTCCCCTTTATCACTGGGGGTCTTCTCCATCCCACATGTCCTTCCTTCTGATGCCACACATGACCCCATTCACCGTGCCCCTCCACTTTGTGCTTGTGGAAGTGTTTGGGAGAAGTGGGAGTGCGTTGGTGTTTACATCGCTGCTCTTCAGACCCTGTCACGGTGTCACGCTCACTGCGCTGTGACAGTCTGTGGCAGTAAGTTGGACGTTGGACGCAGGAACGGTCTGTGGTTTAATGGCTTCCATTCCAACACTAAATTATTGGGGAGAGCCCGGGTTTGTGGCTGTGTAGTTGCTGTCACAGTTTCAGTGCTTTGTGCATTGTAGACACTCCTGGCACTGAAGGGGTTACAGCAGAGGGTGGGGAACTCCAGTCCTCAAGGGCCACCAACAGGCCAGGCTTTCAGGATATCCCTGCTTCAGCACAGGTGGCTGAAAGCCTGACCTGTTGGTGGCCCTTGAGGACTGGAGTTGCCCACTCCTGGGTTACAGTAACAAGGCACTGAGGAGGCGGGCAGGCGTCAGATGCCTTACTCGGGGTGACTAACTCCAGTCCTCAAGGGCCACCAACAGGTCAGGTTTTCAGGATATCCCTGTTTCACACAGGTGGATCAGTCAGAATGACCGAGCCACTGATTGAGCCACCTGTGCTGAAGCAGGGATATCTTGAAAACCTGACCTGTTGGTGGCCCTTGAGGACTGGAGTTTGACACCCCAGCCTTACTGAGTTTGTGCACAGGCGTATTACCCCTTCAGCACCTTTCTATGGCAGTGAAAGTTCTCATAAGAGCCACACACCATCTGCGTACGTCTGATGTAAATCACCCGACTTCCCAGTTCTGTGGGGGGTTAAATGAACCCCAACAGCTCCATGTGCTCTGAGTGTGTGTGTGCCGTGTGCTCTGATTGTGTGCCGTGTGCAGCACTCTGTGTGCCGTGTGCCGTGCTCCGTGTGCCGTGCTCCGTGTGCCGTGCTCCGTGTGCCGTGCCATCATACATTCATTTTGTTTTTGTATTTTTTTGGAAGCATGTTACTAAAAAAAAAGACAAATCTTTGACGTTCTCCTTCTCTCTGCAATGCTTTTATCTCTTGGCTTTCTCCACCATGGGCTGTCCTGCTGTGCGGCACCTTGTAGGTAGAAGCAAAGGTAGACCCAAACTGTTTATTACCATACATATTGTGTACATGTATGACGATATATTCCCATGCACTTGTTTCATGTCACATTGTTCTTTATTGTGAATGTATTTTTTTTTTTTCATTGTCCACCCATTTCGGTTATTATGTGAACACAGTAAGATTTCTCTGTCAGATACAAAATACGCAAGTTATTTAGAACAGGCATGCTCAACTCCAGTCCTAAAGACCCCCCCCCTCCCCAACAGGTCAGGTTTTAAGGATATCAATATCAATCAGTCCCTCCTACAACACAGATGGCTCAATCAGTCTTCAACTGAGCCACTGATTGAGCCACCTGTGCTGAAGCTGGGATATCTTTAAACCTGACCTGTTGGGGGGCTTGAGGACTGGCGCTGAGCACCCCTGATTTAGAATATGTATCTCTTGGGGTCAGTCATCAAGTTGGCGCATCCGATCTGACACAAATTCCCGTTCAAGTGAAAAGCGGTTAACAGGAGATGGGTGCGCTAGCCTGTCGAGTCTGCCCCTAAATGTCAGTCTGCTCTGGCTGTACATGTACATTTTGCTTCACTTGTGGATAATGAATCAATTCTCATTCTGCATTCTGTCAATGTTCTGAATCAAAGTTAAAAGAGGAATTCACAATATTAGTCTGAGCAGGTCAGTGGGCTATGGAAGGTTGTCATTTCTGTTCTCTAATTATGAGGGGTTATATGGGGTAATAGGAGGATTTATAGAGCGGTTATATGGGGCTATAGGAGTTATAGGATGAGGTTATATTGGGCAATAGGAGTTATAGGGATCGGTTATATTGGGCAATAGGAGTTATAGGGAGAGGTTATATGGGGCAATAGGAGTTATAGGGAGAGGTTATATGGGGCAATAGGAGGCGTTATATGGGGCAAGAGGAGGCGTTATAGGGAGCGGTTATATGGGGTAATAGGAGGCGTTATAGGGAGTGGTTATATGGGATAATAGTTTGAGACACTTAACACATCACATTTAGTTGTATTTGTTATTGGGTTTCTGCTGCTTTCTCTCCTATGTTTGCGTGCGATTAATCACAGTCATCGAGCTGCAGATAACCTCGTCTGGTTGAGAGTCAGCCATGGAATGTTTCTTCACTACATTTGATGCACAAACTTGCATATGAAGACGTGTGTGTGTGTCTGTCTGTCTGTCCGCCCTGGACCCTGTTATATCAGAGGTGACGTTTGTTACTGTTGAGTTTCATACTCTGTCACTTCCAGAAATGTAGACATTAACTCCTTCAGGAGGAGAGTTGTGATAGGTATAATTCTTGCTTGTCTCCTATAACCCCATCAGCACATTGCATACCTTTGCTTGTAGGTCAGTCCAGCAGTGAAGGGGTGTAATATATATTATTAATATCCCACTGTTTCAGTGATCCAGCAAAGGTGTCAATGTATTCTGGGTACAAAGTGATAGCAGATTGTATATACAGTAGTGTATCAGAGGGGGTTGTCACTTCCTAGGACTTGACACTTCCTTGGCTGTATACTGTGTACTTTGGCCTCAGGTTTATAGAGGCTGTCAGGGGTTGGACTCTACCAAACCTGGCACCTCTAGGACTGGACAGTTCACAATCTGCAGTGAAGTAGAGCCTCATATTTCTATTAATGGATGACTCCAGGAGAGGGCTTTAAAACTGATCACCTATAGGATCTAATGGTTTGGGGCATGAGGGATGAATCTATGGCATGCATGCCCAATGTGGCAGTAGGAATGAATTAGCTTGGTTGCACAACCCAAGCGTCTCGCAGTCCCCTATAGCCTGATGCACAAGACCCGCCACCAGGCTCTGTCCTCCGATGCCCATGCATAACTCGCTTAACCCTGTGACTCGCTGCGCATCAGGCTATGTAACGGAGTGTATTTAACTTTTATGTCATTTGAGTTCAGAAAGGTTTCCAGTCCCTGGTTTTTGGGGGCTCACCATGGAGAAGGTTAACCTCCTCACTCTTGGACGTGATTGGTCTTGAAATGGCCCTGGTATAGATCCCATCACCTCCAAGACTGAACCACTCTGGATGAGCCCAAATATAGGAAGCCTATCACCTCTAAGACTGACCAGTCCAAATCTTGTCACCTCTGGCTATGCAGCTCAGTATATTGTTGCTTCAAATCTAGGACTGTAATAGACCAGGGGTTAAGCTCAGATCCTGTAGAACTGTGGATCTAGGGAGGTACGAGGCTGGTATATAGGGGGTGTGGCAGCGTTAAGCCTGCTCCCCACATCAAGGTCACCGCTGCAGCCGCCATAATGTATCAGAGTATACGCATTAGAGCAGAGCAGATGTATATGCTGCCTGCGCTGCGTGTTACCTCCCGGACAGAGACGCCCTCGGGCAGGAAAACACTTATGTTTCCAAATAGCCACAATATTTGTACGAAGCTGCTTGCATAAGGATCTGACTATGGCAATTTGCATGCAAATAAGGCTGCTCTGCATATGTATGAGCTCAATAGGAAGCCCGGCCCGTCCTGGGAGAGGAGGGAGACACCTTAAAACACAGGCAGAGCTCACCTGTCACTAAAGGGGTTAAAATATTATGCATGGCCCTAGCTTTCAGTATATTGAAATGAACATTTTTGATGAGTGCAATGCAGAGAATATAACTGCTACAGTAATAATTCCTGTCTTTAGTGGAAAGGGAGTGGGTACATAGAACCGTCTCCCGGCAGAGGGACCTGATCTTCCTTCAAACTCTACTTTCCAAATAACAGCTGCAGTTTTTGCCAAATGAAAACATCAGTGTCAGCATCTTACAAATGGTAAAATATTCAGGATTCTGATTTTAGTTAATTCTGCATTGAAATTATACTAATTGTATGAGAGGAAACAGCAGCCATCTTTAATGTCGCTTTGGAGTATGTGGCAGTCTCTGCTGGTTGGGCAGGGGCTGCTTTCTTTTGTAACATTTTCTCATTCCTGGGAAATGTACCTTTCCTCTTCTCCAAATGTTCTGACTTTTAAAAAATAAATTTCCAATAGGGGAGTCTGTAATACACAGAAAAGGGACAGACTGTGGAGGAAAGAGAGAGAGGAGAGATGGTTATACACAGAGAAAGAAACAGATTGCAGAGGAGGGGAGAGAGGAGACAGACGAGTGTATACATAGTCTGAGTGTGGGCGATGGCAGCAAGGTATATTGGAACTATCCATGGTTCTGAAGTTTCTGATGCAGTTCCCAACCTGGTAAGTGGAGCTCTCCAAGGTACTGAAATCGCTGTTCTCTGCCTCCGTGTGATACCTCACGTCGCAGAGCTCAGCCAAGATAATTGCAATTCCTGAAAACATTGGATCAACCTCTTTCTCCATGTTTTATTCGGGGTTGTACGTGTTGCATTCTGTACATGACACATGGTAAAAAGGGAAGTGGGAACAGTGACCAAAATAAAGCATAATACTGCAAAATCGGGGTTAAGAAAAGAAACATCACTTTTATGACAGGGGCGGGCAACACCAGTCCTCAAGGGCCACCAACAGTTCAGGTCTTCAGGATATCCCTGCTTCAGTAAAATCAGTGGCTCAGTCAAAACTGAGCCACTGATTGAGCCACCTGTGCTGAAGCAAGCTCTTCTACTGCGCCACTGATTGGGCCACATGTGTGAAGCAGGGATATCTTAAAAATCCGACCTGTTGGTGGCCCTTGAGGACTGGAGTTGCCTGTCCCTGCTTTAGGGCCACAAGATTATCAGAGAGAGTTCCTGGCACAGGTGTAAGAATCTCCGCAGCAGAGGCACAGACTGACAGAATGGAACGGAACATTATAATTATCAACGCCATACAACCCAGTTTGTTGTGAATGACCCTTTAAACCTGTGCCTGTTAGTGTTGATTTGTCACAGTACTTTGCTTTGTGTTGATGCAGAGTTTGGGGAGGACTTTCGATGCACACATATGATAATGGCATGCAGCTCTGTGTTTCTCTGTCGCTCCTCTCCGTGTTTCCGATAAATCCTGTCCGTCTCGGATTGACTCCACTTTCAGAAACTCCGGTAATAAGTTTATTCCATTTGACACAGACACTAAGTGGACGGGAACAGAAAATCTTTGACTCTGCAAAGTGTGCACCCTAAGTCGGATTAATAGACCCTAAGAGGAGGGTAATGAAATGAACGCTCCAGGGAGACAGAGACAAGTCACAATGCATCATTTATCTGTGCATTCTCTCTCACCTTTACCAGGATGATTATGGAGGGGTGGGGGTGAAGAAAGAGTGGGGTGTGGACAGGTTGAAGGATACATTTAGATAAGTTTGCTCAGCACTGTTGTAGAAGCCCAGAGTGCATTAACGTGAGAATAACTAAAGGTAACCCAACTCCTTCCTGTACATGAACTATATGGAGAAAGCCTCTCTAGTTCAGTGTCTTGTGTCGTGCTGCACATACTCAGTCCTCTTGTGCTGAGAGGTACAGTATATCCAGCACAGTGTTATCATGTATAGTAACAGGGAGAGACTCTGCATAAACCCTTCTTGTTTTTGCTTGCTGCAGTGCTCCTTGCCTTTCTGTGGTCTTCTGTCCTGATTGTATTTGTTAGACTTCATACCAGAATGGTGTTATTAACCCCTTGCTTGCCTTGGCTTCTTTGCAGTGTAGCCGCCTGCTTTGGCAGAGATTAGGCAATGCTTATTATATGATTTCTATCCTAATCCAGATGAGACAGCAGACAGGGGCCCGGAGCCCTTCCTTGCTTACTATAAAACCTCATTTCATTTTTCATCTTTGCTTTGCCACTTTTCTTGGGTCTCTTGTTCCTGTCCCAATAGGGTGTGAATTCCATAACTTTATTTTACTCCCACTGACCAAACCTGCTGAAAGTCCTCTCCATGCACCCACTACTGCTTAAGAACATAAGAACTTTCTGATGTGTCCCCAGAGTTAGACTCTCCCAAGTATTTTATCTTGCATTTTAGCTTCTCTGTCTGTGAAAGTTGGAAGTTTTTAAGAGGGAGTTTTGTATTGTATTGTATGTCTTTATTTATATAGCGCCATTAATGTACATAGCGCTTCACAGCAGTAATACATGTGGTAATCCAATAAATAACAGATAATATAAATAACAGATCATGGGAATAAGTGCTTTAGACATTAAGGAAGAGGAGTCCCTGCTCCGAGGAACTTACAGTCTAATTGGTAGGTAGGGAGAACGTACAGAGACAGTAGGAGGGAGTTCTGGTAAGTGCATCTGCAGGGGGCCAAGCTTTATGTGCCATGTGTTCAGAATAGCCACAGTGCTATTCATATGCTTCTTTAAGCAAGTGTGTCTTAAGGTGGGTCTTAAAGGTGGATAGAGAGGGTGCTAGTCGGGTACTGAGGGGAAGGGCATTCCAGAGGTGAGGGGCAGTCAATGAAAAAGGTTTAAGGCGGGAGAGGGCTTTAGATACAAAGGGGGTAGAAAGAAGATAGGTTTTAGGGACAGGTTTAGCCATTCCTCTTAACGCAGCAGACAAGACCCTTCCTATACACCCCAACATCCTGCTGCTCCCCTCACTGCCTTCCCCTCCCTATACACCCACACATCATGCTGCCATGTTATACGCTCCCTAGAGTATACACCCCAACATTGTGCTATCCCCTGACTAGCTTGTTATACACCTCCCTATATACCCCAACATCCTGCTGCCCTCCTCACTGCCCTGTTATACACCTCCCTATACACCCCAACATCCTGCTTCCCTCCTCACTACATTGTTATAAACCTCCCTATACACCCCAAAATCCTGCTGCCTCCTCACTACCAAGTTATACACCTCCTTATACACCCCAACATCCTGCTTCCCTCCTCACTACATGTTATACACCTCCCTATACACCCCAAAATCCTGCTGCCTCCTCACTACCTTGTTATACACCTCCCTATACACCCCAACATCCTGCTGCCTCCTCATTGCCTTGTTTTTACCCATCCCTATACACCCCAACATCCTGCTGCCTCCTCACTACCTTGTTATACCCCTCCCTATACACCCCAACATCCTGCTTCCCTCCTCACTACCTTGTTATACCCCTCCCTATACACCCCAACATCCTGCTTCCCTCCTCACTACCTTGTTATACCGCTCCCTATGTACCCCAATATTCTGCTGCCCTTCCCCTTTAACACATGGCCCTGGCTGGTTGCAGTGTGTCCTCGCTAGTTACACTGTAACAGTTTCTTTTATTTGCCTTCTTAAAGGAGCACTTGATTTGAAGTGTGTGCATCAGCTGCACATAGCATTACATCTGGTTTAATGCCTCCCAGCGGTTAAGGAGTTAAGTGCTCCCCAGTGAGCTGGGCAGGTGCATTGACATGAAAGCTAATACAGTGTGTGGATCCCCGTGTAAAAACAATCAGAGGCAAACGCACATCCCAGATGGCTGCTTGCCCTTCGACCTCCTTTTAATAAGCTACTCAGGGCTAATTATTGCTCCCTTTCAGGCAGGGTAATTTACTCCGGCTTCTTTTTTTTTTATTTTTAAAGAGGCAGGCCTCTCCCACTTCCCTCCCCGTCCGCTCCCATATCGTTTGCCAGACTCGGCTGTCAGAGAAGGTCATTTCATTTGACACCAATAATGATGCTAAGCAGCAGAAACAAAGCAAGGGGGAGAGTGGGGACCGGATCAGGTGAAGGGGAGCGGGGAAAGGTTGGGAGGTAGAAACAGTTGCCAGCGCTAAGGCAAAGTTCACATTGCACAGCGACTTATTGCTGCAAAATGGGAGTGAAAATGTGCGTCTGTCACAATGTTGTGTACACACTTTGTGTGAGGTTTTGAAGCGAGACCCTGGTTGGACAATAGCTTCTTAGGACTTCAGAAAGTCACTGTGCTAAATTAGATTGTAAGCTCTTGGCTCAGGAATATACTTGCACCTGCAGGGTATAATGTTATTGGATATAGAGCTGCATACAGCAGAATATACACTGTGAAGCCCTGCCCTGCAGAACTTGCAATCTAATATTTGGCATAGGAAGGTTAAGTGAATTGCCCAAGGTTACAGGGGGTATTCAGCCTGATTCTCCCACTTCAGAGGCTATAATATTAAACACAGCTTTGCTGCATATATTGCTGGTGTCGTATAGGATTTAATGTCCTTTTTTCCGCCCTGTGTCATATTAGAGATAAATGACCCGCCTGTTATCTCCCTGATATATCCTTCTCTCTTTCTTCCTCTCGGACTTATTTTTACTTCTCTCTCTCTCTCATTTGTATTTTGCTCTCTCTCTCTCTGTTCTCCCCCTCCCTCTCTCTGTCTCTCTCTCTTCTCCCTCCCTATGTCTCTCTCCATTCCATTTATCTTTCATTACTCTCTCCTTATCTCTCTCTCCCAGTCTGTCTGTTGTTTAATGGATTCTTAACTCTTTATCCCCTGGAGGATGAGGTGCTCTCCCGATTTTTCCTCTGATGAGCGGCTCTTGCTACGTTTGAGTTCCTGATTGCAAGTATACATCTTATGCAAATAGTCTCCCACCTCTGACGTGCAGTGGGGGAGTTTGGCTGCTCTGAGTTGTAGTAACTCTGATACTGTGCATAGGTGCCCATGCACCCGACGGCCTTAACCCTTCATTGTGGGTCACTGTGCTGTGGGAGGGACCTTCTCCTTTGGCTTGAATTCCTATTTGTCACTTTGTCTTCCTTCTCTTTTGTACCTGTGTTCCCATGAAGGAGAACCTATGTCACCCTGCAAGGGACATGTTTAGCCCCTTCAGAATCGAAGGGCAAAGGGTCCTGCCACCTCTGTGGGCACAGACACTCCCCCCCCCCCTCCCCAGCACTAGCGGTCACAGGATGACATCAGTGAAAGAGGTGGAGCGCTGATTGCAAATGCCCCCCTAGAAACTGCGCAAACCCTCAATAACATATAGCGTACGTTAGAAGGGCACCCTTAATGATGTTGTACCCTATAGGGTGCTAAAGGGGTGAATCGAGCACAGGTCCCTTTTGCATCCGTTGTCACTGTATCACCCTACATTGGGATGGATAAGTCACAGGATAGATGAGCTATATGTCCACGTGTTGCTCTGCAGTAACAGGGACAGAGGCCATAGGTCTGTATCATCTCACCCTGGGGTGGGAGTGACAGAACCGATAGGCATTGGGTCCCTTCTCCCTGTGTCACTTTGTCACCTGATGGTTACATGTGGGGTAGGGCTGTACCAGTTGCGCAGGAAAGATAAACAAACACATTTTCTGTTCATCAGCTGCAAACCTTAGCCTCCAAACTGTCCCCTCCTCGGGCTGTGAAGGTCACTGTAGTTTCCCTTGTCAGCAGAGAGCAGCCTCCTCACCGAAGCGTTTCTGCTGCTCTCCTCTGTGTCAGAGGCCCTGGAAGTAAATGTATTTGCAGAGGTGTGTAGGATTTATACAGACGCGTATATACGCAGTTGAGCATAATAGTCCTGTACTCACATGAGAGAGCCGCGGTGACCCCTGAGGCGCATTGAAATTGGACTGTGCAAGTGAGTGTTTACATTTTCTTTTCACTTAAGGTCCCAAAGCCAAGAGATGCTTCTTGTGCTGAGAATGCACAGTGATCGCTCAGTGGGGTGGGTGCATGGAGGGAGCTGCCAGCAGAGGGGGTTGGGGCAGATAGAGCAACTGCACAAGTACAGGAGGACCATAAAGTCTACGGGAGAATCAGAGTGGAGACATAATGGGGTCTGTAGATTGGATGGAGAACTGGTGGTGTGGGGAGGGGGGAAGGTCCTTATCTTCTGTTGGCTTCTGTTTAAGGGGTTTGATGATAAGTTATTAGTGTGTCCTTCGCATGGAGTGGTAACTCAGAAATTGTGATTTGTCCCTTAATTAGTTTATGGAATTTCAGCCGGGTGGTACTTGGGTTAGGTACCGTAGACATAAGCCATTATGTATTGTTCTATATATTATGTGTATAATCTATAAATATATATCCTTGAGAGGTTCCAGTGGGAACAAAAAATATTGGCGAAATAAAACTTCATTTCCCTTATGAGGAATGCTTATACCATGTTTTTGTGTGTGTAACCCCCCCCCCCCCACCACCACTTACTAAAGTACTATAAGAAGTTAATAGTAAGCTATGACTGTTAGACTCCACCCTGTGATGACATATGCAACTATGTGACAGGGGTATAAGAGGAGAGGGAATGTTCTGGAGAAGGTAGGTTCCAGCATGGCAGGAGGACAGGAGCCTCAGGAGTGTAGGTAGGGGATACGTTCCCACTGTTAATAGTATAGATCATGCCCCCCCTTTTATTCTGTTCCAGTAAACTGTGCTCTAGATGTTAGGATCCCATAGTATGGCCATAAGAGAAGAACATGTCCCAGAGAGGGAAAGGAGAAATACCCCAAGTGGCAAAGCAGAGAAGGCCCCAGGATGTCAAGGGATCACCCCTACAAGTGGATCCCCATCTACAGTACTCATTACCCCTGAGGAAGTGGCAGTTCCACAACAGGGTTGAAAATTAATAGTAACATGCGCAGAACAGGCCAGGATCTCAGCAGGAGGGCCCGGTCCACAGGATGAAGTCAGAACAGTAACAAGTGAAAGTACCTCCCATGGGTGTTAAGAGTGGGCACCCAGCGAAGAAATGTATCCAGAGTGATAGTAGTATGGATGTGAAAAAGGTGCAACCATGTCACTCTTATTGTAACTGTGACTCCTGTGCTCCCAAGCCTGGGAACATGAATAAAGATTGAAGCTGTGCTATAAAAACTTCTGGCCCATCTTTTCCATCGCCCAGCCGACCATGGACAGCACATTGAGACAAGGTAAATCTATGCTGATGTCCAAAACCCAACTACATCGTTGTAACCTCCCTAGGGAGCCAGGGAGGGATGCATGTATGTATTTATGTATGTATGTAGTTACATTACAAATGTACTGTACAGTATATGTACTCGGTATTCATGGGTGCATTTATTAAGGAGTTGTTTAATGATTTATGCAGCTCCTCCCTGGGGGTCAGCGCTCTCTGATTATGGGGTCATTGTTATATCCCTGGGTCACAGCACCAAAATGTATCTTTATTCACAGAGGTGAGGTCGAATCCAGAAATACTTGAATGTTTGTTCATACATGTGAAGTCATACAGAAGCATAATACAAGATTAGCAACATACAGGCCGTCCTCGGTTATCCAACGGGACCCGTTCTGGAAGCAGCGTTGGATAGTGAGACCGTTGTAAAGTGAGTCCCATGTTAATCAGTGGCGGTGAGCGGCGGATAACGCATTCAGGCGTCGAAAAATGGCCCATAGGGTTGCATTGTAAAGCGTTGGATATGCCATTCGTCGTAAAGTGAAACGTTGGATAACTAGCACTACCTGTACTACATGTGATGTCATACCTTGGAATGATGTAATGTTAGTAAATTGTCTGTCATACCTAGGTTTGGTGTGATGTGATGTTTGAGGTATGATGCAGTGGTGCAGCTGGTATGTCCAGAAAATTATCTTCCTTTTGGTGGTCTCTGGCAGTGAAGCTGTTAATCCCCCCCCCCCCCCCCTGATTTTGCAGGTCTCTGGCACTGCCCCCCTTCTCATTGGCTCATAAGGGCTGTGCAGTATTGAAGGATATGCATATGCATGAGGTTAATTAGCATATAATGAGCCTAATTTAGAGGGTAAGGGAAGTGATTTGCATCCTGTGATTTTCATGAAATCCTGGTTCGGAATCCACACCGTATCCGCTGAGTATCGCAAGGCGTGTTTTACCAGGATCCGCCTGCATTACATCTAAATCCTGAAGTGGCTGCACCTGTCTGATATTCTGGGTAGAATGAACCTGGGATTTATATGATTAGAGGATTTGGTAGACTGTCAAGGGTAGGCTGGCACTGCGTGTGCGTGTGTGTGTGTGTGTGTGTGTGTGTCAGCATTGCCGCTGTGTGTATGTGTGAGGGGGAGGCTGGCAATACTGCTGTGTGTATGTGAGGGGGGAGACCGGCACTTCCTGTGTGTATGTGTGAGCGGGAGGCTGACACTGCCGGTGTGTGTGTGTGTGTGTGTGTAGGCCAGCACTGCCGCTGTGTTTGTGTGGGGGGGAGACCGGCACTGCCGCTGTGTGTGTGGGTGTGGGTGTGTGTGGAGGCCAGCACTTCCGCTGTGTGTGTGTGAGGGGGAGGCTGGCACTGCCGCTGTGTGTGTGTGTGGGAGTCTGGCACTGTGACTGCCTGCGCTGTGTAGATATAAGGCGTGCGATTGTAGGACAATGACAATGTCCTTGCTAACACCCGGCTGTGATTGATGGCCCAGGAGAAGGTGTCCGAGGGAAATGATTCTGTTCTCACTGACGCAGGTACGGCGAGAGCTGGAAATATGTGATCTGGGGAAAGCGATCTCTACTGACTGCAAGGCAACTAAGGCACTTTAGGGGATGAGATCCCATTTGGGTGCTGGTGAGACTTGCAATTTGGTTGAGGCTCTAGCCTCTGAAGTGGAATGTACAGTAGGAAGGGCAGTGTGAGGTCACTGTCACCTCGTGCCTCCGGTATCCGCATTTTAGATTGTAAGCTTAGTGGGTGAGGAATTGCTCCCATCATATTCGAGCATGCACAGCAAGGGGGAGAGGAGGTTAGATGTAGTGCACTGGAAGAGTTGCGTTATCTCTGTTAAAGACCGAGATAATATAATGGACCACGTCAAGATCAAAGTAATTGGGTTAAACTCTTCAGGTCTCTGGTAGTGAGGCGGTTAATCTGTTCCTGCAGGTCTCTGGCGGTGACGGGGTTAAGGCCCCAGTTGCTCTGTGAAGCGGTGGTGTGTGTCTTGGTCCAGCATGGAAGGAGTTAACATGTGCTTCCTTTTCATTGGTTCAGGTGACCTTTGACCCGTGTTGATGCGGGATTGGACAGACAATGTTATCTCTTTGCGCAGCGCAGGCCCAATCTCAGGGGC
Organism: Ascaphus truei; assembly: GCA_036426205.1. Classification (NCBI taxonomy): domain Eukaryota; kingdom Metazoa; phylum Chordata; class Amphibia; order Anura; family Ascaphidae; genus Ascaphus; species Ascaphus truei. The sequence continues at coordinate 42,235,868 of CM071575.1, forward strand.
CGGGGGTCCTGGAAGCGCTGTGTGTAGAGATAAGAAGCGGAGGGCTGCACCACGCTCATCAATATGCATGCGCCTCATTTACATATAATGAGCTGCTTATAATGCTAATGAGGCAATTTGCATATGGATGCAGCATGCTGAAAAACTGGCCTGGAGTTCGGCACTGTGGAGAATGGGGGGGGGGAGGGGGTGATTGAGGAGGGAGAATGTGTGGGGAGGGTATAGGAAGGGGGACATGTTTGGGGGAGGAAGCAGTGAGATGGAAGGAGGGCATATAGAGAGGGGCACAGGCTGAGCCTAACACTCATCCACTGCTTAACCCTTTCAGTGCTGCTGGGGCTTGTGTTCTCTGCCATCTTCCTTTCCCCCTCTCACCTCCGCTATGTCCCTGTCCCCTGGGGACAGTTTGACCCCCTTGACCAGGAGAGACCTGCAGAGCCAAATGTGAAGCCTGACGCTTTGAAGTCAGAACTATTAACTCTGTCACTGCCGTCTCACTTGTATCTGTCCCTGGGCAGATCGCAAAGCTGCGTTAACCCGTTCTCTGCCGGAATGTTTGTCTGTATATTTGGATATTTTTATTATTTATCATTTATTATTGATTTTTGGTATAGCAAAAGGTTTTTTTTTTAATTGTCTGCTGTTAATGGTCCAATTTGTAGCAGGCAGATTTATTGGGGGGGGGGGTGTCATGTGACTGCTTACATTTATAAATGTAACACCAGTTCAAGGGAAAGCCCTGGCAGGGTAGCATTGACTACTAACTAAAATGATGCATCTTTAAGTGAGAATATATAGTTAGACTATAGTTTGACTGGGGACTGGATCTACTGCAAACTCTTCTACACAAGGCAAATTGTGAGCTACTCTGACCACACTATGATCTCATGCTTGTTAGCCTGCACACTTAACCCCCCCATTACACCTTGTTTTACAGCAGCCTCTCCCAACACTGACTGCACACAACTGCCCTCACCCCCCCTCAACCCTCACCCCCCTCAACCCTCTGCAAACCCTGAATAGGCCCTAGCATTGCAATGCAGCAAAACATTTTTATATGGAAAAGGCACACCATGCTGTTTAGTCTGCACACACTCACTTGGCTCACAACAGCTTCATGCAACATTACCTACCTCTGTGATAATGAACGTGCTGTGTATCTCAACTTTGTGCTTTCTTGTGGCCTCATGGAAATGTTACTCTCTCAATCCACTACAAACTCCTCCCTCCTGGCCCACACCCAACATCACCATACACCGTGGATTACTCAAAAGCCTTGCACCATCTACTGAATGTTGGTGGAGAACTCTGAAAACCAGCACACCAACCACCGCACACTCTAATGGCAAACACCACAAATTTACAACTTGCAAACAACTACTCAAATGTCTACTCATACTATTACTTTCTTTAGCAGGTGATATTGAACTTAACCCAGGACCTCCCTTTTCAATTCTGTCCCATACCCCTTAGAATACCCCCTTCAAATTCCAAAAAGGTCTGTCACCCATATAAATATCTGGAGTCTGCTGCCCAAACTCGATGAACAAAGGGCATGGTGCCTTATCCATAAACCCAAAGCCATCGTTCTCACAGAAACATAGCTAACGCCTAAAACCCTCGATGCAAATATCGCCATTCAAGAATACTCAATTTCTAGGAAAGATAGGTGAAAGAGAGGAAGAGTGGTGTTATTTTATATTGCAGACACCTTAAAATTTAAACTGTTAAATTGCTCACCAAGGCCACCTTCTTTTGAAATCCTAGTTGGCAAAATCTGCCTCCCCTTTTCTAAGCCTATCTTGGTTGCTGGCATCTACAGCCCATCTACAGTCCCTGACTGATATCACCCAGTTTTTTGGCTCCATTTCCTCTCTGAATGAGAAGAGTGAGCTGCTAGTTCTTGGGGATTTCAACTACAATTGGCTCGACCCTGAAAACCCCAAAATCCAGATACAACTCAAGTCACTTAACCTAACGCAACTCATTTCCCAACCCACACGGACAAACCTGAAATCGCATAACCATTCCTTGCTAGACTGGATTCTCTCCTCAAATCCCAACAGAATCCAATCCTCTGGCATCCTTCCTGACATTTTCAGTGACCCTGCAATAGTGTACTGTGTAAGGAAAATTAAAACACCCCAATCAAGCCCTAAAGTTCTCCTCACTAGAACATTTAGAAACTTTAACCCACAACAGTTTCTGGATGACCTTACCAACTGCCCTTGGTACAGAATCAAATTAATTCCCAACCCTAATTCTGCGCTCAACTATTTCCAATCCGAGTTCTTAAAACCCTGTGATACCCATGCTCCACTACGCAGAATAAGAGTACGGGAGGCCCACCTTCTGTGGGTTACAACTGACCTTATAGCTCTCTACCATTTCAGGGATGCTTTGTAGAAAAGCTACAAAGTAATTGGCACTACCAAGGATCTCACTCACTACAGATGCCTGCGGAACATGTGTGTACAAGGCAAACATGGCATGCAAAAGCACAATATTACTCTGACAATCTTCACCAGAATACATCAAACCAGCTAACTTCTGGAAGGTTATCAACAATATATTCCAGCCTTCTAGCCATCAACAACCAAGTAATATCACTAAGGAGGATATTACTCTGACAAATCCCACTGACATTGCAAATACATTCAATAACTACTTTGTGGGGTGTGCTACAAACATATTAGCGAAACGCAACCCAAACCAAAAACATGAACCTGATTATGAGAGTACCCCTATAGCCACACCCTCTCCCAACACTGCTCACAATTTTCAATTTGTCCCAGTATCTGAAGAGGAAATTACACAAGTGCTCCTCAAATTAAAACTAAGCAGCCAGTGTGGACCTGACTTACTGCAATCTTACTGCAAACTGTTTTTAAACACTGACAAGACTGTAACAATGGTATTTGGGACCAAGGCTACATTTTTAAAGCTTCCAGTGACTGAGCTCCAGATTAGAACCAACGCTAACACCACCCTAACCCCTGTCACTAGTTTTAAATACCTGGGCATATGGTTTGGATCCCATTTAACATTCGGGATGCACATTGATACTCTGACATCCAAAACCTATGCCAAACTAGGTGTACTTTACAGGAACAAATCCTCCCTAAGGCCTCGTTCAGGGTGCAGGCTTCGGAGGGAGGGCGTGCTGACGTGCGTGCGGCCGTGGGATACAATGTATTTAAAGTGAACTGTGTTTGTCAGGTTAGCAGCTGCCCTGTCTCCGAAGTAGGGAGTTGACGCTGGCTACAGTTTCAATAAACAAAAAAATTCGTTTTTTGAAGCTGCAGCAGCGTCACTGGGACCTCGGCAGCCAATGAAATCATTCTTGAGAATGATTTCATGACTGCAACTTGGATCCCTAAGCTGCCGTCTGTAGCCCCGCCCCCTCGCCGCCTCCTCAACTCCTGAAAAAGTCTGCTGGGGATGAGAACATCACTCGCCAGCAGACTGCCGCCCGCCCTCCCCGAACGCCCTCCCTCCAACTCCTGCCTCTTCACCCTGAACGAGGCCTCGTTCAGGTGCCAGAGGCAGGAGTTGGAGGGAGGGCGTTCGGGAGGAGGGCGGGGAGGGGGCGGGGCTACAGACGGCAGGTTAGGGATCCAAGTTGCAGTCATGAAATCATTCTCAAGAATGATTTCATTGGCTGCCGAGGTCCCAGTGACGCTGCTGCAGCTTCAAAAAACGAATTTTTTGTTTATTGAAACTGTAGCCAGCGTCAACTCCGTACTTCGGAGACAGGGCAGCTGCTACCCTGACAACCAGTATTCAATTTGAATACATTGTGTCCCACGGCAGCTCGCACAGCAGCACGCCCTCCCTCCGAAGCCTGCACCCTGAACAAGGCCTAAGTCTGCTGGTCAGAAAGCGTATGGCACAGCAGATGATAATTGGCATTAGTGACTATGGGGACATAGTATACGGCTCGGCACCCCAAACCCACCTTAGCAAACTTGACACCCTCTACAATTAAATATGCTGTTTTGTTCTCCATTGCAACTACAACACACATCACTGCGAAATGCTCAAAGAACTAGATTGGTCATCACTTGAGTCTAGGCGCAAAGTTCATCTTTCCTGTCTTGCCTTCAAATACTTTCTGGGCAAACTACCCATCTATCTGAACAAGCTCCTCATCCCTACCACATGCAGCACTTATCATCTGAGATCTGACTCCAAAAGACTGTTCATGGTCCCAAGGTTCAGCAAAGTATCCGGCCGCTCCCCCTTCTCTTACCGTGCACCCCAAAACTGGAACAACCTACCGGAGACCCTAACATCCACCACCAGTCTAAGTTCTTTCAAAACTAAAGTGGTCTCACATTTTAATCTGGTCTGTAACTGTTACATACGCCTATAGTATATATTCTCTCTAACTGTGCATGCAATGTCTTGTATATAATGTATAGCCTCAGATCAACTTATGCAACTATGTATTTGTAACCATGTATTATTTGTCTTAACTCTGTGCCCAGGACATACGTGAAAACGAGAGGTAACTCTCAATGTAAACTCAACTTCCTGGTAAAACATTTTATAAATAAATATACAGTTCGAAGTGTTGCTGGGTACAAGGGGGTTAAAACATTCCTCCTCCTCCCCCCGTGAGTGACCGGCTGGGTGAGCCTGGCTCCGGGCAGTGTTGCTATCTCTCGCCCTGTATCATGGAAGTGTCGCAGTGCATTAGGTGAGCGGCTTTGACAGCGGCGGTCTGAGGGCCACAGGCATCTCCCCACACCACAGGCTCCCGCTGCTGCAACGCGAGCATGGGGGAGGGGTGTTGTGGAGCGGGGGCCATGCTGAGAATCACATCCTGGGGGTCTTCATATTGGGGCACATCTGTTTGGTGTTAGGATCCCTGCTGAGCTGGGGCCATGCAGGGCTCATAAAGCACAGCACCTGCACCCCCCTCAATCTAACACTGCCCTCCCCCCCCTTAATCTCACACCGCCCTCCACCCCTTAATCTCACTGCCCTCCTCCCCCTCAATCTCACACTGCCCTCCCCCACCTTAATCTCACACTGCCCCCCCCCTTAATCTCACACAGCCCTCCCCCCCTCAATCTCACCCTGCCCTCCGCCCCATAATTTTTCACTGGCCTTCCCCCCTCAATCTCGCATGGTCTCCCCAGCTCTAGTTTACTGTGTCCTTACCTCTACACAACAAAACTGTCTTGGTGACGTGGAGTTGTGGTGGTCTCATCAGACACTGTGTGCTTCCCTCTGCCGCACATACATGCACACACATGCATATACTCGCACACACATGCACACACATGCACACACAGATGCAGCGGCCGTTATCCAACCATTTCTCCAATTGGTTTTCGAGATCTCCCTGAGATCCTTTCAACATTTGCCTAATGCAGGGACGCGCAAACTTTCTGAGCTGCGCCCCCCCTGCCTGCCAGCCCCTATGCTCGCACCCCACCCCTTACCCAATATCCAGCGTCAAATGATGCACAGGGTTTCTATGGCGACACACACGTCACATGACCCTGACGCCACGTTGTCATGGTGACGTGGCGCTGAGGAAAGGTAGGTGAAGTCTGCGCCCTCCCCACCCCCCAAAAAATAATAATCTTGCGCCCCCCTAGGGGAGCACGCCACCCACTTTGCGCACCCCTGGCTTAATGGCATCAGACTAATGGCTCGTCGGATTAACACAGCGGTTGTCCCTGCTGTGTTATTCCTACCTGAGTCTACCTGTCTGTAAGAGACAGCGCGCCTCTTAACAGGCGATCACGGGGGGTTATTTAAATTTTAATACTACAGTATTGTAGCAGGTGGTCTCCGGAGCTGAACCGCATTGATTTCAGGGACCCCCTACTTCCCGAGATACAGGCCCCGTTATGGGGTGCCGGTATCTTCTGCAATGTTATAATCCCACGGTCACGTGACCCACAGGATTTGAACATGGCGGGGTCACGTGACCCACAGGATTTGAACATGGCGGGGATACCGGCACCTTATAACGGGGCCCGTATCTCGGGAAGAAGGGTGTCCCCGGACCTGAAATCAATGCGGTTCAGCTCTGGAAACCCCCTGCTACAATACTGTAGTGTTAAATGTAAATAAAACCCCCGCGATCGCCTGTTAGAGGCGCGCAGGTAGAGTGACTGATTCAGCCTATCTCTTAGGCTACGGCCCCACTGCCTGCGCTGCACGCGAGGCTGGCAGCGCGTGCAGCCGAGTTCCCCGGTCTGCAGTGAGCTGCAGGGGAAAAGACAGGGGGGGGGGCGCGTGACGGGCGAGTGCCCATTAGATTACCCGGCAGGTTTGCCCTCATTGGCTGAACCGCCGGGGGGCGTGGCCTAGCGCTCCATCGCTAGTTCCAATGTCAATTTTCCTGTCTGCCTGAAAAACTCGCCGCGCAGTACGACAGCGGCCACCCCTCGCAGCGGGCCCAGCCCCATTGAAGGGCGGCTCTTGTCCCCGCAGCGTCCGCCATAGAGAGCGCTGCAGCAGCCAGCGGGGACCCAGCCTAACTGCGCTTCTCTTACAGACAGGTTTTCCCCCAGTAGGATTAACACAGCTGGGACCCCTGCTGTTACTCCGATGGGCCATGTAGTCTGCAGCGGAGCGTCACGCAGTATAGTGCCACGGCCGCTGCATCTGTACATGCACATACATACGCGCATGCACGCCATCGTTTATGCAATAGGACTGTTATAGGGTGCGGGTCTCTGTAGTTTCCCAGTTGGGATTCTTAGTACAGCGTGTCATGGGAGACCAGGACTAATACCAGGGATCAATATCGAATGACAGAACACAAGAGTTTCTAAAATTAATTTATTGGAAAAGTATATCCACAACTGTACAAAATACACAAACATCACACATACCCAACTGGGGAAACTGGGGGATACCCTGCATACCTAGTTGCAGGGACCTCCTTGCAGAGGTTTCCCCTGTCATCTCTTGCCCAGTGCCTACAGGACTGTTTTTCAGGCCTGAGACCAGCACTGGATTGGACACTGCAGTTTCTCCCTGTCACAGCCACACCTCTGTAACTCTGCAGGCTCTGTCTGCTAGGGGTCTCCCTCCCTGTCTGCTAGGGGTCTCCCTCCCCTTTCTCTGTTTATCCCCCTTGGTGAGGCCATCTCTTTTTACCGGTTCCTAACTAATAATCACCAATACACACCATCCACAAGCATCTGTACCCTGCTACCTTTTCCCAATAAAGTGGAGGAAATATTACAGGACTTGGAGTGATTTAAAAGGGAACTGTGTTAATGCTATCGGGAGCCATTCATACCAACGTGCCCTGGCTTCAGAATAGGCGGGGCTTTCCTTCCCTGCACACAGACATCCCCTCCTCCACCTGTGTTACCCGTCCCAGTTTTCAGCAGCATGGGGGACAGGAGCAGGCTTACAGTAGTACTTCCTCCCCCAGGTGAAAGTCTGTGACTTATGATTGTGTGTTGTGATATGTGTGTGGTGTGTGTGTTGTGCCTGTGTTGGTTGTGATTGAGTGTGTGTGTTGTGCCTGTGTTGGTTGTGATTGAGTGTGTGTGTCGTGCCTGTGTTGGTTGTGATTGATTGTGTCTTGTGTGTTGGTTGTGATTGAGTGTGTGTATTGTGATATTAGTGTGTGTTGTGATTGAGTATGTGTGCTGTGTCTGTGTTGTGAATGTGTGTATGTGTGTTGTGATTAAATGCAGGGGTGCGTAAACTGGGGGGCGTACAGTCTCCAAAGCTTGGCGCTGCGGGAGACAAACAAAATTGACTTTGAAGCGCGCTCAGCAGCAGTCAATGCACACACACACACAGACACACACACACACACAGCCCCAATCCACGCCCCCCAGCTCGTGCTTGCAAAATTATGCAGGACACCCTGCGCTCATGCTTGGAGAGTTGGTGATGTCACCGCTCTCAGCGGCAGCGTGGACGCTGCCTAATTTTGCAAGTGCGAGCTGCTGATATATGTAAGTATTTAGACATATTTGTATTTACATTGTATACCGTTTAATAAAGGTTTTTTTTTCATGTGATTCTTTACATCAGGCAGGGGGGGCGAGAAATGTTATGGATGAAAAGGGGGGCTCGGCATAAAAAGTTTGCTCACCCCTGGCCTACAGGACTGTTTTTCAGGCCTGAGACCAGCACTGGATTGGACACTGCAGTTTCTCCCTGTCACAGCAACACCTCTGTAACGCTCTGCAGGCTCTGCCTGCTGGGGGTCTCCCTCCCCGTCTGCTAGGGGTCTCCCTCCCCGTCTGCTAAGGGATCTCCACTCCCCCGTCTGCTATGGTTCTCCTCCCCTCGGCTCAATGTCTCCCCCCCCATCTGCGGGTCCGCACCCCTGTCTGCTAGGGGTCTCCCTCCCGTCCTTAGGAGGTCTCCACCTCCCCGTTCTGCTAGTGTCCCCTTCCCATCCCCGTCTTCTATGGTCTCCCTCCCCGTCTGCTATGGTTCCCCTCCCGTCTGCTAGGGGCTCCCTCGCCCGTCTGCTAGGGGTCCTCTCCTCCCTCCGTCTGCTAGGGGTCTCCCTCCCGTCTGCTGGGGTCTCCCTCCCCGTCTGCAGGGTCTCCCTCCCCGTCTGCTAGGGTCTCCCCTCCCCTGTCTGCCTAGGGGTCTCCTCTTCCCTCCCGTCTGTCTAGGGGTCTCCCTCCCCGTCCTGCTAGGGTACGCCCGCCCCGTCTGCTTAGGGGTCTCTCACCTCGCCCGTCTGCTAGGGGTCTCCCTCCCACCCCCTCTGCTGGGGGAGGTCTACCCTCCCCGTCTTCCTAGGTCTCCCTCCCCGTCTGCTAGGGTCTCCCTCCCCGTCGCTAGGGTCTCCCTCCCACCTTTTATATCTTAAACCATATATTGCACACACAGGGCCAGGAGCGGCCTCTGCCTGGCCCTGATTGTTGGGGTAGGAAGGTGCTGCCGACTGCCCAAGGCCGCTGGATGGTGTAGGAGTGCTGCCTACATTCCCCGGGGGCCCTGATGGCTGTAGGATGTGCTGCCTTACAATGCCACGCCCTGATTGGTGGGTAGGAAGGGGTGCTGCCTACATGCCCTCCCCCTGATTGGTGTAGAGGTACTGCCTACATGCCCAGCCCCTGAATTGGTGGGTAGGAGTGCTGCCTACATGCCCAGGCCCTGATTGGTAGGGTAGGAGGTGGCTCGCCTACAGCCCCCGGCCCTGAGGGTGGGTAGGAAGGTGCTTGCCAACCTGCACAAGGCCCTGAATTGGTGGGGCAGAAGGCCTGCCTAACATGCCAGCCCCTATTGGTGGGTGAAGGTACTGCCTACATGATGCCAGCCCCTGATTGGGTGGGTAGGAGATTGCTGCCCTACATGCCCGGGGCCCCTGATTGGTGGGTAGGAAGGTGCTGGCCTACATGCCCAATCCCTGGATTGGTGGGTAGAAGGTTCTGCCTAATCACCCCCTTATTGGTGGGTATGATATGTGCTGCCTACAGCCAGCCCCTGATTGTGGGTATGAAGGACTGCCTCAGATCCCAGGCCTGATTGGTGTGTTAGGAAGGTGCTGCCTACATGCCAGGCCCTCTTTAATATTGGTGTGATCTGAGGGTCTGCCTACATGCCCAGCCCCTGATTGGTGGGGTAGACGGTTGGCGGCCTACATGCCAGGAGCCCTGATGGTGTGTAAGAAGGTGCCTGCCCCTTCTGCCCTGCCCTTATGTGGGTAGGAAGGTGGACTGCCGTTACAGCACCCCTGAATTTGGTGGGTAGGAAGTTGCTGCCTACATGCCAGCCCCCTGATTGTGGGTAGGAAGGTGCTGCCTACATGCCCGGCCCTGATTGGTGGGTAGGAAGGATCGGCCTACATGCCCAGGCCTGATTTGTGGGTATGCATTTGCTTGCCTACGACCCAGGCCCTTATTGTGGGTATAGAAGTGCTGGCTCTGCCCTACCATGCCCAGCCCTTATTGGTGGGTAGGACGTGCTGCCTACATCTACAATGCCAGCCCAGGATTGTGGGTAGGTAATGTTCTGCCGTACATCCCAGGCTCTGATTGGTGTGGGTAGGAAGGTGCTGCCTACACATGCCCAGCCCCTTATTGTGGGTAGAGGTCTGCCTACATGCCCATGCCTAATTGGTGGGTGAGAAGGTGCTTGCCACCTGACCCATGCCCTGATTGGTGGTTAGGAGGTGCTGTCTACATGCCAGTCCCTGATTGGTGGGTACGACAAAGGTGCTGTTCCTCCATGCCCAGTGCCCTGTTGGTGGGTATGAGGTGCTGCCTACATGCCCAGGCCCTGAAATTGTGGTAGGACGTTGCTTGCATACATGCCCGGCCCTGATTGGTGGGTAGAAGTTGCTGCCTCATGCCAGCCCCTTGATTGGGTTAGGAGGTGCGCCTACATGCCCGCCCTTATTGTGGGTAGGACAGAGGACAGCATGCCCTACATGCCCGCCCTGTTGGTGGTAGGAGGAGCGGCTACAAATGCCCAGCCCTGATTGGTGGTACGAAGTGCTGCCTACATGCCCATGCCCTTATTGGTGGTTAGGACGGTGCTGCCTACATGTCCGGCCCTGAGATTGGTGGGTAGGACGGTCTGCCTCTTGGCCCATGCCCTGATTGGTGGGGTAGGGATGTGCTGCCTACCTCCAGCCCCTGATTGGTTGGTAGAACGGTGCTGGGCCTACATGCCATCCCCCTGATTGGTGGTAGGAAGTAAGCTGCCTACATGCCCGTCCCTGATTGGTGGATAGGAAGAGCTTCCTACATGCCCAGGCCCTGAATTGGTGGTCGGAAGGTGCTGCCATTACATGCCCAGGCCCTTATTGGTGGGTAGGAAGGTGACTCGCCATACATGCCCAGCCCCTGATTGGTTGGTAGGACGGTGCTGCCTAGATGCCAGCCATGATTGGTGGGTAGGATGTGCTGCCTACAAATCCCAGTCGCTGATTGGTGGTTAGGAGTTGCTCCTAGCATCCCCAGCCCCTGATTGTTGGGTAGAGGTGCTGCTTTTCACCTGTGCCCAGGCCCTAATTGGTGGTAGGAGTGCTGCCTACATGCCCAGGACCTGATTGGTGGTCTGAGGTGCTGTCTACATCCGGCCCTGATTGGGGGTGGAAGGTGCTGTCTAATGCCCAGCCCTGATTGGTGGTTCGACGGTGCTGCCTACATGCCCGCCCTGATTGGTGGGTAGGAAAGGTGCTGCCTACATGCCAGCCCCTTATTGGGTGGTAGGCAAGGTGCTCCTACATGCCTCGGCCCAGATTGGTGTGGTAGGACGTATCTGCCCTACATGCCCCAGGCCCTGATTGGTGGGTAGGAAGGGGGCTGCCTACATGCCCAGGCCCTTATTGTGATAGGAAGGTGCTGCCTACATGCCGCGAGCCCGGATTGGTGGGTAGGCCGGTGCTCGCCCTACATGCCAGGCCATGAATTTGTGGGTAGGACGTGCTGCTACTGCCACAAGCCTCTGATTGTTGGGTAGGAAGTGCGCCCTACATGCCCAGCCCCCTCTGATTGGGTAGGAAGGTGCTGCCTAACAATTCCCATGCCCTAATGTGGGTAGGAAGGTGCTCCTCCATGCCCAGGGCCTATTGGTGGGTGGAAGGTCTTGTCTACAATTGCGGCCCTGTATTGGTGGTAGGAAGGTGCTGTGTCTACATTCACAGGCCCTGATTGGTGGGTGGACTGTGCTGCCTACATCCATGCCCTGTATGGTGGGTAGGAACGTGGCTGCATACACAATAAAAAAAGAAAAACCCGCCCGATTGGTGGGTAGGACGGTGCTGTCCCTTACATGCCGCAGAGCCCCCTAGGGGTGGGTAGAAGGTGCTCCCTACATGTCCCGTCCCTGATTGGTGGGTACGGAAGGACTGCCTACTGCCCGGCCCTGATTGTTGGTAGGATGTGCTCCTACATCACAGGGACCCTGATTGTGGGTAGGAAGGCGCTGCCTACATGCCAGCCCTGCAATTGGTGGGTAGGAGGTACTCCCTACCAACTTCCTCATGCCACCGCTATTGTGGGTAGGAAAGGTTCGCCTACGCCCAGGCCCTGATTGTGGGTAGGAAGGTTGCTGCCCCTACCTGCCCAGGCCCTGTTTGTGGGTAGGAAGGTGCTGTCTACACTGTCCAGGCCCTGATGGTGGTAGAAGGTGCTGTCTACATGCCCAGGCCCTGATTGGTGGGTTAGGAAGGTGCCTGCTACATGCCCAGCCCTGATTGGTGGTAGGACTGTGCTGCCTACATGCCGGACCCTGATTGGTGGGCTGGAAGTGCTCCTACATATGCCAGCCCCTGATTGGGGGGTATGAGGTCTGCCTAATGCCCGGCCCTGGATTGGTGGGTAGGAGGATCTGCCTACAAATGCCCCCCTGGCTTGATTGGTGGGTAGGAAGGAGCTGCCTACATGCCGCGGCCCGATTGGTGGGTAGAAGGTCTGCCTACATCCCATTCCTTTTGGTGGGTAGGACGGTGCTGCCTACATGCCAGGGCCCTGATTGGTGGGTAGGGAAGGTGCTGCGATATGCCCGGCCCTGATTGTTGGTTGAATGTGCTGCCTACTTCCAGCCCCCTGATGTTGGTAGAAGGTGCTGCCTCCCTGCCAGCCCCTGAATTTGTGGGTAGGAAGGTGCTGCCTACATGCCCCGGCCCGATTGGTGGGTAGGAAGGATCTGCCGAATGCCAGGCCCTGATTTGGTGTTAGAGGTGCTGCCTACATGCCCAAGGCCCTATTGGTGGGTAGGACGGTGCTGCCTACATGCCCACCCCTGATTGGTGGGTAGACTGTGCTGGCCTACAATGCAGCATGATATGTGGGTAGGACGGTGCGGCCTAAGCCGGCCACCCCAAACACTAGATGCTCCTGGATCTCATATCGGATCATATCCTTCCAAGGATATCTTAGCTTGGTTATGAGCTCCTTAATTCGCTTTTCAACTTGTGATTTATGCAAAAGCCACGCTCTCCACTGTAAGCCTGCCACCTGTGAGCTGTCCTTCTCTGCACAGTCACCCCTCCCCCCCCCCCTCCCTCCACCAGAGCTCTGTTATTGTCCAAAGCAACAGCTTAACTTCTGTCATTTTAAATGGAGACATGAAGCACAAGTGGACGCTGTTCTTCTCATTTGGCAATGTCCTTATACCCAGAATCCCGGGCTTCAGTGCACGCAGTTTATGCTAAGAGAATACTTGGAAGGCATTGTTGCCATACCTTTCTAGTGGTATACGGTAGTTGCTGTTCTCACAAAGTGGGATTATTATTTAATGCAACATAAGGTAAGAATCACTGCATATAAGTGCAAACTATTTGGTACGAACTGAGTTGCAATAAGATCACAAAAAGTTCACTCTTTTTTAAATAGAAGATTCCGGGCTAGTGCTCGGTACTGACGTACTCTGGGTTAACTGTTTAATACTAAGGCTGTCTCTTGATCGTGAATGTTGAGTCCGGCCAAGAAAACACAACTTAGTTAAGCACAGAGCCTCACAGGTTCTCCTGTTCCCACACAGCGCAGGATCCGCAAGTGACATAAGACCCCCGTCCTTCTAATCCCACTGTGTCTGTCCTTGAGTTTGGACCACTCACGGGTGCTGTCCTGAGGTACCACTCACACGGGTTCTGCTCTTCCTGAGGTGACCAATCACACGTTGTTCTGTCCTGAGTTGACCAATCGACAAGAGCTTTTGCTGAGGAGCCTAGTTGACCAATAGTCCCAGCCTTTTCCTGCTTTCGCTTCAGGTTACCACGGTGCACAACACTGTCTGTCCGTGAGGGTGATCATCACTTGGTGCTGTCCTGATGTATGCCAATCCCACGGTTGCATGTCTGAGGTGATCATCACACTGTTCTGTCTGCTAAGGTTATCAATCCATGTGCTGTCCTAGGTCGGACCAAATCACACGTGATGCTTCCTGAGTGACCAATCACATGGTGTGCTGTCCTGAGGTGACCATCACAGGGGTTGCTTCCTGGGTATATCAATTTTTTCTCTCACAATCCAGGGGCAGACATATAGGGACAAAAACAACAATACACACGACTAAACTGATAAGTTTTTAAAGTTGCGTAATAAATCTGCTGTATTCTGGCTCTTATGTCTAGCCCACTCACAAATGCAGGTGAGGTTTTAAGCAACTTCAATATACACGGTGGAATGTTCCCCTAGTGAGATGGACATCTTCCGCTCAAGGGTGATCAGAGGAACGACCTCAGCGGAGGAGATTTGTGGTCCATAGCACAGATACACTTGAGTACATGGGAAATTTGTTTATGGCATGAACCTATGAAAAACGCACTTGCATAATGCGGATTAAAATAAGGCACTTCACACTCATTTGAACGGAGAGGCTTGCCGGTACACAGTAGCTCACCCCCCACCCCTGCCCCTCCGTGACTTCCGATCCACTCGTTGTGACACCTCTGCGTTTGCTGCTTGCCTTCCTGATGTTGTGTGGAGGCGTCAACTACTCCGTCGCGGTCTCTAGGATGTGCGTCCACTCTGTCAGGTCGGCTTCCGAGTGCAGCATCTGGTCGGGGCGGCACGTTTCCCTATGCTCAGTAAGTACTCTCGCTCGGGGCTTCCCGCGTCGGGCGTGGGGATGTTGCCCACTTATTTGCGATGCATGAAGGATTTATTTTCCCCTTATGAGACATCACTAATATGTGTCCTGGGTTGTGTGTTTTTTGCCTTCCTCTGGGTCAATGCACTTTAAGGTAGTGGATATAGTATAGTATCTGTCCATACATTCACATGGTGGAACTATATGGCGTAATGTCCTTTTTTCATTTCACCTCATCTACTTCTAAACGATGGCATGGTTTGCCGGAGTGCCCTGCGTTGGCTGTCAGTAATGGTGACTGGGAAGCAAGAGTTTATCTCGCTCCTGTTGTTCCGGTATATGTGGTCTGACATGTTACTTTTAATATAATCTAACTTCTCAGGCGCGATAAACCAGCATGAAACAGAAGATTTCCCTACGTGATCAGACAAGGAAGGCTTTCACTCTTCCTGGCTTCTTTAGGTTGCGTCCATACAGCCTTCGTCAGCGGGAGGCGTGCGCCGTTATGGGACAGTCACACCGCGTGAGTGGTGCCCTTTTCAGGACAGGAGTAGACAGCGCCGGTCGGCGGGCGTTTCTAGGAACGTGCTGTGATGTCACTGATCTGTTCGACCATCTCGGGAGGTGTAACCGCTCGACGTGACTGCCCTCGACTGATGAGAATCAAGGTTTCAACAACACAACGCGCGCCCCTTCCTGCTGCCAGCGTCTCTGGGGGGTGATGTTAACAAAGGGGGGTCTATGAGCTCGAAAATCAATGCCCTTAAAGGCAACCGTTACGCATATCGCGTTAGCTCGGTGTCTTCGGCAGCAATGGACAGCTGGTCTTAGACATGTCTATAAATGTCATTGTTTTCTAAGTTTTTTTACACAAAATGGTGCCAGAAGATCCATATCTTAAGAAGCACATGTCTGATAATTCTTCCCCAAACACAGTATTGGGAAGAAGATAACATGTGTAGTTGAGAACACGTTTGCTTTCTCTTTTGGGCAAAGTACAAACTCCCATGCGCATAAAACCAGAGATTAATTTCAACCTAATTAAAATATTTCATATGTGGAATCGTTTAATCATCAGATTATTACCAAGTATGGGGACACTTTCTCAATGTTTCTGTGTAATCTGCTATCTTTATTTATTTAGTGTGATTGGCTCCAGCCAGGCCTTTTTTATCTCTGGCTTCTCACGCTGCCGGTGATGATCTTTCACTTCTATTATAACGCACAGCGCAGCTCATCCTCACTCAGACCTTGGGTTGTAGTAAGACATCAGCCTCAAACCTATCCCAAAGGTTGGTTCTCCTTTCAAAAACTCAGGAGTTCATGTAGGCTATTCCTAATGGCGGCCCTGACTTCCCTTTCTGAGATTTTTATATTGAAGGCCATTATACTCTGAACTTTGTTGGGTGTGATTTTAATTGCTCCCATCCAGACAGATATCCGCACCATGGAAGAGATTTGGGGCTCCACTGGGGTTCTGGCTCTGGCTTTTTGGGTCTTGGTCATCCTCCCGTTTGCGCTAATTTTCATGGGCAGCAAAACGGACTCCCCCCTCGGACCGCCCCAATCTCGTCTCCCCTTTCTCGGGAAGCCTTGGACACTGAAGTTCCAGCTTCACATGAGATTCTTATGCAGGGTATTGATACAATTGACACTTGGTGACCCTGGGTGCTTACATGAAATATTGTTTTGTTTTGATCTAGATCAGGGGCGTCCAACTCCATCTTCAAGTGCCAGCCACATGGTCAGGTTTAAGGATATCCCTTCTTTCAGCACAGATGGCTAATCTAGTGCCTCGGCATTAAACGGGAGGGCCACTGATTGACCACCTGTGCTTAACAGGCTATCCTTAAACCCTGACCTGTGGTGGCACTTGATGATGGAGTTGCCACCCGTGATCTAGAACGTTTACATGTAAGTGTCCATACGATTGTACTACTGTAAGTATGGGAAATGCTATTATTGTGTGGTTTAGGTTCTGGTGTCACGGGAGACCAGGAGAGAATACCACAGGGATCAATACGCCATACAGAACACGGGAGACCAATGACGAATACCGAGGGATCAATAGCTCCAGACGACCGGGAGACCAGGAATAACCATTGATCAATAACAGCCAGACATGAAAACGGTATACCAGGACAATACCAGGGATCAATAAGCCAGTACAACACGGAGACCAGGACGAATACCAGGGATCAATACACAGCCAGACAAACAACGGGAGACCAAGAGAATACCAGGGATACGAATAACCGCAGCATACATAACAACACGGTAGACCAATGACATACCAGTGATCGATACGCCAGACAGAAGCTGAGAGTTTTATCAATTAATTTATTGGAAAAGAATATCCGCAACACATACAAAAAACAACAACATCACACTCCCACCTGGGGAAACGGGGATACCCTGCCCACCACTGCACTGGGGGATACCCTGCACTACCCTGCACTGGGGGATTGATACCTGACACTGGGGGACCACCCCTGCAGGTACCCTGCAACTGGGGCGGGACACCCTGCATCGTGGGGGATCCGCAACCCTGCACTGGGGACTACCCGCCAACCCTGCACTTGGGGAACCCTGCATACACCCTGCACTGGGGGAACACCTGCTGACCTGACTGGGGGACACCTTATCCCGTCAGTTGGGCCCCTGCACGATACCCTGCAACCGATGAACCTCCTACCCTGCATGGGACCCTGCCTGGGGGACCCCCTGCATACCCTGCACGGTGGATGCATACCCTGCACTGGGGGATGGACCCTGCATACCCTTACGTGGGGGACACCCTGCATACCCACTGGCACTGGGGATACCCTGCTACCCTGCCTGGTTATACCCTCACTTTGGGATACCCTGCATCCCTGCAGCTGGGCTGACACCCGCACTGGGGATACCCTGCAACGGGTGATACCTGCATACCCTGCACTGGGGGATACCCTGCATACCCTGCACTGGGGGATACCCTGCATACCCTGCACTGGGGGATACCCTGCACACCCTGCACTGGGGGACACCCTGCATACCCTGCACTGGGGGACACCCTGCATACCCTGCACTGGGGGACACCCTGCATACCCTGCACTGGGGGATACCCTGCACTGGGGGATACCCTGCATACCCTGCACTGGGGGACACCCTGCATACCTAGTTGCAGGAACCGCCTTGCAGAGATTTCCCCTGTTCTCTCTTCTTGCCTAGTGCCTACAGGACTGTTTTTCAGATCTGAGACCAGCACTGGAGTGAGTGGACACTGCAGTTTCTCACAGTCACAGCCACACCTTTGTAGCTCTCTGCAGGCTCTGTCTGCTAGGGGTCTCCTTCCCAGTCTGCTAGGGGTCTCCCTCCCTGTCTGCTAGGGGTCTCCTTCCCAGTCTGCTAGGGGTCTCCCTCCCTGTCTGCTAGGGGTCTCCTTCCTCACCTTTTTATACACTGAAAACATAATAATGCAACACTCAGGGCCAGGAGCTGCCTACCTGCCCAGGCCCTGATTGGTGGGTAGGAAGGTGCTGCCTACCTGCCCAGGCCCTGATTTGTGGGTAGGAAGGTGCTGCCTACCTGCCAAGGCCCTGATTGGTGGGTAGGAAGGTGCTGCCTGCATGCCAAGGCCCTGATTGGTGGGTAGAACTGCAACATAACCTTTACAATATAACAAGGATACAAGGAAAGGTCACAGACCAAGAGCAACAATTCTCCTGCAAACATATTATTATTATTATTATTATTCTGTATTGATGTCTCTAGCTAGGAAATACCTATGGGAATATCTTCACGGTTTGGCTGGGATGTGTCCCCTTCATTGTGCTGAATGGTTTTGAAGCTGTGAGAGACGGTCTCATCGTAAACTCTGAGGCGTTTTCGGAACGCCCCGCAATTCCTTTCTTCCAC
Source organism: Ascaphus truei (assembly GCA_036426205.1). Classification (NCBI taxonomy): domain Eukaryota; kingdom Metazoa; phylum Chordata; class Amphibia; order Anura; family Ascaphidae; genus Ascaphus; species Ascaphus truei. Next base: position 42,254,261 of record CM071575.1, read on the forward strand.
CGTTTTTTTAAAGGGAAAGGTAAGGTTGGAATTGAGCACAGTGTCCCCTTTTTTGGGGGGGGGGGTTCTCTATGATTAGTTTGGGAGCGCTGTCTGAATGGTTGCAAAGTCTCAGCAAATACCTTTAGGTTTCTATGATCGTCAATGTACCCCTCAACCTTCTCTCGGTTGTCTTCCAGAATGGGTCATACATTTTTATTAGACATGTGGAATCGGGGAAGGACAGATCAGCACCGGCCCTATTTATAAAGATGATGAAATACACGGCAGAAATATAAGCAGTATAGGGGTTCATTTATTCTAATCTCCCATCTGAAACCCAGTGCGGTTAAACTGCATAAGATTTATCTATGAATGAAAATCCCAAAGCTTTGAACTGGTAAACCTGGGGTATGTTTTTGTACCAACATTACCCCTAATTTTACAGCTGGAAACCTTTGATAAAAATATAGCTTCCAATCAAATATACTGTATTAAGGATGTATATACTTACATATATTTATCTTCTTTCATATTTATATTGAACTAGATGAAGATAAGCAAGAGCACCCAACTCCTCTTCCTGGATCATTATTGTTTTATTTGAATCTATTTTGCATATTTCTGGATATATTTGAGAATATATCGTACCTAGAGGTGGGCGAAACTGTCACAATCCGTTTCACAGAATTTCCCGACCGTTCCATTCAAAATCCGTTCCGCGTTGGATGGATTGTTCCAGTTTAATTCACCCGAAACGGTCATTAGATTCAATCCGCTGGTGGATTTTACCAATCTGACCAGCGGATTTCTGATTCCACGGATTGTATTCTTAAAATCCACCAGTGGATTGCAGAATTCGTGGATTGGATTGTCAGTCATAAAAAAAAATCCAAAAAAAATGAATCCCCCTTTTTGAGATTAATCCGCGGTGATGTCAGCACAGGCTCCTCATTCTTCCTGCTCTTCTGTAATGAGAAACTCTCTCCGTGCTACAAGGAATCGTCATGTCCAGTGGACACACCTGGAAACAGCAGAGGCGCTTTGGGAACGAGACTCTGCGGAACCTCGGACTGGGAAAGAAAGATCTTGAATGGAGAATCCAGGCCGAGGCTCACATCCTGGTGGATACTTTCTCTGCAAAGAAAGGTGAATATTCAATTTAGCAGTGCTATATAAAAAAAACCCTCACTTCAAAGGAACACAAAGTATCATTAAATGTACATATGAATTAACTGAGAAGTTAGTGGGCTCACGCTGAAAAACGCAGTGATTACATTGCACACCAACTGTGGGGAATGGGGGTGGTGGGACATACATGGTAAGGCCTCTGCTTAAATAGAGGTGCTTCAAATACCCCTCTAGTAGGGAGGACCAGCTGGCTTTTCCAAAATGATTCCCATACCGTCCGGTTTTTTAAATGGTTGAGAGATTGAAAAAGCTCAGTGGGTGGAGGGTTCACTGTGGCGATATGGGCAACGAGGCTCTTATAATTAAGGGGAAGCCCAGCTATTGTCCTTTCGCTTGGATGAATATACTGTACAGGGTTGCCCTGTATATACATCCTATTGTTAGGGGTCTCCCTCCCTGTCTGCTAGGGGTCTCCCTCCCTGTCTGCTAGGGGGTCTCCCTCCCTGTCTGCTAGGGGTCTCCCTCCCTGTCTGCTAGGGGTCTCCCTCCCTCCCTTTTTATACACTTAAAACATAATATTGCAACACTCAGGGCCAGGAGCTGCCTACATGCCCGGCCCTGATTGGTGGGTAGGAAGGTGCTGCCTACATGCCCAGGCCCTGATTGGTGGGTAGGAAGGTGCTGCCTACATGCCCCGGCCCTGATTGGTGGGTAGGAAGGTGCTGCCTACATGCCCGGCCCTGATTGGTGGGTAGGAAGGTGCTGCCTACATGCCCAGGCCCTGATTGGTGGGTAGGAAGGTGCTGCCTACATGCCCAGGCCCTGATTGGCGGGTAGATCTGCAACATAATATTTGCAACATAAGGATACAGGGAAAGGTCACGGACCAAGTTCCAACAATTCTCCTGCAAACATCTTAACCCCTGATTCCTGAGGTGCTGGAACCAAGCAAAGACATACATATATACATAACATATAATACAATACCAATGTATTACTGACAGGTAGGGGTAATGGCAGACTTAACCTTTATTAACAGCAGCCATATTTACCCCTACCGTCACACAGCGCATTATCTGCCCCGTTATTATTGCCCCTGCCCGCTGTATTTATTGCCACTGCCCCCTGTACTTCTTGCCCCTGCTGCCAGTCCGCATAGTAGAAGTATACACTTTGCTGACACATGCAGGGTAATAATCGGGCACGGGCAGGATATATAATATATATATATATAATTGGGAGCTTCTCATGCTGACGTGAGGACGGCTTCTTGGTGCAGATTCGTGTTAGCGCAGGCGATCCATCCATGACTAGAAGGCGCGTTCACGACGTACCTGCCCCTCCGTTTTCTCGCTGTATCTGCTTCACCCTTTCTCCTTTCCCTCTCTCTTTCTCCATTAAAGCCTGTGTAATCCTGTATCTAAATTCCCTCCCCTCTCTCTCCCGTGGATCCCTGTGCAGCCGCTTATCCGGAGCACACAGGGTCATTACATTGTACAGCTGACTCTGTGATGTAACATTAACCCTTTAACTGGGGGGGGGGGGGGGGGGAGCATGTGAGCCTTGTTACATTGTAACGTAGGGGTGTGGGGAGCTCCTAGTGCAGGGGTCGCCAACGCCAGACCTCCAGGGCCACCAACAGGCCAGGTTTTAAGGATATCCCTGCTTCAGCACAGGTGGCCTGGTCTGACTGAGCCACCTGTGCTGAAGCAGTGATATCCTGGGGGCCCTTGAGGACTGCAGGTGGCTACCCATGTACCCATGTACTAGTGGAATTAACTAAAGCATTGACGTAAAGTCAACAGTCATGTAAAGATTGTTCGGTAGCGAGAAGCGGCCTTCCGCAGCAAAATGAGGTCAGTAATTCTCTGCTGTCCCTGATTTGCAGCTAAGGGACAGCGATTTAACCAGAGCAATTTCTGCTCATTTAGGGAATTGTAATCCTGCCAGAAAATGATCATGTTACAATGTATAGTGATACTGAGAATCCCTGGGAGCTGTTTGTTGAGAAAAAAAAAACCCTCAGAATTGTGTATATAAACGTATCCAAAATGCAGTGTAAGGTGCACCGCGCAAAGAGCGGGTCGTGTGGCAATAACATATGAATTTATTCAAGCTGCATTAAAAAACGGTGGAGGGTACAAAAGCTCCTACTCGTTTCGGGCCGTGAGGCACTTTATCAAGGAGTTACCTAATACTAGAAAAATACAAACAATTTATACACAAACTGTACCACGGATTCGCGCCAAAATGGTGACGTCATACCCACAAAACATCGTTTTCAGTGTAGACCAATCGCGCAAGCCCATTCACCAGTCAAAGCTGAAGCGCGACGCGCATGACAATGACACACGGCGGCCGCCCGATGCCTAGCAATGGGTGTCGCCGCTATCACAATCCTGCTGCAGAATCTCCGCCCACCTCCATGCCCAGAGTTGTGCGCATGTGTGATGTACAGCGCACTGATGAGACTGTCACTGAGGGTAAGGGAAGAGTACGATCCACTCGCCCCAAATGACGTGAGTAACGTCAAACACCATAGTGTATAGAACGTCTTCACTTCACAGGGCTCGGGAGTCCCAGCCCGTCCTCCAATTGACTCTCCCCATTGTGCAGTTGTCAATACAAAACTCACAAAGGAATTCAATAAAAGAACCCTACAATGATCTTATATAAAAATAACTATAAAGATACATGGATGCTGGAATGATTGCAGATCAATGCAAGCCTGCGAGGGAAGATGACATCCCCACAATATGCAGGAGCATCCCGCATCAGCAGCACAAGGTGATCTCTGATGAAACTAATGCATCTGTTTGAAATTTATATACAAAAAAAGAAAGCAAAAACATGTTAATGATAAATGCATGTCATGGTACAAAGCATTGTGTATACACAAAATATATACCAAATAAGTATACATGGGAAGGATGTTGATCCAGGGATTAATCCGATTGACAATTCTTGGAGTCAGGAAGGAATTAATTTTTCCCCTTAATGGGGTTTCTTTGTTTGCCTTCCTCTGGATCAATAAGTAAGTATAGATATAGGATAAAGTATCTGTTGTCTAAATTTAGCATAGGTTGAACTTGATGGACCTACGTCTTTTTTCAACCTCATCTACTATGTAACTATGTAACTACAGTATATATTAAAAACAAAATAAACAAACACCCTCCCCTGATATAGGTGACTCATATGGTGTTTATATCATCTTAAATATTTAGCTCATGTCAGAGTATATTGTTCCTCAATAAAAACATGAGACTATATATTATTATAAACATCCAGCTAGGGATATCACACAGGAATAGCTTAGTTAGTAGCATAAAGCACATTCATTGGGTTATAATATTAGTGTAAATACTTACATATATTTATCCATATATTCTCTGCAGCCATCCTAAAAGAATATATATTATTCCCGGAAAGGTGTCACAATATTATGTGATACATATTAAGCATTGAGGAGTTATAATCCGAAAAAACTGAAATTACTACTAGTATACATAGCTAAAGATGCTCACATATGTAACTCATGCGGGCATGTCTGGCCAAATATATGTTATCCAGGATATGGTATTAAATAATGATCTCAGATAAACTCCTCAATGCTAAAGGGAGAAAAGAGAGGGGAGGGATATATATAAACGTGTTTACCTGCATATAACTGCAAATGTTATCCATCCATCCATCCATCCATCCATCCATCGTAACGGGCTCATGTGTTCCCTGATAGCCGGCCCAGACCTGCAGTGTCCGTACAGCACATGGTCAGGGAGAGGCCACCTTCAGCTCACTCTCTCCCCCTGGTCTGAGTAAGGGCTACGGTGGGAGCTGGAGACAGCAGAGTGCTTTCTCTGGTCAGTGCTGCGGAACTCCAGAGCCGGACGTTAGGGAGGAATGGAGGAGAGAAACGGAGCCCCAGGTATAACATGCTGTGGAGCCGTCTTCCTCCTGAGAAGGGAGCAAAATCTTCCCCAGCATGGGGAAGGCGTCCCCACAGCTGCAGAAAGAGCAGTTTAATACTTCTCTGACCCCCCGCCCCTCTCTCTGCCCATCGGGAGGTGGAGTCCTCTCTCTGCCCCTCGGGGGGAGCCCTCTCTCAGCCACTCAGGGGGGGGGGTCCCTCTTTCTGCCCCTCGGGGGGGGGGTCCCCTCTTTCTGCCCCTCAGGGGCGTGGGGTCCCCTCTCTCTGCCCCTCGGGGGGGGTCCCCCCTCTCTCTGCCCCTCGGGGGGGGGGTCCCTCTCTCTGCCCTGCCTCCCCGTGTGCACAGTGCTGCTGTCTCGCACCTGGGAGCACATCTCCGTGGCTCTCCATCCCGCCGCCTCGCTTGTCACTGGAGCGTTGCCGTGAGCTGGCTGAGCGCTGGCTGCAGCCTGGAAGGCAATGTTAATGTAATTAGCCTGTGCTCAGGGCACTGAGGTGTGCGCTGAATATCTGCTCCCCTGAAAATCATCTCGACAGAAGAATAAGTAGGAGGTTGTTGTAGCTGTAACCTCTTCTCTGCCAAAGGTGTGCCAAGCCGTATATCACTTATTCTCTGGCGCCAGAGTGCTTAAGTATCCGCTAAGGGGCGCTGGATGCGGTGCGGAAGGGGTCCCAGTTAATGTATTTTGGGCAGTGAGTATATTTTGAGTCTGTCTCTGATAATCTGGACCTGGATGGTCAGTCCATGTTTTAGATTTCACGCCAAAGGATTTCCCTGGGGAAAGAGCGATGCCAATTACAACACGGCGAGAAGCGTGCGCACGGCAGGAAGGTGGGTAGGGTGCGCATGGCGAGAAGCATGCGCACGGCACGAAGGTGGGTAGGGTGCGCATGGCGAGAAGCGTGCGCACGGCAGGAAGGTGGGTAGGGTGCGCATGGTGAGAAGCGTGCGCACAGCGGGAAGGTGGGAAGCATGCGCACGGCGGGCAGGTGAGACGCGTGCGATGGGAAGCGTGCGCACGGCGGGAAGGTGAGACGCGTGTGATGGGAAGCGTGCGCACAGCGGGAAGGTGTGACGCGTGCGCATGGTGAGAAGGTGAGACACGCGCGATGGGAAGCGTGCGCACGGCGGGAAGGTGAGACGTGTGCACACGGTGGGAAGGTGAGACACGTTCGATGAGAAGCGTGCGCACGGCAGGAAGGTGGGTAGGGTGCGCATGGCGGGAAGGTGAGACGCGTGCGATGGGAAGCGTGCGCACGGCGGGAAGGTGAGACGCGTGTGATGGGAAGCGTGCGCACGGCGGGAAGGTGAGAACCGATGGGTTGAGGAAGTATGGAGCGCACGGAGGGGAAGGTGAGACGCGTGTGATGGGAAGCGTGCGCACGGCGGGAATGTGTGACGCGTGCGCATGGTGAGAAGGTGAGACGCGCGCGATGGGAAGCGTGCGCACGGTGGGAAGGTGTGACGCGTGCGCATGGTGAGAAGGTGAGACACGCGCGATGGGAAGCGTGCGCACGGTGGGAAGGTGAGACACGTGCGATGGGAAGCGTGCACATGGCGAGAAGCGTGCGCATGGTGGGAAGGTGAGAAGCGTGCTCAGCGTGGCGGTGATGGGCTCGGCGTGACGGTGACGGACTCGGCGTAGCAGTGATGGGTCTGTTTGCATGGACAGGTAATCATGTTCATTTCAAACTGCATTCGGGTTCCACGTGTAGGTTCGGAGATGCAGAGTGAGGTGCGGCATAGAGCAGCACAACGGGTTCAGCAGAGCGGCACCGTGACAGTGTATCAGATGTGAAATAATCTCAGCTGTGACCCAATTATTTGGATGTAACCTTTCCCCGTCATTTCCCGGCTCACTGATCTCCCTCCCCCCAGGGAGCAACGCCCAGCGCACCCTCTGATGGGCGTACTCTGGGATCACCGACCGGCTCCAAACAAAGGCCCAGGGAGAGCAGGGGGGGTCTGATCCTTTCATTCATTGTGTTAACCCTTGAGATCCTGTAGCGCAGGTTATAATCCTTACACACGGGTCACATCATTTTCAGTTGCCCATGTAAGCACTAAACTCTGCACCAAGGTGTAAACACTTCCTAATAGCGCCACCTAGATGCTAGAGTGACGTCACACGGAGGGGACAGAGGGCTCCGTATGTGAGGTCCCCATACATCTATCAGAGGCCAGATATTCCATTCCGAGCCAGAGAGGCGCCCGTGCTCTCCGTGAGGAGGGGCCTGAATTATTACACCCACGGACTGGGCTTTCTCACGCAGGCGCATTGAACACTTCCTTACCCAGCTCCCATTGGTTGATGCAGGCAAACTTCAGCTAATAGGAGGTGCCAGTTAGTCACAAGGACTAAACCAGGGGCGGGCAACTCCAGTCCTCAAGGGCCATGAACAAGTTAGGTTTTAAGGATATCCCTGCTTCAGCACAGGTTGAAGATTAAGCCACCTTTGCTGAAGCAGGGATATCCTTAAAACCTAATTTATTGGTGGCCTTTGAGGACTGGAGTTGCCCACCCCTGGATTAAACCATTCAATGTATTAGTCTGCTTGAGTGAGCACCGTAATGCCAGCCGACCCTTAGCACTACAATCGGAGGCATTTGGGTGTCTATAAATGGGGGACGTGGTCCCTCACATTGACTTCCACAAGGTTCCCTTGGGGCAGTGTTGTTATTGTCGGGACGTCTCCTCGGCCAGTTTGGAAGCATGAAAAGTTGGTGTGAGAGAGAGGAGAGAGCACGATCACACAGACGGGGAAGCAAAGGGAAGAGACAGATGCACGGAGAGGGAGAGCGCCTTCCTGAAAGGAGGATGCAAAGATTAAGAGAGATGAAGTGAGGGGTGGGGAGAGATGAGGGAGTCTTAGAGAGAATTCCAATACTTGAATAATGAGCTTTGTGGCTTAGCTTCCGACGCAGGGCTGGGCAGCACGGTAATTACACCTCACATCTTCATCAGCTCAGAGGAGCCTACACGGGAATAAAGCGCAGAGATCACGACAGCCCTCTTCAGGTATCAGCACCAGTTCCACACCACAAGTTACATCAATCAACTTATTTACCACACCAGCTTCAGTTAAACAGATTGTAAGCTCTTCGGCACAGGGAATGTTTGCTTCTGTATTGTGCACTTATCCCTATTATTCCCTGCATTATACCCTGTAGATAATCTCTGCACAGTGGAGTATACGTGGCTAACGACATACATACTGTACATACATATATAGATACTGTACATACCTGCCACTAGTTCCACTTACCATCTTTCATATTTTATATATTTCTCTCAATCCCCATGACAACGTGCACAATTGTAGGTCTGTTCTGTAGAGTAACACTATATATAAGAAGCACAATGTAGACAATCAACTGATGTTAACTAAATTGATGTCACTCTATATCGGCAAGTACCAGATACGCTGCGGGAGGTACGTGCTAATTACACGTGAAATAGGAGTTTTTCCTTCGTAGCTCGGGGATGTGTTAAACTGTGTCATCTGAAACCCTGAGATTACTATAAAGTTTGAGTTCAGTGTGTGATCAAAACCCCCTCCCCCCGCTGAAACGCCCGAAGATGAGCGCGCCGCTGTCTGGTTGTATAACCGATAACGCGCGGGCCCAGCTGCTCTCGCCCTGAACGATACGCTGTATTACGGATGAGTTTTTCAGTCCTGGCGACCGGCCTTTCTCAGGAAACATTTGATGGAAGCGTTTTGGACCATAATCCTTACTCTGTCTCCCGCACTTTATAACGCACTTTTCTTCTGCGCTAAGCACCATATTGTAACTACGCGCTTGATGAGGTCATCACGCCGTCACCAATTCCAAAGAATATTTATTAGATAATCAAATCATTCTTAAATATTATTATAATCTCCTGTGACAGACCTATAATTGCTTAAATGTTACTGAAAATGTAGTGATTCATCTACAAGATACGAGGGAAAAATAAAAAGGTGTGTGTCGTAAAATGTGTTCCTGTTAGCAGCCCCTGTAAAACACGCAGAACTAATTCCACTTTCCGGTTTTACTGATGCATAAAAATACAAACCAAACCACACCTGATTTACCAGAGAGAACCGGGTCTTCCTGTGTATGTGACGTTCATTCCGGGGTTGTTTATTACGTGGCTTTTGTAGCTAATCATGAAACGCTGATTGTGGTTAATGAAGCGCTATGGCACAGAAATTCCTACTGACTTCAGAGCAATACGGGCAGACCTCTCGGGCACTCAAGGAGTTAATGTAGCTCTAAAAATCAAAAACGAGCACCGGGGTCGTTTCCAAATCACCATGTGAAGGTCACTTGTAAGCGAGTGGCCTCTGTCTGTGAAGGACAGTCACTGATGTCAAGAGTATGTCAGCACCTGCACCAGTGTAGGGGGGCGTGTGGCGGGTATTCGATTCCCGGCTATACGCTGCTGATCTCTAGAACAGAAGGGGTGAGTCTGTGACCTGCTTGGCTCAGGATGGGGCAGGGCCAGCGCGTCTTGGAACAGGGGGAGCTGGAATTGCTCCTGATTCCCTTACAGGGACCCGAGAAAGTGAAATACCTCTGTTCCGATAAGTGCAGCTTTTCATTGTATTTATTGTCCCGCTCAGAGCAGTAATTGTGTGTGGGCACGCTGTGAGGCAGAGGTCAGAGTTGAGGGGGCGGGGGGTAGGGGGTGAGAGCATTGAGGACAGGGTGAGGATGCGGCGTGGGCACAGTGTGTCAGTGCCAGGTTCAGTCTCCGGGAACGGGACGTGGCGAGCAGTGAGGGCGCGGCGTGGGCACAGTGTGTTGTCAGTCGCCAGGTTCAGTCTCAGGGAAGGAACGGGACACGTGGCGAGCAGTGAGGGCGCGGCGTGGGCATAGTGTGTCAGTGCCAGGTTCAGTCTCCGGGAACGGGACACGTGGCGAGCAGTGAGGGCGCGGCGTGGGCACAGTGTGTCAGTGCCAGGTTCAGTCTCCGGGAACGGGACACGTGGCGAGCAGTGAGGGCGCGGCGTGGGCACAGTGTGTCAGTGCCAGGTTCAGTCTCCGGGAACGGGACATGTGGCGAGCAGTGAGGGCGCGGCGTGGGCACAGTGTGTCAGTGCCAGGTTCAGTCTCCGGGAACGGGACACGTGGCGAGCGTGCCGCCTGGATACAAGACATTTTGGTGACATGTTACAGGGGCAGTGAGAAGGAGCAGAGCAGCCCAGCTTCACCCTATAAACAAAGTAGGAGAATGCTTTTCGGTACCAGGCAGTGAGGGGTGTGGGGCGTGGGGGCGCAGGGGCACAGGGGCACGCAGTGTAATTATTTATCCTCTGCTGCTGAACAGACCAACAATACGTTGCTTTTCATACAACTCCGCCGATTGAAACTTAACATGGCCAAGACGGAGCTCCTCATACTTCCTCCCAAACCTGGCCCGGCTGCCCCCTTTAACATTACTGTTGGCAGCACGATCACACACCCCGTATCACAAGCACGCTGCCTGGGGGTCACACTCTCACATTCCCCTCTCACATTAACAATGTAGCTAAAACCTGTCATTTTTACCTCCGTAACATTGCAAAGATTCGCCCTTTCCTCTGTCGCTCCACTATTAAAACTCTCACGCCGGCCCTCATTCTCTCCCCTCCCGACTATTGTAACCTGCTACTGTCCGGCCTTCCTTCCTCTCACCTGTCTCCCCTACCATCACGTTACTCTCTTCTAAATATGCCTCAGCGTCTCTCCTGCTGAAATCCCTCCCCCTGGCTTCCTATAATATACTGTATCTCACACTCAATTCTCCTCCTCACTTTTAAAGCTTTACACTCTTCTGCCCCTCCTTATATCTCAGCCCTAATTTCTCGCTATGCACCATCCCGACTCTTGCGTTCTGCTCAAGGATGTCTTCTTTCTACCCCCTTTGTATCTAATGCCCTCTCGCGCCTTAAACCTATTTCACTGACTGCCCCACACCTCTGGAATGCCCATCCCCTCAATACCTGACTTGTACCCTCTCTATCCACCTTTTAAGACCCATCTTAAAAAATACACTTTAATTAACGAAGTATATGGGTAGCTCCTCTGGCTGAAACGATACATCTCATATGCACTGACCAGAACACCCTCCTACTGTCTCTGTAAGTTCTCCCTACTTATCACTTAGATTGTAAGCTCTTTGGGGCAGGAACTCCCTTCCTATTGTTACTGTCATGTATTACTGTTGTAAAGCGCTATGTACATAAATGGTGCGATATAAATTAAAAAATATACATACAATATAAATATACAATTAATACATAGAGAATATACAATTAATATAAATATACAATGAATATAGAATAAACATTGATATATATATATTATATAATTAATATACAAGTACATATTGAATAGAATATACATGAAACATAATACACAGTGAATATATTAATATGCAATGAATATAATCCTGTGTGTGTGTGTGTGTGGTTGTGGGTGTGTGGGATGTGTGTTGTGGTTGTGTGTGGGTGTTGTGTTTTTGTGTGGTGGTGTGTTGTGTGTGTGTGTTCTGTGTGTGTATATATGTGTATATATATGTATATATAATGTATGTATAAATATACAATGATAGCATATACAGTGTGTATGCATATGTGTACAATTTATATATACATATAGAATGAATAGAATAAACAATACATAAATGTAATATACAATAAATATCTAAATATACCATTAATAAAATGCAATGAATACTGTACAATGATTAGAATATACAAGTAATATAAATATACAATGAATATAATAAACAATGCTTTGCCATACACTGCAGCAAAGGGTTAGAAAAGGCTTTCTTCCGTGAAATAATTACTCTGACGTAGAATTTAACGGTATAAATCGTGATCTTGGTTCATGAAGCCTGTTCTGCGCAGTGATCCTCGCCTCTCCTGCTGCAGCACTCTAGGAATATCGGTTTGTAATTTTAACCTTTTTGGGGAATTTTGTCTTCGACTGAGCGACTGATTGGGCCACCTGTGCTGAAGCAGGGATATCCTGAAAACCTGACCTGTTGGTGGCCCTTGACCACTGGAGTTGCCCCCCCCCCCTAATCTAGAGGTTGAGCAGCAGAAGAGAACCTGAGGAGGAGGAATAAGGGTCTCGTGTGTATGTGACAGTAACCTGCGGAGGTTCACACGGCCGCTCAGCTGTGGATGGGACGCGCACAGAGTTGGGCGTCTGCTGGTATTTTTAGTTTAGTTGGGAAGCTGCGCTGCAGTAAAGCTCATTTCAGCCTCTTAACGAGCCCGAGACTGTTTCATTACAGATAGGATCAGATTCTGACACATTTGTATCTGCTCGCCTCCTCCAGACACTCAATATCAACTGGCCCCATCTGGGAGAGTTATGAAGCATTGATTGGCCGGGCTCCGGGAGCGGGAGCCGTGCCGGCTGGAGAGAATGGCTTTTGCACAGTATGGCGCTCCGGAGAGGAGCTCAGAACTATTCAAATGAGTGGGACTAAAGTCTTCTCCAGTGCGGGCAAGACGTAGTCACAATATATTGGATAAGGACCAGAGAGAGAGACCAGCATGTGGGTGGAGGGAGTCTGCGTGTGACGTGTGGGTGAGGCATTATGCATGTGACGTGTAGATGGGTGAGTTTCGGGGTGGAGTGGTCTGCATGTGGTATGTGGATAGGGGGGAGTCTGCATGTGATGGGAGCATTTGCTTGTAACATGGATGAGTGAGAGCGGTTTACATGTGACGTGGTTATGTGGAAGTGGTTTGCACGCAACTTGGGTACATGGGGTTTGCAGAAGATGTGTGGGAGGGGGTGTGACGAGTGGTTATATAGACGTTTGGTAGAAGTGATTTGCGTGTAACATGGATGGGTGTGCGGGTGACGTGTTTAGGGGTGTGTGCGTGGGACGTGTGGATGGGTGGGGGGAGCGTGGCGTCGAGGTTGCGTGATACGTGTGGATTGGGGGGAGAGATGTGCCGTGTGGGTGGGAGTGGTGCGTGTGACGTGTGAGTGCGTGGTACATGTGGGTGGGATGGGGTGTGCGTTGTGGGAGGGCTGTGCATTTGACTGGTGGGTGGGAGGTGTGTGGGAGGTGTGTGAGACTGCCGTGTGGCTGGGAGGGGTGTGCGTGGGAGGGATGTGCATTTGACTGGTGGGTGGGAGGTGTGTGGGACTGCCGTGTGGGTGGGAGGGGTGTGCGTGGGAGGGATGTGCATTTGACTGGTGGGTGGGATGTGTGCTGGACTGCTTTGTGGGTGGGAGGGATGTGAGTTTGACTGATGGGTGCGTGTTACATGTGGGTGGGGGAAACATGTATGTAATTGGTAGAACACGGGTTACAATGTTAGACAGTAGCTATACTAATACAGCCGCTTTAACATGCTAGTAATTGAACAGGTGGTTTATTTGAATGGTTTATTGTCATACGCTAGTTCCTGTAGTAACACTGGAAATGGTGAATGTGTTGGTTGCATTGTAGCAAAGAGATCATGTTCAAGATGGTACGGATGTTTATATTCTGATGTGAACAACAATATACAGGCAGTCCTCGGTTATCCAACGGAACCTGTTCTGGAAGTAGCGCTGGATAGTGAAACCGCTGTAAAGTGAGTCCCATGTTAATCAGTGGCGGTGAGCGTCGGATAACGCATTCAGGCGTCGAAAAACGTCCCTCAGGGCTGCATTGTAAAGCGTTGGATATGCCATCCATTGTAAAGTGAAACGTTGAATAACGATGACTACCTGTGTGTGTGCGTGTGTGCATATATATGTGTATGTATATATGTATACAAGTTAGGTCCGGAAATAATTGGACACTGATACAAGTTTTGTTATTTCGGCTGTGAAAATAAATTCAAGTTACAGTTAAATAATGAATATGGGCTTATTAAAGTGCAGTCTATCAGCTTTAATTTGAGGGTATTCACATCCAAATTGGAGGAAGGGTTTAGGAATGACATCTCTTTAATATGTAGCCCCCTCTTTTTCAAGGGACCAAAAGTAATTGGACAATTGACTCAAAAGCGGTTTCATGGACAGGTGTGGGCTATTCCTTCGTTATTTCATCATCAATTAAGCAGGTAAAAGGTCTGGAGTTGATTCCAGGTGTGGCATTCACATTTGGAAGCTGTTGCTGTGAACCCCACAACATGCGGTCAAAGGAGCTCTCAATGCAAGTGGAACAGGGCATCCTTAGGCTGCAAAAAAAAAAGAACATCCATCAGAGAGATAGCAGGAACATTAGGAGTGGCCAAATCAACAGTTTGGTACATTCTGAGAAAAAAAGAACGCACTGGTGAGCTCTGCAACACAAAAAGGCCTGGACATCCACGGAAAACAACAGTGGTGGATGATCGTAGGATCCTTTCCATGGTAAAGAAAAACCCCTTCACAAAATCCAGCCAAGTGAAGAACACTCCCCAGGAGGTAGACATATCATTATCCAAGTCTACCATAAAGAAAAGACTTCATGAGAGCAAATACAGCGGGTTCACCACAAGGTGCAAACCATTCATAAGCCTCAAGAATAGAACGGCCAGATTAGACTTTGCCAAACAATATCTAAAAAAGCCAGCCCAGTTCTGGAACAGCATTCTTTGGAGAGATGAAACTAAAATCAACCTGTACTAGAATGATGGGAAGAAAAAAGTATGGAGAAGGCTTGGAACGGCTTATGATCTGAAGCATACCACATCATCTGTAAAACACGGTGGAGGCAGTGTGATGGCATGGGCATGCATGGCTTACAATGGCACTCGGTCACTAGTGTTTATTGATGATGTGACAGAAGACAGAAGCAACCGGATGAATTCTGAAATGTATAGGGATATATTGTCGGCTCAGATTCAGCCAAATTCAGCGAAGTTGATTGGACGGCGCTTCACTTTACAGATGGACAATGACCCAAAACAAACTGCGAAAGCAACCCACGAGTTTTTTAAGGCAAAGAAGTGGAATATTCTGCAATGGCCGAGTCAATCACCTGATCTCAACCCGATCGAGCATGCATTTCACTTGCTGAAGACAAAACTTAAGGCAGAAAGACCCACGAACAAACAACAACTGAAGACAGCTTCAGTAAAGGCCTAGCAAAGCATCACAAAGGAGGAAACCCAGCGTTTGGTGATGTCCATGCGTTCCAGAGTTCAAGCAGTCATTGCCTGCAAAGGATTCTTGACAAAGTGTTAAAAATTAACATTTTATTTATGATTGTGTTCATTTGTCCAATGACATTTGAGCCCCTGAAATAAGGGGACTGTGTATGAAAATGGTTGCAATTCCTAAACGTTTCATACGATATTTTTGTTCAACCCCTTGAATTAAAGCTGAAAGTCTGCACTTCTATTGCATCTCGGTTGTTTCATTTCAAATCCATTGTGGTGGCATATAGAGCCAAAATGATAAAAAATATTGCTAGCGCCTGTGACTTTGAAGGCGTTAGGGTAGCCAGGTTTGGCGCACCTGTATATTTGAGGGGCTGCGCCCCCCCCTTGTAGCTGGCTGCGTATGTTGAGCTCCCATTAATAGTTATCCGTGTGATAATTCATGCCACAGGATAGCAGCGATTAAGCCCAGGTCTTTGTCTGTATTGATAGTTTCTCTGAGGATCTGAGCGCAGACACTTTTTTTACATTGTCTGCGTGGGGTATGACTTTAAATTGCAACCGCTGCCGCCAGTCATTATAAGGAGCATACATTGTCTGCATGGGGTGTGACTCTAAATCACAACTGCTGCCGCCAGTCATTATAAGGAGCATACATTGTGTGCGTGGGGTGTGACTCTAAATCACAACTGCTGCCGCCAGTCATTATAAGGAGCATACATTGTCGGCGTGGGGTGTGACTCTAAATCACAACCGCTGCCGCCAGTCATTATAAAGCTGCATACATTGTCGGCGTGGGGTGTGACTCTAAATCACAACCGCTGCCGCCAGTCATTATAAAGCTGCATACATTGTCGGCGTGGGGTGTGACTAAATCGTTCCCTGCTGGCGGCAGCGGTTGTGATTTTTAAAGCTCGAGTCGCAGAGGGTAAAAAAAGTCTGACAAATGTGTTCAGATTTGATATGTACATTGTATTTACTGATTTATGTGATGAATTCACGTTTGGAATTATCTGTGCCAAACAGCTTACTATCTAATTGTTTGGGTTTGAGAGAGGCAGGAGGCAGGGGAAGGTGCATTACATGTGACTGCAAAGTACAGAGGGTGAGTAAGTGCAATGCTGCTATTCCATGCTACCTGCTGAAATGAGACTTAACCTGATTTAGGAGCTAAGTGTAGAACTGGGCAGATAATTATCTGTTGGCATATACCCTTTCTTTTTATCTGCCATGCATCGTACAGGTAATGTGTGTCTCTATGGAGCACTGTTATAAAGCAGTGATACTGTGCCTGATTGCCTTATCTGTCCTGCATGATTCTCATTCTGAATTCTCTTTACAGCGTCTGTCTCTCTTGTTTTGTCATCTCTTGCCCTCTTTCTCTTCCCCCGTTTGCCAATGTTCCCGGCTGCTCTTTCTCACACTTCTTCCCTTTCACCCTAATTTTCACCTCCCCCCCCTTGTTTCCTTATCTTTATTTTGTTTTGTCTTCATGATCTGTCATTTGCTGTCACTCTATTCATTTTGTGTTCTCTTCCTCTCTCTCCATCACATATTCTCTCTCTCCCTTTTCTCTCCCTCCCCTCTCCCCTTTCTCTCCCCCTCCCAGTATTTATAAGCTCAGATGTCCCCCACACTTGGCATTGTCCTGTTCCCGCTTAAGCATTATGCGATCTGACTTGTTCCTGAGGTGTTAATATGTAATGTGTAACATTTCAGCAGTCTGTAAAAATCCTGCGACTGTCTCTGCACACGCAGCCAGAGACTCCCGGGTGAAAGGGTTAAGCGCAAATGACAGCAGTTAATAGTTCAGGAGGAGACATTAATGCATCTCTTTCTGGCGTGGTTACTAGGTGACACGCTTTTAGCTGCGTGGCAGCAGTAAATCCCAGTGTGAGATCACCCATCTCAGGAGGAGAGGTGCAGCGGTCAGACTGTCCTCTCCTTCTTCTGGAATTAGGCCAGTTCTGTTTTGCTGCCAGGGAATAAAAGGTGCAGTGACCTGTGTGATCTGCCCCTCCCACTGTGGGGTGATATAGTGACATTGACTAAAGAGACCTGTGGCCCAGCCAGGGTGTTACTTCTGGTGTATTTGGGGTGCAGCTGTTTTGTATCCCCACTTTTTAACCATCCGTGCTCTTCTCAGATGACCGTGCGTGCACGATATTCAGGCCGGTCAGTGCTTAGTCTCATTGAATTAGTCTCAGAACCACAAATGTCACTAGGACTGTGACAGTCACACGTATACATCACCTATCATCAATATCATTGTGTGGCAGGGAGATTTTGATGTCCTAAGGCAGGGGTGCGCGATGAGTTCCCTGCTGCGCCCCCCTGCCTGCTTCCCTCACTGCTTGTGCCCCCCCCCCTCCCTTACCTCTCCAGCGTCAAATGATGCAGCGGGGTCATTTGACGTTGCGTTACCATGGCGACGCGTGGCCGAAAACAACGTAAGTGAAGTTTCAGAAGCCTCACGCGATGAACGATGAACAATCTTGCGCCCGCCCCCCTGTCCTAAGGCTGTAGTTTCCAACTTTTCTTTTTTTTTTGGTTAATGATCCCTATGTGAAATTCCGCAAAACCCCAACCCTCTCTAATAGCGCGTCTGAGATCAGATGCATTGTAAGGAACCCCAACCCTCTCTAATAGCGTGTCTGAGATCAGATGCATTGTAAAGAACCCCAACCCTCTCTAATAGGGCGTCTGAGATCAGATGCATTGTAAGGAACCCCAACCCTCTCTAATAGACCGTCTGAGATCAGATGCATTGTAAGGAACCCCAACCCTCTCTAATAGGGCGTCTGAGATCAGATGCATTGTAAGGAACCCCAACCCTCTCTTATAGACCGTCTGAGATCAGATGCATTGTAAGGAACCCCAACTCTCTCTAATAGACCGTCTGAGATCAGATGCATTGTAAGGCTGCGTCCATAGAACGTGGAGCAGCGCTGAGCCGCGCGGACGCTGATGCTCACCTGATCAAGCATGAGCGATTTCATGCCCATGCAGGCGAGCCAGCGTCCGCGACCGGGAGGCGGGGGGAGGCGGGGCAGTGACGTCGCTGGGCCAATCGCCCGTGACGCACCGACGTCAACGTCACCGACACGTTGACGCTGCTTCGCGCTGATTGGATGTTTTCAGCCGACAGCGCGCTGAAAAACAGCTTGGCTATCGGCTGAAAAATCCAACTCGTCAGCACGCCTGCGGACGCTCGCGTGAGCCCCCTCTAAAGACATCCTCATTGAGGATGCTGGGGCTCAGCTCGGAGCGTCCGCACGGCTCAGCACGGCCTGTCCTTCTATGGACATGGCCTAAGGAACCCCAACCCTCTCTCTTCTGGAACCAGGGTCACATGTGGGATGTGAGTCCATTGGTTTAACTCATCCCCTTTTGAGAGCACACGGTCCTTTTATTTTCTTCAACTTTAATGGGGGAGTCAAAAACAAATATAAAGGGTACTTGCAGGTGGTAATGTGTGGTGAGAGAGGGCTTCTCTATGTGAAGGTGCTCTGTTATGGGGGGACGGTAAAAAAGGATGGCCTTGCAGGGGTGTGATGGAGGAAGTATGTACTCACTAAGCCAGCTAGTTAGATCTAAAGCACATGTTCCTGTGACAAGCAGGAAGGGTCTAAGTACCAAAGTAACTGCTATAAAGGCAGGGGAGCAAGCTGGACTAAACCACCTTTCTAGCTAAGGAGATTGGAAGGTTGCCAGGGCAACCAACTAAGGCTGTGTAAGGGACATATGTAGCAATAATGTTGCCTTTACACATGCAGCTAGTTGCGGGAACAGGAGAAAAAAATGCAGCCAAACAAGGGAGACAGGAATAGTCAAAACTGCAAAGGGAGACAGAAAATGTGTAATCCTGTTCCAGGACACTCTCTAATAGTACGTCTTAGATCAATTAGATTGTAAGCTCTTCGGAGCAGGGACTCCTCTTCCTAAATGTTAATTTTTTAGTCTGAAGCACTTATTTCCATGTTCTGTTGTTTGTATTATTTGTTATTTATATGATTGTCACATGTATTACTGCTGTGAAGCGCTGTGTATATTAATGGCGCTATATAAATAAAGCAAAATAGGGAAGCACTCCATAAACAAAGTTGAGAAATACAGTTACCACTGCTCCTACAATCAGGAACAGCCTGTAAGTAATCCAAGGTGCATGATATAGAAAAGCATGACAGGGCAATGCAGATTTTAAAAACTATTTATTAACCAAATATTGCTACGTTTCTACCTGCCACTTTTTCACTTGATAAAGACCATGCAGGGCGAAACGTCGTATTATAGCAATATTTGGCTAATAAATAGTTTAAAAATCTGCAGTGCCCTGTGATGCTTTTCTATATGCTATATAAATAAAGACATACATAGATGGATTGTCAAAGACTGAGCCACCTGTGCTGAAGCAGGGATATTCTGAAAACCTGACCTGTTGGTAGCCCTTGAGGACTGCAGTTTCCTACCCTTGCTTGAGATGGTAAGCTCTGTGGGCAAAAAGTGTATTGAGCTGCATTACTATGTAAGGGAGAATTACAATGATAGTATATGCACAGGTGATTGTAATACATAGAATGTACCACTAGGTGCTGCACTGCGACGTCGCACTGCATGGGACACGGCAACATGTGTCCTGTTAAATCACTTCTACAGTGCAGCTCTCCCACTGAGCAGTGAGTGTGCATGCAGTGGCAGTGCAGCCCCCCCCCCCCCCCCCCCGAGCACTGACAGTGTGCATGCAGTGGTAGTGCAGCCCTCCCCCTGAGCACTGACAGTGTGCATGCAGTGGCAGTTGGGCGTGGAGGGATGTCGCATTTGGAATGGTGGGTGGGATGTGTTGCTGGACTGCTTTGGGGTGGGGGGATGGAGTTTGACTGAGTGGCGTGCGTTGTTACAGTGGGGGGGTTCGAAAAATATGTAATTGTAGAAACACGGGTTACAATGTTAGACAGTAGCCTATAACTAATTACAGCCTTAACATGCTAGTAAATTGACAGGTGGTTTATTGTGAAGGTTATATGGTCATCGATAGTTTCCGTAGTAACACTGGAAATGGGAATGTGTGGTTCTATGTAGCAAGAGATCATGTCAAGGATGGTACGGATGTTTATATTCGTGATGTGAAACAACAATATACAGGCCCAGTCCTCGGTTATCCAACGGAAACTGGTTGGAAGTAGCGTGGATAGTGAAAACGCTTGTAAAGTGAGTCCCAGGTTAATCAGTTGGCGGTGAGCGTGGATAACGCATTCAGCTCGAAAAAGTCCACAGGGCGGCCTATGTTAAAGCGTGATATAGGCATCATTGTAAAGTGAACGTGTGAATACCGATGTACCTGTGTGGTGTGCGGGTGCTGGTGCATATTATGGTATGTATATGATTACAGTTAGGTCCGGAACAATTGGACACTGATACAAGGTTGTTATTTTCGGCTGTGAAACATCAATTCAAGTTTACAGTTAAATAATGAATATGGGTTCATTAAGTGCAGTCATAGCTTTAATTTGAGGTCATGTCACATCATAATTAGGAGGAAGGGTTAGGAATGACACTCTTAACTATGAGCACCCCTTTTTCAAGGGACCAAAAGTATTGGCAATTGACTCAAAAGCGGTTTCACATGGACAGGTGTGGCTTCCTTCGTTATTTCATATCAATTAGAGCAGTAAAAGTCTGGAGTTGAGTATCCAGGGTGTGGCATTCACATTGGAAGCTGTGTGGTGAACCCCCACAACAGGGTCAACAGAGCTTCAAGCAAGTGGCGAACAGGGCATCCTAGGCTGCAAAAAAAAAGAACATCCATTAGGAGATAGCAGGAACATAGGAGTGGCCAAATCCAACAGGTTGGTCATTCTCGAGAAAAAAGAACGCCACTGGTGAGCTCTGCAACATAAATAAAGCCTGGCATCCACGGAAAACAAACAGTGGTGGATGATCGTAGGATCCTTTTCATGGTAAAAAACCCTTCAAAAATCCAGCACAAGTGAAGAACACTCCCAGGAGGGTAGACATATCATTATCACAAGTCTAACATAAAGAAAGACTTCATGAGAGCAAATTACAGCGGGTTCACCACAAGGTTGCAAACCATTCTAAGCCTCAAGAATAGAACGGCCAGATTAGACTTGCCACATCAAACATATCTAAACAAAGCCAGCCCAGTTCGGGAACAGATTCTTGTGGAGAGATGAAACTAAAAATCAACCTGTACTAGAATGATGGGAAGAAAAAAGTAGGAGAAGGTCGGAACGGCCTTATGATCGGAAAGGCATATACCACATCATCGTAAAACACGGTGGAGGCAGTGTGATGGCATGGGCCATGCATGGCTTCTAAATGGCACTCGGCTCAATAGTGTTATTGATTGACTTGTGACAGAAGACAAGAAGCACGTCCGGATGATTCTGCAAATGTATCAGGGAATATTGTGTCGGCTCAGATCAAGCCAAATTCAGCGGAACCAGTTGATTGGAGTCGCGTTCACTTTACAGCCATTGCCGACAATAGCCCAAAACACCAAAAGCGAAAAGCAACCCACGAGTTTTTTTAAGGCAATGAAGTGGAAAGTATTCTGCAATGGCCGAGCTCAATCACCTGAATTCAACCCGATCGAGCATGCATTTCACTGGCTGAAGACAAATTAAGCAGAAAGACCTAAGAACAAACAACAACTGAAGGACAGCTTCAGTAAAGCCTAAGCAAAAGCATCACCAAAGGAGGAAACCAGCGTTGGTGATTTCCATGGTTCCAGAGTTTCAAGCAGTCACCTGCAAAGGATTCTGACAAGTGGTTAAAAATTAACATTTTTATTTATGATTGTGTTCATTGTCCCAATGACATGAGCCCCTGAAAATAAGGGGTAACTGTGTATGAAAATGGTTGCATTACTAAACGTTTCATACGATATTTTGTTCAACCCTTGAATAATAAAGCTGAAAGTATGCACTTCTATTGCATCTCGGTTGATTCATTTCAAATCCATTGTGTCATGGTGGCATATATAGCGCCAGAATGATAAAAAAATATGCTGCTAGCGCCTGTGGACTCTTGACGGCGTTTTAGGGTAGGCCAGGTTGGCGCCGCACCTGTATATTTGTAGGGGCTGCGCCCCCCACTGTAGCTGCGATGCGTATTAGAGCGTCCACAGTTAATAGTATCAGGTGATAATTCAGCCAACGGATAGCAGCGATTAAGCCCAGTCTTGTCTGTATTGATGTTTCTCTGAGGATCTGCGGCACTGTATGCCGTGGTATGATCAACCTGCCACGTCATTATTGTACATTGTTGCGTGCGGTGTGATGACTTAAATCCAAACTCGCTGCCGCCAGTCATATAAGGAGCAGACATGTTGCATGGGGTGTTTGGACTCTAAATCAAAACTGATGCGCCCAGTCATGTATAAGGAGCATACATTGTCAGGCGTGGGGTGTGATTAAATCACAACTGATGCGCCGTCATTTAAGCTGCATACATGTGGCGTCGGGGGTTGTGACTCTAAATCACAAACGACTTGCCGCCAGTCATTATTAAAGCTGCATTTACATTGTCGGCGGGGTGTGACTATAAATCACAACCGATGCTCCCGCCAGTCATTAGTAAAGCTGCATACATTGTCGGCGTGGGGGTGTGACTCTAAATCACAACACGCTGCCGCCAGGTATATATAAGCATAAGGCGGGGGGGTTTAACACAGTTCCGCTATAGATGCTAAATTGTCGGCAGTGGGTGTGACTCTATAATGACACCTGCTTGCCAGCCAGTCAATAAAGCTGCATACATGGTCGGCGTGGGTGTCATGTTGACTCGTAAATCAAAAAGGCATGCAGACAGTCATTATAAAAGCGCATCATTGTCTGCGTGGGGTTACTAAATCGTTTTCCCATGCTGGCAGGGCCCCAGCGGTGTGTGTGATTTTAAAGCTCGAGTAGTAGCAGGGGTAAAAAAGTCCTGACAAATGTGGTTCAGAATTGATATGTCATTGTATTTATGATTTATGTGTGAATCACTGTTGGAGCTATCTGTGCCAAACAGCTTACTATCTAATTGTTTGGGTTGTGAGAGAGGCAGGGAGGCAGGGAAGGTTTGCATCACATGTGACTCAAGTACAGAGGGTGAGTAAGTGCCAAATGCTGTATTCCATGCTTACTGCTGAAATGAGACTTAACTGATTAGGAGTAAGTGTAGAACTGGGCAGATAATTATCTGTTGGTATATACCCTTTCTTTTATATGCCATGCAATCGTAAACGGTAGTGGTGTTCTTCTATATGGAGCACTGTTATACAGCAGTGATACTGTGCTATTGCTTATCTGTCCTGCATGATTCTCAATTTGACTTCTCTTTACAGGTTGTATCTCTATGTTTGTGCCATGCTCTTGCCCTCTTCTCTTCCCCAGTTGCCACATGTTTTTCCCCCCCGGCTGCTCTTTCTCACACTTCTTCCCTTTCAACCTAAATTTCAACGCCTCCCACCCTGGTTCCTATCGTTATTTGTTTTGGCGGGTTGGGGGCCAGGGGATATGGGCGGGAATGCTGAGGTCAGGTCTGAGTCTCGGTCTACTCCACTCCTAAATATTCTCTCTCCGTTTTCTCCCTCCCCTCCCCTAAATGATCAATCCCCTCCCAGTTAATTTATGAAGCTCAGATGTCTCCCCACACTTGGGCAATTGTCCTGTTCCGCGTAAGCATTATGCGATCTACTGTCACTTGTTCTGAGTGTTAATAGTAATGTGTAAAAATTTCAGCAGTCGTAAAAATCCTGCGACTGCTCTCCACAGCAGCCAGAGACTCCCGGGTGTGACAAGGGGTTGGTTTAAAGCGCAAATGACAGCAGTTAATGTTCAGGAGTGGAGACATTATATGCATCTTCTTTCATTTTGTGGAGTGTTGGGACTATGGTGACACGCTTGTAGCTGCGTGGCAGAAGTTAGAATCCCAGTGTGAGATACCCATCTCAGGAGTGAGAGGTGCAGCACGGTCAGACTGTCACTCTCTCTCTTACTGAATTTAGGCCAGTTTGTTTTTCTGCCAGGGAATTAAATAAAAGGTGGCAGTGACATGTGTGATCTATGCCCTCCCACGTGGGGTGATATAGTGAATTGACTAAAGAGACCTGTTGGCCAGGCCAGGGTGTTACTTTCTGGTGATTGGGGTGCAGAGCTGTTTTGTATCCCCACTTTTTAACAATCTGCTATCTTCTCAAGATGACCGTGCGTGCACGTATTCAGGCGGTCAGTGGAGTCTCATTGAATTAGCTCTCATGAACCACAATATGCACTGAGGACTGATGACAGTCACCCGATACATCAACACATGCAAGTCAGGGGGTGTGGAGTGGAGATTTTGATGTGTAATAAGGAGGGTGCAGCGAGAGTTACATGTGCGCCCACATGCACAGATTCCACTCGAAGAACTGCGCCTGCTGCCTACACTAGGTAAACATACACTTGAACCTACTCGATACGAGGCGAAATGATGCAGTGGGGTCATTTGGACGTTGCCGTTTTACATGGAGAGCGATGGCCCGGCGAAAACAAAAGTTAAGTGAGTTCAAGCCTCACGCTTGAGAACGATGAACAATCTTGCGCCCCGCCCCCCGGTCCTAAGGCTGTAGTTTCCAACTTTCTTTTTTTTTGGTTAATGATCCCTATGTGAAATTACGCAAAACCCCAACCCTCTCTAATAGCGCAGTTCTGAGATAGATGCATGTAAGGAACCCCACACTTCTAATAGCGTGTTGAGATCAGATGCATTGTAAAGAACCCCAACCATCTCTAATAGGGGCGTTGAGATCAGATGCATTGTAAGGAACCCCAAAACATCTTATAAAGGGCGTCTGAGATCAGATGCATGTAAGGAACCCCAATCCAAATAGAAAGGCGATTATTGAGATAAGTATGCAATTCGTAAGGAACCACCCAACCCTCTCTAATAGACCGTCGAGATTCAGATGCAATTGTAAGGAACCCCAACCTAGCTATAGGGCGTCTGAGATCAGATGCATTGTAAGGAATACCAAACCCTCTCTTATAGACCGTCTGAGATCAAGGCATTGTAAGGAACCCCAAAAACTCTCTAATGACAGTCGAGATCAGATGAATGATAAGGATTGGTATTAGACGTTGGCAGCAGCGCTGAGCGCTGCGGACGTGATGCTCACCCCTGATCAAGGATGAGCGATTTCATTGCCCTGCAGGCGAGCCAGCGAGTCCGCGACGGACCAGGAGGCGGGGGGAGGAGGGGCATCCTAGTCTCGCCTGGGCCACTCGCGCTGACGCCGGGACACGACGTCAACGTCACCGACACGTTGACGCTGCTTCGCGCTGATTGGATGTTTTCAGCCGACAGCGCGCTGAACAGCTTGGCATATCGGCTGAAAAAATCCAACCGTCAGCACGCCTCGGGACAGCTCGCGTGAGCCCCCTCTAAAGACATCCTCATTGAGGATGCCTGGGGCTCAGCTCGGAGCGTCCGCACGGCCTCAGCCACGGCCTGTCCTTCTTATGAACATGGCCCTATAAGGAACCCCAACCCTCTCTCTTCTGGAACCAGGGTCACATGTGGGATGTGAGTTCAATTGGTTTAACTCATCCCCTTTTGAGAGCACACGGTCCTTTATTTTCTTTCAAACTTTACATGGGGAGTCAAAAAAACAAATAGAAAGGGTACGGAAGGTGGGTAATGTGTGGTGAGAGAGGGCTTCTCTATGTGAGGTTGCTTGTTATGGGGGGACGGTAAAAAAGGAGTGGCTTGCAGGGTGTGATGGAGGAAGTATGTACTCACTAACCAAGCTAGTTAGATCTAAAGCATATGTTCCTGTGACAAGCGGAAGGGTCTAAGTACCAAAGTAACTGCTATAAGGCAGGGAGCAAGCTGGACTAAAACACTTTCTAGCTAAGGAGATTGGAAGGTTGCCAGGCAACACACCCACTAAGGGCTGTGTAAGGGACATATGTAGCAATAATGTGCCTTTACAACATGCGATAGGTGCGGGAAAGGAAAGAAAAAATGAGCCCAAACAAGGGAGGAGGACTAGTCAAAACTGCAAATGGAGACATGAAAATGTGTAATCCTGTTCAGGACACTCTCTAATTAGTAGTCTTAGGACAATAGATTGTAAGCTCTTCGGGCAGGGAACTCATCTTCCTAAATGTTAATTTTTAGTCTGAAGCACTTATTTCCATGTTCTGTTGTTTGTATTATTTGTTATTTATATGATGTCACATGTATTACTGCGTGAAGCGCTGTGTATATTAATGGACGCATAAATAAAGCAAAATAGGGAAGCACTCCTATAACAAAGTGAGAAATACAGTTACCACTGCTACTACAATCAGGAACAAGCCTGTAAGTTTAATCCAAGGTGCATGAGTATAGAAAAGCAGACAGGGCAATGCAGATTTAAAAACTATTTATTAACCAAATATGCTACGTTTCTACCTGCCACTTTTTCACTTGATAAAGACCATGCAGGGCGAAACGTCGTATTATAGCAATATTGGCTAATAATAGTTTAAAAATCTGGCAAGGCCCTTGTGATGCTTTTCTAATGCTAATAAATAAAGACATAAATAGATGGATGTCAAAGCACTGAGCCACCTGTGCTTGAAGCAGGGAATTCTGAAAAACCTGACCTGTTGGGAGCCCTTGAGGACTGCAGTTCCTACCCTTGCTTGAGATGGTAAGCTCTGTGGGCAAAAAGGGTATTGAGCGCATTATAGTGTAAGGGAGGAATTACATGATAGTATATGAACAGGTGATTGTAATACCAGAGGACCATACCCACTAGGTGTACACTGCGGACCGTGCACTGCAATGGGACACCGGCAAAATGTGTCTGTTAAATCACTTCTACAGTGCAGCTCTCCCAATGAGCAGGTGAGTGTGCATGCAGTGGACAGTGCAGCCCCCCCCCCCCCGAGCAACTGACAGTGTGCATGCAGTGGTAGTGCCGCCTCCCCCTGAGCATGACAAGTGTGGCATGAAGTGGAGTGAAGCCCCCCTGAGCACTGAGCAGTGTGCATGAAGTGGCGTGCAGAGCCCTCCCCTGGCACTGAGTGTCATGCAGGACAGTGAGCACTCTCCCCTGATCACTGACAGTGTTGCATTGACAGGAACAGTGCAGCTCTCCCCCCTGATCATGACCGTGTGCATGCAAGTGGCAGTGCAGCACTCCCCCTGAGGCTGACAGTGTCATGCAGAGTGGCAGTACAGCACTCCCCCTGAGCACTGTGTGCATGGGCCAATCACTCCCTTTGTCGCTGCATCAAACAGAACAGAATTAGATAACTCAGACCTTACGGCTATAATCCTGTATCAGGACAACTAAATTTAACCCAACTGGGGGGGAGGGACAAGACTATAAGCTCCTTCTGTCTGTGTCACTGTGTCACCTGCGGGGGGAGGGCATTAGGGACAGCTCCATTCTGGTCTGTCATGTCACCCTGCGGGCGGAGGGACAGACTCATACTGTAGTGCCTTTGTCTGTGTCACTGTGTCACCCTGCAGGAGGGGCAGGGACAGACTCATAGTTGCCCTTCTGTCGTGTCACTGTGGTCGAACTATATAGGCGGGACAGACACTATGCTATGGGTTCCTTCTGTCTGTGTCACACTGTGACAATATATAGTGCAGGGACAGACACCATGGGTCCTTTCTGTCAGTGTCACAGTGTCAGTCACAATGCCTGTGCCTTCATGACAAAGTTCAGTGGCAGTGCAGCCCTCCCCCTGATCACTGACAGTGTGCATGCAGAGGCTGTGTAGCCCTCCCCCTGATCACTGACAGTGTGCATGCAGTGGCAGTGCAGCCCTCCCCCTGATCACTGACAGTGTGCATGCAGTGGCTGTGTAGCCCTCCCCCTGATCACTGACAGTGTGCATGCAGTGGCAGTGCAGCCCTCCCCCTGATCACTGACAGTGTGCATGCAGTGGCAGTGCAGCCCTCCCCCTGATCACTGACAGTGTGCATGCGCAGTGGCAGTCAGTGCAGCCTCCCCCTGAGCCTGAGGTGCTGCAGTGGCTGTGCAGCCCCCCCCTGATCACTGACAGTGTGCATGCAATGGCAGTACAGCACTCCCCCTGAGCACTGTGTGCATGGGCCAATCACTCCCTTCTGTCACTGCATCAAACAGAACAGAATTAGATTAACTCAGACCTACCCCTATAACTGACTGTATCAGTGACACTAACTTTAACCCAACTGGGGGAGGGACAGACTCATAGGGTCTCCTTAGTCTGTCTGTCACTGTGTCACCCTGCGGGGGGGAGGGACGACTCATAGCTCCCATTCTGTCTGTGTCACTGTGTACCCCTGGGGGGAGGGACTGTCTCATAGCTCCCATTCCTGTCTGTGTCACGGGTCACCCCGCGGGGGGGGGGAGGCAGGACAGATCTAATAGCTCCCTTCTGTCTGTGTCACCCTGCAGGGGGAGGGACAGGCTCGTAGCTCCCTTCTGTCGTGGTTCACTGTCACCCAGCGGGGGGAGGGATAGACTCATACCCCCTCTGATGTGTGACCCTCGGGGGAGGGACAAGACTCCAGCTGCCTTCTTTCTGTGTCACTGTGTACCCCGGGGGGAGGGAGGGACAGATTATTATTCCGGTCTGTCACGG
>CM071575.1:42283713-42448799 GCA_036426205.1 Ascaphus truei
CCCTGTCTGCTTGTAGGGGTGTGACCCCTTCCCTGTCTGCTTGTAGGGGTGTGACCCCTTCCCTGTCTGCTTGTAGGGGTGTGACCCACCCCCTGTCTGCATGTAGGGGTGTGACAGAGGGAGCGCCCTGGAGTTTGGGCTCCTCCGCTGCCACTTGATCCAGCCACTGTAATGTTATCAGCCGCTGGCCACTTCTCTGGTCTCCAGGTTCAGGAATGATGTGGTTTCCAGGGCAACCTGGCTATTTACAGAGCGCAGTAATTGGACGGTGGAGTCTGCGGTCCTGCTGGCGTTCGGCTCCGTAAGTGGGGCTTCTCCCAAGCACCAGTAACGCTGGTCATGCAGAGCCACTTAACCCCATCAGTACCGCAGGAGCTGCAGTGCCGTGAAACTGCGTGCGCGCAACTTAGATTGTAAGCTCTTCAGGGCAGGGTCTCCTTTTCCTATTGTTTTTATGTCTGAAGCGCTTATTTCCATTAAGTGTTATATTATGTCACCTGTTTCGCTGCTGTACAGCGCTGTGTATATGGATGGCGCTATATATATTATATATATCCTTTCTAGCTCTTTCTGGAGGTACTGATTATCATTGTACATTGCAGCATGGTCATTTTCTGGAGGCTGACATTGTATGTAGATGCTCTGTATCATTGTACATCGCAGCACGGCCATTTACTGGGACCCAACATTGTGTGGAGATGCTCAGGACCATTGTACAGCGCAGTGTGGTCATTTCCAGCACGCTGCTTGTGGAAAGAGATACTCTGAATAATTATATAGTACAGCATGTTCAGTTTCAGAAGTCCAGAAGTGCTTGTATATACTCAGTAGAATTATGTAATGCAGCGCGTTGATCTGAGCACCCCATGGAAACCTCCACAAATTCCTGCTGGCCACATACAGTATGAGGTGTCAGATACTGATCCTAAATATTGCTCTGTAATCCCAAAGTGTTAGAGTTGATGGCAGCACAGACAATATTGCAAAGTTACTCGCTTGTCTGTACAACATATACACCCCGTATATACCATGTGTATCATACGCACCGTATGCACGTGTGTAACGTACGCACCCATTGCATGTACTGCCTGTAACACACACAGAGCTGTGTGTGTGTATGTGTGTGCGTGTTACAGGCGGTATAAGCAGTGTGTGTTTAGATGTGATATAAGCAGTTTGTAAAGTGTGACCATGTGTGTATCGCCTGATATCAGCTGCTTGTTCCGCGTGTGGTAATGGATTGCTATGGGTTCCAGGCCTGTATTTGCTTTCTGGATATAGCATTTTCTTTTTGCTCTGCCTCAGCGCCGGCTCTGTCACGCATCGCACAATTTCAGCCGTTCTGCTGAACTCAATCATTGCTGAGAGTCAATCACAGAATGCTCCGACGCTGTGTCGCTTATATTATCCCAGCAGTGTGTATTAGGCCAACAGGGGCTCGGACATAATGGCATTTTAGATACTTGAATGTATCTGTCCAGCTGCAGCGCAAACACACGTTGGACTGCAACATGAAACCACATCTGTTGCGTGTGGCGCAGTGTCATTGTCACCCTGCCTGGGAAGGGACAGACTCCTAAGGTCATGGGTTGGTTCTGTCTGCCGTAGTGTCACCTCTGTGTCACCCTGGACTGAGAGGTGCAGCCCGTTCTGTCTGTCATTGTGTCACCCTAGGGTGAGAGGCCCAGTCCCCTCTGTGTGTCTCTGCGGGGGGCTCCTTGGTATCGGGGCTTGGCATGGGCCGACCTCCTGGTGGCCAGCACGCTTGCTGCCCTCGGTACATGTAGTGCACTGAACTTGTGGCTTTCTCTGTCCCTGGCAAGAGATGACACTGGTGGGAAGGGAACTGATGTCGGCGTTGGATCCTTATTAAACACTCCACAGCTCTTTGATCCAACATCTGCTCCCTGAAAGGCCCTTATTACAGCTCTGCAATGTCTCTCGTTCTGGGCTGTGCTTATTATCTGGCCATGTGGGAGATCCAAGAGGGGTGTTAATATGCCAGGGAAAGGCATGATCACAGTGTGTGTGCTAATCTGTGTGTTTGTTTGTGTGTGTGTGCCTTTGTATAAATGTTTATGGAAGTGTGTTGTATGTGTACTTGGCTCTTCACAGGGTAGAAAGCATTGCTTCTGAAAACCTTACAGTCTTTTTGTACTCAATCTATGCAGGACAAAGCTCTGATGAAGATACTGTACTATGTCCCTCAGAGGGACCTTTCCTTACACACACTGAGCATGAGGAATGCAGGACAGCAGTTTGCACAAGGAGTTGGATGGATGGGTGCAGGACCCTACATAACACTCTAGGCCAGGGGTACCCAACTCCAGTCCTCAATTGCTACCAACAGGTCAGGTTTTCAGGATATCCCAGCTTCAGCACAGGTGGTGGCTCAGTCGAAGACATTTTTGCAGAAGACTTCCTGGAATTCTTACAAAGTTTCCAAATGTATCTTCAGGGACAAAAACCGTCACATCCGCGTGCACCGTCTCCGAGACATTGTGTGTCTCTGCTATTCCTGCGTCTGTGCCCGACAACTTCTGCTAGCTCCGGTCACCGCTTTTAGGATTAGGGAACCTGCAACAGCCGCTGCCTGCGATTAGTAACACGCAGAGGGAGGGGGGCCGGCGCGGGGAGATTATCTCATCCACATCTGTGTGAAATGTGCACGCTTCAGGAGAGATTTATTCTCCAGCCGCCATGGGGGAGAAATTCTGCCCCCCACTCTCGTGAGAAAGGTCTTTCAAGTGAGATAACATCTCCCTGAAATATACACCTCCCTGCGCCAGGAGAGGAAGGGTGGGGCTGTGAGAGTGGGCTTGCAGAGCATGCAGTTATATAGCCAATACAGACACGGGGCTTTGGCGATGCAGTAAGGCTGCCCGTGTATGCAGTACTGCAAGGGTGCGCAAACTTCCTCTGCTGCGCCCCCCCTTCCTGCTCTGCCCCTGGGTCGCGCCCCCCCCCCCCTTACCTTGAATGCGGCATCAAATGATGCCGCGGGGTCATGTGACATCACATCACGTGACCCGCGGCGTGATTTGATGCCCGTCGACATGTGGACACAAG
This sequence comes from Ascaphus truei, assembly GCA_036426205.1. Taxonomy (NCBI): domain Eukaryota; kingdom Metazoa; phylum Chordata; class Amphibia; order Anura; family Ascaphidae; genus Ascaphus; species Ascaphus truei. The sequence goes on from CM071575.1 coordinate 42,286,783, forward strand.
GCCTGGTAAGTGAATTTAGAGTCCTTGCGCTGAATAGCGCGGGACTTCTGTAACCGCCGCGCCCTCCCCTAAAATATTTCACGCATCCCTGCAGTACTGAAGAATTTCCATGCACACATAAACCTTTCCTGTAACACAAGCTCTATATACATACACACAACACGCATACACACAACACGCAACACGCATACACCTTATACCATACCAGAGGAAGCGCTGAGCATGTAATACACACTAATGCAGGGGTCCCAACTCCAGTCCTCAAGACCGCCCAACAGGTCAGGTTTTCAGGATATCCCTGCTTTAGCACAGGTGGCTCAGTCAAAGACTGAATCACCTGTGCTGAAGCAGGGGTATCCTAAAAACTTAACCTGTTGGGGGGTCTTGAGGACTGGAGTTGAGAACCCCTGCACTAAGGCTAGGTCCACAGTGGCCATGGCAGCGCAGCTGAAACGGGTGCACGCGTCACAAGACACTCCGGCGCGTGTAGTTGTGACCACTGGGGCGTAGCCTAAGGCCGCGCTTGTAGTGCCGGCGACGCGACGGTCGCTGGAAAATCAAATAGAGACGACTTCCAGTGATCGCGATCAATCCGTTGCTCCGCCGTGTCGCACTTACTATTAGCGCACGCGATGGCGGCAATGCATTTGTGTTGCTGCGTCGCCGTCACTAGAAGCGCAGCCTAATGCATGCCCTTGTTCTCTCCCGTATTGATTACTGCCTCACACCTCTCTCCGTTATAATCCATTGAGAATGCTGCTGCTCGAATCTTCCCCGGCTCTCCCAGGTGCGTATCTGCGCCCCACGTCTCTCTGCGGCCCTCCTACTAATTTCTGTAAAAACTGCAAAATTATCCTCCTGTCTTCACCCCTCTGCACCTCCATATATCTCACCTCTGATCTCTCGTTACACCCCTCTGCACCTCCATATATCTCACCTCTGATCTCTCGTTACTCGCCTCTGCACCTCCATATATCTCACCTCTGATCTCTCGTTTACACCCTCTGCACCTCCATATATCTCACCTCTGATCTCTCGTTACAAACAACAACCAAACTCCTCTGCACCTCCATATATCTCACCTCTGATCTGTCAGTTACACCCCGCTGCACCTCCATATATCTCACCTCTGATCTCTCGTTACACCTCGCCCTCTGCACCTCCATATATCTCACCTCTGTCTCTCTTACAAACCCTACTGCCACCCTCCACTATATCCCTCACCTCGATCTCTCGTTTGACACCCCCTCTGCACCTCCATATATCTCACCTCTTGATCTCTCCGTTACATCACCTCTCTGCACCCATCTCACCTCACCTCTGATCTCCTCTCTACAACACTCCTCTGCACCTCCATATATCTCACCTCTGATCCTTTCATTACGCCCCCTGCACCTCCTATATCTCACCTCTTGATCTCCCGCCTGTCTACCTCCATATATCCCACCTCTGCATCCTCGACACCTCACGTCATCTCACCTCTGATCTGTCCTTACTCTCCTCTGCACCTCCATATATCTCACCTCTGATCTCCCGTTAACCTCCTCCTCTGCACCTCTCATATTCTCACCTCTGATCTGTCATTACACACCACAAATCTACAAGTACAATCTCAGCTCACCCCTAACCGACCCCCTCTGGCACCTCCATATTATCTCACCTTCTGATCTCCTCATTACCACCTCTCTGCACCCTCCATATATCTCACCTCTGATCTCTCATTACCCTCTCTGCGCACCTCCATATATCTCACCTCTGATCATCTCTCGTTACAACACCTCTGCACCTCCATATATCTCACCTCTGATCTCTCATACACCCCTCTGACCTCGAACCTCATATATCCACCTCTTTCTCTCATTACACCCCCCTGCACCTCCATATATCTCACCTCTGACTCTCGTTACACACCCTCTGCCTCCATATATCTCACCTCTGATCTCTCGTTACACCCCTCTGCACCTCCATATATTCCACCTCTGATCTCCCCGTTACAAACACACCCCCTCTACCTCCTATAATCTCACACCTCTGATCTCCTCTTACAACCCTCTGCACCTCCATATATCTCACCTCTGATCTCTCGTTACTACCCTCTCTCCATCTGCAACCTCACATAGAATACTCACCTCTGATCTCTCGTTACACCCTCCCTGCCACCTCCATATCCCACCTCTTGATCTCTCGTTACAACAAATAACACATAACCCCTCTGACCTCCATATATCTCACCTCTGATCTCTCGTTACAACAAAACAAACCCTCTGCACCCTCCATATATCTCACCTCTGATCTCTCGTTACTCGCCTCTGCAACCTCCATATACTCACCTCTGATCTCTCGTTACACCCCTCTGCACCTCCTATATATTCACCTCTGATCTCTCGTTACTCGCCTCTGCACCTCCATATATCTCACCCTCTGACTCTCGTTACACCCCTCTGCACCTCCATATATCTCACCTCTGATCTCTCGTTACAATAACCCCTCTGCCCCTCCATATTCTCACTCACCTCTGATCTCTCGTTACTTCGCCTCTGCCACTCCATATATCTCACCTCCTGATCTCTCGTTACAACACCCATCGCACCTCCATATATCTCACCTCTGATCTCTCGTTACAACAAAAACCCTCTGCAACCTCCATATACTCACCTCTGATCTCTCGTTACTTACTCCCATCTGCACCTCCATATATCTCACCTCTGATCTCTCGTTACACCCGCTGCACCTCCATATATCTCACCTCTGATCTCTCTTACAACCCTCTGCACCTCCATAATCTCACCTCTGATCTCTCGTTACTCGCCTCTGCACCTCCATATATCTCACCCTCTGATCTCTCGTTACAACCCCTCTCTGCACCTCCATATATCTCACCTCTGAATCTCCTCGTTACTACTCGCGCCTCTGCACACTCCATATATCTCACCCTCTGATCTCTCGTTACACCCCTCTGCACCTCCATATACTCACCTCTATCTCTCGTACACCCCTCTGCAGCTCCATATATCCACCTCTGATCTCTCGTTACTCACCTCCTGCCCTCCATATATCTCACCTCTTCTGATCTCTCGTTACGCAAACCCTCTGCACCTCCATATATCTCACCCCTCTGATCTCTCGTTACCGCCCTCTGCACCTCCATATATCACCTCTGATCTCTCTTACAACACACAACCTCTGCACCTCCATATATCTCACCTCTGATCTCTCGTTACACCCTCTGCACCTCCATATATCTCACCTCTGATCCTCTCGTTACCGCCTCGGCACCTCCATAATATCTCACCTCGATCTCTCGTTACAACCCACCCCTCTGCACCCCATATATCTCACCTCTGATCTCCCCCAAATTATCTCCCCTCTGCACCCCTCCATATTCTCACCTCTGATCTCTCGTTACACGCCCTCTGCACCTCCATATATCTCACCTCTGATCTCCCATTACACACCCCTCTGCACCTCCATATATCTCACCTCTGATCTCTCCTTTACACCCCCTCTGCACCTCCATATATCTCACCTCTGATCTCGCCGTTAAACCCCTCTGCACCTCCATATATCCACCCTCGAATCTCTCGTTAAACCCCTCTGCACCTCCATATATCTACCTCTGACTCTCGTTCACACCCCTCTGCAACCTCTATCGTCACCTCTGATCTCTCTGTTACAACCCTCTCTCTGGCACCTCCATATATCTCACCTCTGATCTCTCGTTACACCCCCTCTGCGCACCTCCATATATCTCACCTCTGATCTCTCTTACAAAACCCCTCTTGCACCTCGCATATACTCTCACCTCTGATCTCCTCTCGTTACAACCCCTCTGCACCTCCATATATCTCACCTCTGATCTCTCATTACACCCCTACACTTGCACCTCCATATATCTCACCTCTGATCTCTCGTTACAACACCCCTCCTGCACCTCCATACTCTCACCTCTGATCTCTCGTTACACCCCTCTGCACCTCCTATATCTCACCTCTGATCCCCATTACACCCCTCTGCACCTCCATATATCCCACCTCTGATCTGTCATTACACCCCTCTGCACCTCCATATATCTCACCTCTGATCTCTCGTTACACCCCTCTGCACCTCCATATATCCCACCTCTGATCTGTCATTACTCTCCTCTGCACCTCCATATATCTCACCTCTGATCTCTCGTTACACCCCTCTGCACTCCCATATCTCCCCTCTGATCTCTCGTTACACCCCTCTGCACCTCTATCATCTACCTCTCACCTCTGATCTCTCGTTACAAAACCCCCTCTGCAAACTCCATATACTCTCACCTCTGATCAACTTCGTTACAATTAACCCCTCCTGCTTCACCTCCATATATCTCACCTCTGATCTGTCATTACACCCCTCTGCACCTTCATATATCTCACCTCTGATCTCTCATTACACCCCTCTGAACCTCCATATATCCCACCTCTGATCTCTCATTACACCCCTCTGCACCTCCATATATCCACCTCTATCTCTCCTTTACACCCCTCTGCACCTCCATATATCTCCAACCTCTGATCTCTCGTTACACTCTCTGCACCTCCCATATATCTCACCTCTGATCTCTCATTACATCAACACCCTCTGCCACCTCATATATCCCAACTCTGTCTGTCCTTATACAACCCCTCTGCACCTCCCTATACTCAGCCCTGATCTCCTCGTTACAACCTCTCTGCACCTCCATATAATCTCACCTCTGACTCTCGTTTACACCCCCTCTGCAACTCCCCCATAATATCTCACCTTTCTCTCGTACATCCCTCTGCATGCCAACTCCATAGATCCTCCATCTCTGTATTCCTCATGACACCCCTCCTCTGGCAACCTCCATATATCTCACCTCTGATCTCCGTTCACGTCTCTGTTGCACCTCCTATATCTCACTCTGATCTCCCGTTACACCCCTCTGGCACCCATATATCTCACCTCTGATCTCTCGTCCAACACCCTCGCACCCTCATATTCCCACCTCTATATCTCACGTTACACAAACCACACCCTCTGCACCTCCATATATCTCACCTCTGATCTCCCTTTACACCCCCCCTGCACCTCCATATATCTCACCTCTGATCTCCCATTACACCCTCTGCACCTCCATATATCTCAACCTCTGATCTCTCATATACACCCCTCTGCACCTCCATATACTCCCTCTATCTCCATCACACCCCTCTGCACCTCCATATCCCAACCTCTTATCTGCATTACACAACCCCTCTGCACCTCCATATATCTCACCCTCTGATCTCTCATTACACCCCTCTGCACACCCCCCCATATCTCACCTCTGATCTCTCGTTAAATTAACACCCCTCTGCTCACCTCTATCTCTACCTCTGATCTCCTCGTTACAACACCCTCTCTGCACCTCCATATATCTCACCTCTGATCTCTCATTACAACCCCTCTGCACCTCCATTATCCAACCTCTGATCTCTCATACACCCCTCTGCCCTCCATATATCCACACCTCTGATCACTCCGTACACTCCTCTGCACCTCCATATATCTCACCTCTGATCTCCGTTACACTCCTCTGCACCTCCATATATCTTCACCTCTGATCTCTCGTTAACAACACCCCTCTGCACCTCATATATCCCACCTCTGATCTTCATTACACGCCTCTGCCCTCCATATCTTCACCTCTGATCTCCGTACACCCGTACCTCTGCACCTCCATATATCTCACCTCTGATCTCCCATTACAACCTACTACACCTACCTCTGCACCTCATCTATCTCACCTCTGATCTCCCATTTAACCCCTCTGCACCTCCATATATCCCACCTCTGATCTCCCTTACACCCCTCTGCACCTCCATATATCCCACCTCTGATCTTGTCATTACACCCCTCGCACCTCCATATATCTCACCTCTGATCTCCGTTACACACCCTCTGCACCTCCTATATCCCACCTCTGATCTGTCATTACTCTCCTCTGCACTCCATATATCCACCTCTGATCCTCGTTACAACAACCTCTGCACTCCATATCTCACCTCTGATCTCTCGTTCACCCCTCTGCACACTCTATCTCAACCTCTGATCTCTCGTTACAACACAACCCCTCTGCAACCTCCATATATCTCACCTCTGATCTAACATTACACCCTCTGCCCACCTCCTATCTCTCACCTCTGATCTTCATTAACACCCCTCTGCAACCTCTATATATCCACCTCTGATCTCCTCATTACAACCCCTCTGAACCTCCATATATCCCCTCTGATCTCTCATTACACCCCTCTGCACCTCCATATATCTCACCTCTGATCTCTTCGTTACAACCCTCTGCACCTCCATATATCTCACCTCTGATTCTCGTTACACCTCTCTGCAACCTCCATATATCTCACCTTCGATCTCTCATTACCCCCTCTGCACCTCATATATCCCAACTCTGTATCTTCATATACAACCCCTCGCACCTCCATATATCTCACCTCTGATCTCTCGTTACACCTCTCTGCACTCCATATATCTCACTCTGATCTCTCGTTACATTTACCCACTCTCACCTCCTACACTCCATATATCTCACCTCTGATCTCTCGTTACACCCCTCTGCACCTCCATATATCTCCACCTCTGATCTCTCGTTACAATCCCTCCTTGCACCTCCATATATACTCACCATCGATCTCTCATTACACCCCTCTGCACCTCCATATATCTCACCTCTGATCTCCCGTTACACTCCTCTGCCACCTCCATATATCTCACCTCTGATCTCCCGTTACACTCCTCTGCACCTCCATATATCCACCTCTGACCTCCTGTTACACCCCTCTGCACCTCATTATCCCACCTCTGATCTCTCGTTACACCCCTCTCTGCACCTCCATATATCTCACCTCTGATCTCCCGTTACACCCCCCTGCACCTCCATATATCTCACCTCTGATCTCCCATTACACCCCTCTGCACCTCCATATATCTCACCATCTGATCTCCCATTACACCCCTCTGCACCTCCATATATCCCACCTCTGATCTCCCATTACACCCTCTGCACCTCCATATATCCCACCTCTGATCGTTCATTACACCCCTCTGCACCTCCATATATCTCACCTCTGATCTCTCATTACAACCCCTCTGCACCCCCATATCTCACCTCTGATCTCTCGTTACACCCCTCTGCACCTCTATCTCACCTCTGATCTCTCGTTACAACCCCTCTGCACCTCCATATATCTCACCTCTGATCTCTCATTACACCCCTCTGCACCTCCATATATCTCACCTCTGATCTCTCATTACAACCCTCTGCACCTCCATATATCTCACCTCTGATCATCGTACACTCCTCTGCACCTCCATAATATCTCACCCTGACTCCTTACACTCCTCGCACTCCATATATCTCACCTCTGATCTCTCGTTACAACCAAACCTCTGCACCTCAATATCCCACCTCTGATCTGTCATTACACCCCCTGCACCTCCATATATCTCACCTCTGATCTCCTCCCGTTACACCCCCCCTGCACCTCCATATATCTCACCTCTGATCTCCATTACACCCCTCTGCCACCTCAATATCTCACCTCTGATCTCCCATTACACACCTCTGCACTCCATACCCACCCTCTGATCTCCATTCCACCCCTCTGCACCTCCATATATCCCACCTCTGATCTGTCATTACACCCCTCTGCACCTCCATATATCTCCACTCTGCACACTGTTCGTACACTCCTCTGCACCTCCATATATCTCACCTCTGTATCTCTCATTGCAACCCTCTGCACCTCCATATATCCCACCTCTGACACTCGTTAACACCCGATGTCCACTCTGCGTCGACCGGAGAGGTGTCCATCTTTGCACACTTTCATTTAAAATGGAAAGAGAAGGTTCTGGACAAATATTGAACCCAGCTGAAAATGCAAAGGAGCATCTCATAGAATTATCTGTAGGATTATCTACGCCTGCACTATGATTCCAGACACACTTGACCTCCCTGACTCACTTTTACTATCGGCTCTTACTCCTGTGTCCTGTACGTCTCCCAATAACCCACCTTAGACTGTAAGCTCTTCGGGCGAGGGTGTCTCTTTGCCGTATGTGATCATTTCCTTGCCAATCTTTATACTTTATTTTGCCTGTACTGTCAGTTTGTAAATCGCAGCGCACACTAATAAATAAAATGAAGACATTCATACAGAATTGTGTGCTGCAGTCTACAATGGTGCTGTCGCATCACTGCACACTTCCAACTGGATACAGCCGAGGACGGAGGCGCAGCAAAGATGATTCAACCCATGCCGATAACTGCAGCGCAGTGCCCGTTAACCCCTTCACTACCTGAGCTGCCAGGACATTTGTATTAAAACTCGGACACACGGAAAACCGTTTCCAATGTAGGCCCAGTATCCCAACTCCAAAACCGAACCCGACGTCTACCGTAACATACACCACATGGCAGCCACTGCAGTTGGTTACCCTGGAGGTCGGCCATTTTAAAAGCCCCAAAAACATACATTTGAGTCCTATTTCTGTTGCAATGTATTTCGTCTTTCGCCACCGCCCTCTGTCGTGAGGGTGGCATCGGGTTGAGAGTGCCGTCGCACCTAGGGGATGTGGACGAAGTGTACAGATTGGAGCCAATGGGTGGCTATCCTTAGCCATAATTCCGGAGATTGGAGATGGGAGGGGGCAGATGGGAGGGGCGGGGGCACGGGTGGGGGAAGGGAATCAGACTGCCAGGGCGGCACGGGGAAGCCTGCAGGGAGAGGGGTAATGGAAATGCCTTTGTACATAATTGCTGCCTTTAGGATGTTCTCAGTCTGCTTTTTAAGGGCAGCGGGAAGCAGGGCTTGTTTCCAGCGCTGCCATTGAATCGGCTGCACCGCTGAGAAGTAAAAGCGCTTTGCCTTTTTATACGTCCTCCTGCCTGCCGGGCTCACCCCCCCCCGGAGTCACGGTCCCGAAAGCACACGCGCTTGCATTCACAAGGAAGTCGCAGCACTCGGCCATGGAACATCTTTAATGTTTAAAAGCCACAAACGTTGCCATATTACCTCTTTATTTTGTATTGGCAGCATTAACAGAGCTTTCCTAACCTCACAGGTCTCTTCCTCATGTGTACAGAGCTTTCCTAACCTCACATGTCTCTTCTTCACATGTACAGAGCTTTCCGAACCTCACAGGTCTCTTCTTCACATGTACAGCTTTGCAAACCTCACAGGTCTCTTCTTCACATGTACAGAGCATTCCTAACCTCACAGGTCTCTTCCTCATGTGTACAGAGCTTTCTGAACCTCACAGGTCTCTTCTTCACGTGTACAGAGCTTTCCTAACCTCACAGGTCTCTTCTTCACATGTACAGAGCTTTCCGAACCTCACAGGTCTCTTCTTCACATGTACAGAGCTTTCCTAACCTCACAGGTCTCTTCTTCACGTGTACAGAGCTTTCCTAACCTCACAGGTCTCTTCTTCACATGTACAGAGCTTTCCTAACCTCACAGGTCTCTTCTTAACTATTTTCAAGGCTGGGAATAAGGGGTCCCTGTCCCGTTGGAGAGGGGCCTGGTATCTGTGCTGACAAACAGGAAGCAACAATACATCATCCCCTGACATACAGACCCCGTGGCTCTGTTAATGTCAGGAGGAAGATGGACAAAACGTTAACAATACAAAAGATCCAGTTACTATTAAGTGAACAATTTACTTTGTAGAAGTCTATTAAAGCGGCAGTTCGATTTTTATAATTGTATTCCCCCCCTTTTAATATGTGCATCAATATAATCCACATAATAAGTAATTAGCTAAATTGCCTGATCAATATGTTCTCCTGTGATTGATCGGCGAAGATTCAGCTCGGGGGTTCACTATATGGCTGTCAGTGCAGCAGAAGAGGACCAAAGGTGCAAAGTTCTGTGGGGAAGATCGTGTGACCAGGCAGTCACTAGATACAATTGGCGCACTGCTAGAGAGAGGGCAGGACTTAAAAAGGGGTGTGCCAGAGCCTGTTTCACAAGAGGAAGGGGATGTGACTTTGTAAATGGTTGCTTTAGAAACAAAAAATGCTTGTTACATTGTAATACATTAAAAATGTCAGTAAGAGTTGTTTTAAAAAAAGGCTACAAGTTTTAAAAAACACGTAGGATATTGCTTGGACTGCAGCTTTAAAGGGGTACACTGTTTTTCTGTGACATTTATTAGCTTACAGATATTTCTCAGGAAACAAGTGGGGGTTTATAATTTGCAGAGAGAAAGTTTCCACGCAGTTTTATCAGATAAAACTCAAAGTATTTGGTTACCTGGAAACATACTTTTTGTTTCTAAATATATATTTTTTAGAAGCTATCAACTACACGCGATTAAGCAATTAACCGTGTAACTACAATTAGTACAATGAGGGTTGTGGAGGGACGGTCGCTGCACTGAAGGGGTTCATGTAATCGCATAGATGAGGGGTTCTCATCTCCAGTCCTCAAGATGCCCCAACTGGTCAGGTTTTCAGAATATTCCTGCTTCCGCACAGGTGGCCCAATCAGTCTCTGCTTAAGCACAGGTGGCTCAGTCTGTGAGCCACTGATTGAGCCACCTATGCCGAAACAGGGATATCCTAAAAACCTGACCTGTTGGTGAGTTTCTTGAGAACTGGACTTGGGCCCCCCCCCCTGATGTAGATAATTGGAGGCTTAGTCTGTGGATTTGGGATTCACTTTTCCCTGTGATTATTTCCCCGCCTGACGCTCTCGTCCTTTTGGTTTCTGTATGTAGGCGCGGGACACGGATTCTCCCCAATGTTCGCCCTGTGCAGCTGGCACAGACGTGCCCTGCAGGATTGCACCCCGGAGGTGTCTGCGCGAACCTATGAAGAACATTGTGCATTATTTGCAGTGGTAACCTAACTCCTGTTGTGGGTCTCCGTGACAGGGTTTTTCGCGGTGACATTAGGTGGTAGCCGCAGAGGGCACCTGTTACTTCGGTTGGGGGAAGGTTTTTTGTTATTTCTGCGAGTTCTGCAGGTTCTTGTAGCTGTGTGCTGTGTACAAGAGACCTGGGGGGACATGTAGACTGTGTATATGGGGGGGGGGGGGGGTATATAGGGTGGGGGGGGGGTAGGGGGAAGCAAACCTGAGGCTGGTCAGGACAGCTCGTACTGAGAATGTATGAAAAGGCAAAGTCAGCACAAGCAATAAATAAAGTTTATAAATAAAATAAATATATATGTGTGGTGAAACCTATCCCTGCTTCATTTTGCAAAGCCAGTATAACCAACCCTACACTGAGACCCATTAAGGTCGAAACAGCTGTCTGTGGGTGGGTTTACTGGCTATGCATCTTAAACCAGGCTGTGCTCAAAAGCTGTACAATGCAGTAAGCATAAGCGTATAGGGGACAATGTCATATGGTTTTGAAGCAAAAGGTGGCACTGTGTGCTCGTTTGCATGTCATTTCCCAGAATCCCCTGCTGCAGTGGACGCAATGTATGCTGGGTGATGATGGGGAAAGGCGGGGTTGCTACGACATGCAAATGAGCACACAGTATTATTTCCATTTGATATATATTGTAGTAAGGAGTGGGCAACTCTACTCTCCAAGGGCGACCAACAGGTAGGTCAGGTTATTCTCAGGATATCCCTGCGTTTCAGCACATGTCCTTTAGTCAAAGACTGAGCCACTGACTGAGCCACCTGTGCTGAAGCAGGGATATCCTGAAAACCTGACCTACCTGTTGGTCGCCCTTGGTGACTGAGTTTGAGACCCCTGGTATAATACATGCAATGAGTAAGACTGATTTTCTAACAAGTAAAGACCCCCTCTATATAAGAAGCGTTTCTGAGCAGGAGGGAGGGGGGGGGATGCAATATGGCCGCCCCCATCAGGGAGTATTGAAGGTCTCATTAGCAAAACATTAACAACTTGAATCGCGGTCTGGAGAGAGACATAACTGACTGGGTGAGACGGGGAAGGTGATTGAGGAGTGTAACGGCGCGGCTCACTCCCGAATTATACCAGGGATTCACTCCGGGGGGTTTCCACGGCAACAGGGACACGGAAAGAAAATGGCAGCTAAACGCCGCTGCCCCTATTTCTTATTGACTGTGGCACTGACAGCGCAGATAATAGCCAATAACATCCTATTATGTCGTGAGCACATGAAGAGCCCAGCACACGGCATTGTCGCTGCGCCATTTATTTGTGACTGTATCATCCACAGTCCTGCCCCTCCCTCCCTCCCTCCCTAACTACTCTTTTAGAGAAGCACCCTCCCAATCACAGATTCGGACCGTTCTCTATTGTTACCCTTTTTTTTTATGGTTTTGGGACCATTGCACCTGGCAGTTTAAAGCATCCGAACTCCTGTCTGGACAAGCGGAGAATCTAGTTGTTGGGTATATACGTTACTCCTCATTGTTACACTGAGGGAGGGAATCTAAATCTGCATAAACACGCCCCATTGCGGGCATTTGCGTAATATTCCAAATCTGCGGTCCCCAAAATGCCCCGTGCCTTTTCTGTTTTCCAGTTGAGAGATTCTGATGGCCTCCCCGTGTGTGTTCGCATCTCATGCCAGCTGCAATACAAGTATAATTTCCAGAGTTACAAAGACACTCAGAGGACGGTCCGAATCTGTGATTGGGAGGGTGCTTCTCTAAAAGAGTAGTTGACTCACGGAACGGCCTCGCCGTATAATGTAGTCAAGCAAAAATTGCAGGATTCTTGAGGAAGACCGAGGGGAGTTGCCCTGTATATATTTTCTCATTTTCTGGTGTTCCCGGGTCCCATCTCTTCCCCCCCATCTCTCCCCCCTTCCTCCCATTTCCCCCCCTTCCTCCCATCTCTCCCCCTGCATATATAGCCGTGTTATAGGAGACTGCATATATAGCTGTGTTATAGGAGGCTGCATATATAGCCGTGTTATAGGAGACTGCATATATAGCCGTGTTATAGGAGACTGCATATATAGCCGTGTTCTAGGACAGGGGAGCGCAATCTTTTCCCCCTGCGCCACCTCTCCTCGCACCCCCCCCTCTCTCTTACCTTGATTCAGACGTCCTGGCGTCATGACGTCACATTGTCATGGCAATGTGACGTCACATGACCCCACGGCGTTATTTGACGCCGCATTGCCATTGCAACGCGTCACCAGGAGCGTCTGAATCAAGGTAAGTAAGGTTTACAGAGGCCCTGCAGCTCCCCCGGCATTCATTTAAATGCCTTTGGGAAGCGCGCGCGGGGCCTCTGTAACCCCCGCGCCCCCTGCTTTGCGCACTGCTGTCATAGGAGACTGTATATATAGCCGTGTTATAGGAGACTGCATATATAGCCGTGTTATAGGAGACTGCATATATAGCCGTGTTCTAGGAGACTGCATATATAGCCGTGTTATAGGAAACTGCATATATAGCCGTGTTATAGGAGACTGCATATATAGCCGTGTTCTAGGAGACTGCATATATAGCCGTGTTATAGGAGACTGCATATATAGCCGTGTTATAGGAGGCTGCATATATAGCCGTGTTCTAGGAGACTGCATATATAGCCGTGTTCTAGGAGACTGCATATATAGCCGTGTTCTAGGAGACTGTATATATAGCCGTGTTATAGGAGACTGCATATATAGCCGTGTTATAGGAGACTGCATATATAGCCGTGTTCTAGGAGACTGTATATAGAGCCGTGTTATAGGAGACTGCATATATAGCCGTGTTATAGGAGACTGCATATATAGCCGTGTTATAGGAGGCTGCACATATATAGCTGTGTTATAGGACACTGCATATATAGCCGTGTTATAGGAGACTGCATATATAGCCGTGTTCTAGGAGACTGTATATAAAGCCGTGTTATAGGAGGCTGCATATATAGCCGTGTTCTAGGAGACTGTATATAAAGCCGTGTTATAGGAGACTGCATATAAAGCCGTGTTCTAGGAGACTGCATATAAAGCCGTGTTATAGGAGACTGCATATATAGCCGTGTTCTAGGAGACTGTATATAAAGCCGTGTTCTAGTAGACTGCATATATAGCCATGTTATAGGAGGCTGCATATATAGCCATGTTCTAGGAGACTGCATATATAGCCATGTTATAGGAGACTGCATATAAAGCCGTGTTATAGGAGACTGCATATATAGCCAATGTTCTAGGAGACTGTATATAAAGCCATGTTATAGGAGGCTGCATATATAGCCGTGTTCTAGGAGACTGCATATATAGCCGTGTTATAGGAGACTGTATATATAGCCGTGTTCTAGGAGACTGTATATAAAGCCGTGTTCTAGGAGACTGCATATATAGCCGTGTTCTAGGAGACTGCATATATAGCCGTGTTATAGGAGACTGCATATATAGCCGTGTTCTAGGAGACTGCATATATAGCCGTGTTCTAGGAGACTGTATATATAGCCGTGTTATAGGAGACTGCATATATAGTCGTGTTATAGGAGACTGCATATATAGCTGTGTTAAAGGAGGCTGCACATATATAGCTGTTTTATAGGAGATTGCATATATAGCCGTGTTATAGGAGACTGCATCTATAGCGGTGTTATAAGTAACTGCATATATAGCTGCGTTATAAGAGACTGCATATATAGCCGTGTTCTAGGAGACTGCATATATAGCCGTGTTCTAGAATACTGTATATATGTAGCGTGTTCTAGGAGACTGTATATATAGCCGTGTTATAGGAGACTGCATATATAGCCGTGTTCTAGGAGACTGCATATATAGCCGTGTTATACGAGACTGCATATATAGCCGTGTTATAGGAGACTGCATATATAGCCGTGTTATAGGAGACTGTATATATAGCCGTGTTATAGGAGACTGCATATATAGCCGTGTTATAGGAGACTGCATATATAGCTGTGTTCTAGGAGGCTGACAGATATAGCGAGTGTTCTAGGAGATGCATATATAGCCGTGGTTCTAGAGACTGCATATATAGCCGTTGTTTTGTTTTTCTAGGAGACTGCATATAAGCCGTGTTATAGGAGAATGCATATATAGCCGTTGGTCTAGGGGAGATGCATATATAGCCGTATGTTCTAGGAGACTGCTATATAGCCGGATGTTATACGAGGGGGGGGGGGGGGGACTGCATAATAAACGCCGTGTTATACGACGAGACTGCATATATAGCCGTGTCGTATAGGGATTGTGTGCATATATAGGCAGTGTTATAGGGGACTGCATATAAGCCGGTGTGTTATAGGAGGATGTATATATAGCCGTGTTATAGGAGACTGCATATATAGCCGTGTTATAGGAGGACTGCATATATAGTCGTGTTATAGGAGACTGATATATAGCTGGAGGTTAAAGGAGGCTGCACAATATATAGCTGTTTTCTAGGAGACTGCATATATAGCCGTGTTATAGGAGACGGCGTCTATAGCGGTGTTATAAGTAACTGCATATCTATACGCTGCGTTATAAGAGACTGCATTATATATAGCTTCTGTTTGTTTAGGAGGGACTGAATATATAGCGTGTTCTAGAATACTGTATATATTAGCGTGGTTCTAGGAGGACGTATATATAGCCTGGTGTATATGAGACTGCAATATAGCCGTGTTCTAGAGACGATATATAGCCGTTTGTGCTAGAATACCTTATATATGTAGCGTGTTCTAGGAGCATGCATTATATAGCAGTGTTCTAGTAGATGTATATAAAGCCGTGTTCTAGTAGAATGCATATTAAGCCATGTTATAGTAGACTGCAATATAGCCATGTTATAGGGAGACTGCATATGATAGCCGTGTTATAGGAGGGACTGTATATATAGCACGCGTTATAGGAGGAATTGCTTTATATAGCGTGTTTATAGGAGGAACTGCATCTATAGCCGTGTTATAGGAGATGCATACTAGCCGTGTTCTAGGAGCCTGGCATATATAGCCGTGTTTAGGAGACGCATATATAGCGTTGGTTCTAGGAGACTGATATATAGCGGTTATAGGAGAGCCTGCATATTATAGCCGTTGTGTATAGGAGATGCCATTATAGCCGTTTGTTATAGGAGACTGCATATATAGCTGTGTTTTATAGGAGGCCTGCATATATAGCCGTGTGTTATAGGAGACTGCATTATTAGCTTGTGTTATAGGAGATCCAATTATATAGCCGTGTATAGGAGACTGCAATAGGTATAGGACGCTGTGTATAGGAGTGCTTGTTCATAGCTAAGACAGTGTTGGGACTGGATATATAGCCGTGTATATGGAGAGCTGCATATATAGCCGTGTCGTTTAGGACAGGGGAGCGCAAATCTTTCCCCCTGCGACCACCTCTCCTTCGCACCCCACCCCTCTCTTACCTTGATTCAGAGTCACTGGCGTCATGACGTCACATGCATGGCGCATGTGACGTCAATGACCAACGGCGTTATGTTGACGCGCATTGCCATTGCAACGCGTCACCAGGAGCGTGCTGATCTGAATCAAGGTACAGTAAGGTTTACAGAGGCCTGCCAGCTCCCCCTGCATATCATTAAATGCTTGTTGGCAAGCGGCGCGGGGGGCTCTGTGAACCCCCGCGGTCCCCTCTGCTTTGCGGCACTGGCTGTCATAGGAGACTGATATATAGCCGTGATTATAGGAGACTGATATATTAGCCAGTGTTATAGGAGATCGATGCGTATCTTGTAGCGGCTGATTAGAAGCTAATACAGTGTTTAGGAAAACTGCATATATAGCCGTCTGTTATAGGAGACTGCATATATAGCCTGTTTAGGAGACTGCATATTAGCCGTGTTATAGGGAACTGCATATATAGCCGTGTTATAGGAGATGCAGATATCGCGTGTTCTAGGGACTTGCTGATATAGCCGTGTCTAGGACGACTGTATATAAAGCCGGTTATAGGAGACTGCATATATAGCCTCGGTCTCTAGGAGACTGCATATATAGTCCGTGTTAATAAGAGACCTGCATATATAGCCGTGTTAGAGGAGACTGCATACATTAAGCCGTTCGTTCTAGGAGACTGCATATATAGCATGAGACGTATGCCGCTGTTCTAGGAGAAGACTGTATATATAGCCGTGTTCTAGGAAATTGATATAGCCGTTGTTCTAGAGAGACTGCATATATAGCCGTGTTGTTCTAGGAGACTGCATATACTAGCTTCTAGGGGCAGTTAGCCGTGTGTAGGAGGACGGTATATAATAGCCGTGTTGCTAGGAGACAGTATATATAGTCGTGTATAGGAGACTGCATATATGCCGTGTGTGTATAGCGGAGACTGAGCATATATTAGCCCGTGTTCTAGGAGACTGCATATACTAGCCGTGTTATAGAGGATGCAATATAGAGCCGTGTTTGTAGGAAACAACGCGATATTATAGCCTGTTTGTCTAGGAACTGCATATATAGCCTGGGTTCTAGGAGACTGCATATATAGCCGTGTTAAGCGAGACTGCATATATAAGCCGTGTTCTAGGCGATGCATCATATATAGCGTCGTGTTATGGAGGGACTGTATATATAGCCGTGTCGTATAGGAGAGTGCATATGTATAGCAGTGTTCTAGGAGACTGTATATATAGCTGTGTTTATAGAGATACTTGCATAATAGCAGTGTTATAGGATGCATGGCAATATAGCTGGTGTTATAGGGAGGCTGCATATATAGCCGTGTTCAGAGACTGCATATATAGCCGTGTTATAAGAGTATATAGCCGGGTTTATAGGAGACTGTAATAATGCCGTGTTCTAGGCGCAGGACTAGATATATAGCCGTGTTAAGGAGGACTATATATAAGCCGGTTATAGGAGGATGTAATATGATAGCCGTGTTTGTTATAGGAGACTGTCATATAGCCGTGTTATAGGGGACTGTATATATAGCCGTGTTATCTAGGAGACGTATATATAGCGCTGTTCTAGGACGGACATGATATATAGAGCTCGTTGTTCTAGGAGACTGCATATATAGCAGTCTGGGGTGTATATGCGGTTATAGGAGACTGCATAATAGCGTGTTATAGGAGGAACTGCATATATAGCTGTGTTATAGGAGGCTGCAAAACTTTAAGCTGCATTCATATAGACGTGATATATGAGTGCTGAGCATGCATATAGCCGTTTCTAGGAGATGTATTATACTAGCCGTGTTTAGGAGGACTGAATATATAGCCGGTGTTATAAAGGAGATGCATCTATAGCCTGTTATAGAGATGTATATAAAGCTGTTGATAGGAGACTGCTCATATAGCGATGTATAGGAGACAGCATATATAAGCCGTGTTTGTTCTAGGAGGACGGTATTATAAAGCTGTGTTATACGAGGGCTGCATATATAGCCGTGTTATAGGAGACTGCAATAGAGCCGTGTTTAGGAGGGGGACCTGTATATAAGCTGTGTTATAAGAGGCTGGCATATATAGCCGTGTTATAAGAGTGCCTAATATGCGTGTTCCTAGGAGACTGCATTATATAGTCGGGTTATGGAAGACTGCATATATAGCCATGTATAGGAGACTGAATATAAAAGCCTGTTGTTATAGGAGATGCATATATAGCGTGTATAGGAGACAGCATTTATAGCCGGTTCTAGGAGACTGCAATACTAGCCGTGGTTATAGGAGGCTGATATAGCCATGTTATAGAGATGCATATATAGCCCGTGTTCTAGGAGACTCATATATAGCCGTGTTATAGGGGACTGCATATATGCGTGTATAGGCAGGCTTGCAGAATATATAGCCGGTGTTCTAGAGACTGGCAATATAGCGTGTGCTAGGAGACTGTATATATTAGCCGGTTTAGGAGACTGAAATAAATGCCGTGTTCTAGGAGACTGCATATAGGCTGTGTTATAAAGACGTAACGGCTAGAGACATATATAGCCTTGGTTGTTCTAGGAGACGCATAAATTAGCCGGTTCTAGGAATGATTACTGAATAAAGAGGCGGATTTGTTTCTAGGAGACTGCATATAGAGCTGGTGTTCTAAGAGCTGCATATATAGCCGTGTTCTAGGAGACTGTATATAAAGCCGTGTTCTAGGAGACTGTAAATATAGCCGTGTTCTAGGAGACTGCATATATAGCCGTGTTCTAGGAGACTGCATATATAGCCGTGTTCTAGGAGATTGTATGTGTGTGTGTATGTATGTATTTATGTATCTATGTATGTGTGTATGTATGTATGTATGTATGTATGCATGTGTGTATGTTTGTTTTTCGGACTAACAATTTGTCATAGGACAAGCTTTCGAGACTTCTCCTCTTCCTCAGGTCAGCAGTACTGGTTTATAAAGGAATCTATGGCTTTGTAAACCAGTATTGCTGACATGAGGAAGAGCGGAGAACTCTCAAAAGCTTGTCCTATGACATAGATTGTTAGTAGGGTTCCAGGTGTCCAATATTAATCCGAACTGTCCTGTATTTGGACACTGTCCAGTAAAAAAGTTGAGGTAATTCCGGACATGTACGTGTGCCCGATATTATCTCTCTGGTCATAGTGACCTGATCGGCTTGGGGGGCCGCGGGACTTCCCTGAGCAGGGCTGTGGCTAGCAGCAGCCAATCAGGAAGAGGTGTCAGGAGCCTGGGGGTGGGGCCAAGGAGAGGAGGAAACAGCATGGAGCTGACAGAGGCGAGAGGGGTGTGTGTCTTGAGCCCGTCATTCCTTTCACCATTGTTTCCAGTATTTTTGGAGAAACTACCTGGCAACCCTAATTGTTAGTCCAAATAAAAAAAGGTATCACCTAATACTGAAGAACTCATTAATTCTGCACTATCGCAACTGGACTAACACCAGTGCCGCTTTATACATTAGGCCGACTAGGCGCAGTGCCTGGGGCCTACGAACCTTTTAGGGCCTACAATATTTCACTTGAAAAAATACCTAAACTAAAAAAAGTCACAAAATAAGAGAAAACAGCAAACTTTAATTTAAAATGCCTTCGAAGTATCGATTCCTTTAAATATCGAAACAAAAGTATCGATTCCAAATATCTCTATCTATCTATCTCTAGTATCGAAAGAAACAAGCAAACAATGAAATTAGCATAAAAATGAGAAAAAACATCGGACACACAGGCCTCTAGAAATAAAAGTGCCTGGGGCCTACGAAGGCCTTAAAACGGCCCTGACTGATACGGCTATTATCCGTAGTGGTCTAGGAGGCTCTATAGAGGAGTCTGCGGTTGGTGAAGGTTCTTGTAATTAGAAGTGGACAGTGAGTGAGTGTTGTAAAGAAAAAAAGAACCGTAATAGTTTATAAATGAATGAATCTATAGGTAATGATGCATCCTCATACTGTACATAAGCGTCTTATTTACAAATATAACCCTGAAGAAGGTCGGAGTGAGCAGAAACGTTGGTCTGACATAATGTAGCAAATCTATCTCAACAATATTGCAAGTGCTTTGGAGTGCGGGGAGACTTTCTTCTTTGTTCATTTACAATATTGTATATACACAGAGGCCATGTATGAAGTGAATTTCAATGTATCAAGGGGTGTGGTCTTTGAGGAGACTTGGATGACCCATCCAGAAGTGAAGGGTTTTAGTATAGAACTAGAGACGGAAGCATCGTATCGGAATTCTAAGGAATGTAACAAAAGGTGTAAAAGGGCAATCAGATTAGCAAAAATGAATAGTGAAAAAGGATTGCAATGGAAAGTAATATCAACCATAAAAAGTTCTTTAAGTAGCTTAATAACAAAAACAACGAGAAAATAAAATATAGGACCCTTTCAATGTGAGAAGGGCAGGGAGATTGTTGGAGATGAGGAAAAAGCTGAGGTGTTAAACAAATTCTTTGCCTTTGTGTTTACCAGGGAAGAATCAAGTTCAATTGTAGTGCCGCAGGAGGAAGCTACAACCTCTATATTAATGAACAATTGGTTAACTGAGGAAGAAGTTCATACCAGAACTCCCTCCTACTGTCTCTGTACGTTCTCCCTACCTACCAATTAGATTGTAAGCTCCTCGGGGCAGGGACTTCTCTTCCTTAATGTTATGTTTGTCTGAAGCACTTATCCCCATGACCTGTTATTTATATTATCTGTTATTTATTTGATTACCACATGTATTACTACTGTGAAGCGCTATGTACATTAATGGCGCTATATAAATAAAGACATACAATACAATACAATACAATAGGCGGCTTGATAAAATTAAAGTAAATAAGGCACCTGGCCCCGATGGCATACATCCAAGAGTTCTTAAGGAGCCAAATTCAGTAGTAGCCAAACCATTACATTTAATATTCAATTACTCCATTTCCACAGGCTCAGTACCATAAGATTGGCGTAAAGCAGACGTGGTGCCTATATTTTAAAAGGGAGCTAGGTCACAACCGGGGAATTACAGACCTGTAAGCCTGACATTAATAGTGAGGCTTTTGATACGGTTCCACACAAGAGGTTAGTGTACAAAATAAAGCAAATTGGACTCTGTAAAAATATTTTGCACCTGGATTGAAAACTGGTTGAAGGACAGACAACAGAGGGTTGTCATAAATTGAACTTTTTCAGATTGGGCTAAATTTGTGAGTGGAGTACCTCAGGGATCGGTACTGGGACCCCTGCTTTTTAACTTGTTTATTAATGACCTCGAGGTTGGCATCGAGAGCAAAGTCTCCATCTTTGCTGATCACACTAAATTGTGTACGGTAGGAAAATCAGAGCAGGATGTAATTTCTCTCCAGAAGGACTTGGAGAGACTGGGAACTTCGGCAGGTAAATGGCAGATGAGGTTTAATACAGATAAATGTAAGGTTATGCATTTGGGAAACAAGAATAAACTGGCAACTTACACATTAAATGGAGATAAATTGGGGGAATCCTTGATGGAGAAGGATTTAGGAGTGCTGGTAGACAGCAGACTTAGCAATAGTGCCCAAAGTAATGCAGTAGCTGCAAAGGTAAACAAGATCTTATCTTGCATTAAACGGGCAATGGATGGATGGGAAGTAAACATAATTACAGTATGCCCCTTTTTATAAAGCATTAGTAAGACCACACCTTGAATATGGAGTACAATTTTGGGCACCACTCCTTAGAAAAGAGATTATGGAACTAGATAAAGTGCAGAGAGGAGCCACCAAATGAATAAAGGGGATGGGCGATCTGATTTATATGGGGAGGCTAGCTAAATTAGATTTGTTTACTTTAGAAAGCGGCATCGAAGAGGGGATATGATAACTATATACAAATATATTTTGGGACAATACAAGGAGCTTTCAAAAGAACTATTCATCCCAAGGGCAGTTGTAGGAAAGGAGATTTCACCAGCAACAAAGGAAATGGTTCATTAAAGTAAGGGCAGTTACAGTGTGGAAGACAGTGATGGCAGATACAATAGATCTATTCAAAGAAAGGTTGGACATCTTTTTAGAAAAGAAAGGTATACAGGGATATACTTAATAAGTAAACATGGAAAGGATGTTGATCCAGGGAGTAATCTGATTGCCAATTCTTGGAGTCGGGAAGGAATTTATTTTTCCCCTTATGAGATATAATTGGATGATATGACACTGGGGTTTTGCGTTTGCCTTCCTCAGGATCAATATACTGTTAGTACAAATAAAGGATAAAAGTATCTGTTGTCTAAATTTAGCATAGTTAGAACTTGATGGACGTATGTTTTTTTTCAACCTCATCTGCTCTGTAACTATGTAACTACAGTATGTAATTATGTAACTATAGGACAGCAGCAGCTTCTCAGTTTGCACCATGGGGCAGGTTTAAGGTGTTTGGTGGATGTGTTTTGGGGTCACTGTTGAGTGGTATTTCAAAGAGGAAGATGTGCAGATAATTGGGTACATTTTCTAGGAATTGTATCAGTATTCTGAAATAAAAATGCACATTCTGCACATTGAGGGCACATTCTTCCAAATCCAGGAAGCACCTGCCAGGGAGGATTAGTTGAGCTTCAGGATATCAACAAGAAGCCTCCAGGTTGTTTGACTTTTTCCCCCAGTGCTGTCTGCCTCATCCATTGCAAACTTGGCTGAGGCCATCACTTCTCCAGCCTGAGATCTGTCATCTCCACGCCACAACGGGGTCATTAATAAGAGTCTCTCAGCTGCAACGACACACCATCAACAAAGGGAATAATCTTGGTTTCAATGGAAAATTATTTCCTTGATGAGTTTGGCATTTTTTGCCCCTGTTTTGCAGCCAGCAGACTAAGATCAATGACCCCAAAGTGTTCTTCCTTGGCCCACTTTAAAGCCCCCCTTCTCCTTCTGCAGCGAGGGAGGATAACGTGGCCACATTCCGTGGCTCCGAGTACCTGTGTTACGACCTGTCTCAGAACCCCATCCAGAGCAGCAGCGATGAGATCACCCTGTCCTTCAAAACCCGCCAGAGGAACGGGCTTATCCTCCACACCGGCAAGTCGGCTGACTATGTTAACCTAGCACTGAAGGGCGGAGCCGTCTCTCTGGTCATCAACCTGGGCTCGGGGGCCTTCGAAGCCATCGTGGAGCCAGCCAACGACAAGTTCAACGACAATGAGTGGCACGATGTCAAAGTCACCCGTAACCTGCGCCAGGTAAGGAGGGGCAGGGGACCAGTGCCATTAAACACGCTTGTGTTTGGCTGGAGTTGGAGGGAGGACACTGACATTGAGAGGGATGGGAGGTAGTAGAATCATAGAACAGCCTTTCAGCAGTGGAGGTGGGGATTAAAGGAATTGAATGTTTGGCATAGATATAAGGGGATGGGTCTGCAGAATCCTAGGAAAATGTGCCGCCTGTGTGGATACAGTCATCCTTATCAGAGGTCAGTTCCTCAATCCTCTGTCTGTATGAGATGGATTTTCCTTGAGTGGAAATGTGACACCTTAAATCAGTCTTGTTGCCAAATAGTGCTTTTTATATTACAGTATGGGAAGCACCTATCCCAAGGTGTCACACGTCTCACACTTCTGGTTGAATGTTCTATCTCCTGGCTCTTTAGAGCCGCACAGAAACACATGTCAGTGTTTGAGTGAGCGTTCTTGTTAGTTCATTCAAAGTTATCGCTGTAGTGTCTTTTCGCTGAACTAATACAGCTGTTAGATTTCGTGGTCTCGGAAATGTATCCATGAAGACCTTTCAGACAATGTGATAAATACTATCACTACTTTGAAAAAAAAAAAATAGAAATGACCCCTAGAACTACAAGGAGTATACGTTAAGAAAACACACAGGACACGTTGAGATACTTTTGCCTTTTTTACGAAGTGTAGTCATTCAGTCCATTGTCCACCCATGGAGGAGCCTCTTAACGCATGGCCACACCTGGGAACTTCTTTTGGAGTGAGGCTCACTTGTACTGTAGGAAGAAGTCTCACTCATTTGAGTCCATCAATGCCCTGTAATTGTTAGAAACCTAGTAGGGGAATAAGCCCCAATCTCTCGCCTCCTGGGGGGGAGATTCAGGGCCCTCTCTCACTGTGTTTTTCCTCTGATTGCTCTTGTTTTGACCTCCTGATGTTCTCTGGAAGTTGTACGTCGGTTCTTTCCTCCTCCTCACCTGTTCTGTTTTCTCTCTCATGGTTTCTTGGTGCTGGAGGTAATATACAACCCTAGAGGTTCTGATGTCACATCCCCTGTCCAGCTCTGGTACAGAATTCTTCCCCTCGCTGTGTAGTTGCTGTCACAAGGTCACCAACACTCACTGCAGTTCCCCTATGGAAATCCAATACAGCCACTGCCTGTACATAATGCCACACTATATATCCGCCCAGCCCCCAACTGCTTCCGTTCCAGAGACCCATTGCTGTGCAATTAAATGCCGATCTATATTGCTCTGCATATAATACAGATATATATCTCACTGTGTATGTAATACAGATATACCTCACTGTGTATATAATACATATATACCTCACTGTGTATATAATACGTATACCTCACTCTGTATATAATATAGGTATACCTAATGGTGTATAATACAGATACACCTCACTGTGTATATAACACAGATACACCTCACTGTGTATATAACACAGATATACCTCACTGTGTATATAATACATACATATATACCTCACTCTGTATATAATACGTATACCTCACTGTATATAATATAGGTATACCTAACGGTGTATAATACAGATATACCTTACTGTGTATATAATACGGGTATACTTTACTGTGTACAGGCAGTCCTCGTTTTACAACGCTTCGCTTTACAACGCTTCGCTTTACAACGAATGGCTTATCCAACGCCATGCAATGCATACCTATATTCATTTTTACAACGCCAAAATGGCTTATCCAACGCTCTTACGACGCTTTGCAACGTTGTGTGTGTGTATATATATACACATTCACATAAACAACGTTGAAAAGCGTCGTAAGAGCGTATATATATATAAAATTATACTATATAATATTATATTATACTATATAATATATTATTTATTATGTTATATTATATATATAATACAGTATATACACTATATAATTTATGTGTGTGCTGCATATCTTATTGCCTGCATAAAATATTTGGTGTATTTTACTGTTAAAAATGACTTCAGGAACGGAACCTTTCATTTAGACAGTGTTCCTATGGGAAAACATGTTTCGCTTTACAACGTTTCGCTTTACAACGCCATTTTGAGTAACACATTGTGTCGGATAACCGAGGACTGCCTGTATATAATACATATATACCTCACTGTGTATATAATTCAGATATACCTCACTGTGTATATAATACAGATATACCTTACTGTGTTTGCAATACGGGTATACCTGGATTTGCAAATAAAAAAGATATACCTTGCTGTGTATGCAATACAGGTATTCCTTACTGTGTATTGTAAATAGTGCAAATATACAGGGGTTTAAAAATAATAGTTATAACCAGTGGCTGTTCTTTGTTGGACTTCAAACGATCCCAAATATATTTAACATTGAAAAGGCTCTATTTCCCCCACATTTTAGAAAAAGTGACCGTATATATGCTTAGAAAGACCAAAGGGAGAGAGTCTTCCTAATGAATCATTTGTCTTTAAATAGAAAGTTTGTCCATTATAAAGTAGTGGGTCCTGCACTCTGCACCCCTAGTTGTACAAAAGAATTAAGCCAAAATCAGACGCTGGAGCGTTGCAGAGATGTTTCCAGACTGGGCGGTTCCTTGGCAAATGATGCTGAACACGAATACATGTAACGTAAAGCCCAGTGAGAGAGCAAGAGAGATATACACTGAAAGGAACGGAATTATCTACTGTGTCTCAAGAAAGAGATTGTGTAATCGTAGATAACTCCGTGAAAACATCAGCTCCGTGCGAGCACCCTGTCAGAAAGGCAGACAATATATATAATAATGCCAGTGTATAAAAACATGGATCAACACCAACAAGTGCCGTCCCCTCAGCGCAAATAGGAGATCAAAAAGCTGCAGACAATGCAAAGAAGGACCACAGAAAGATAACGGTCTGGAGCATTTATCTGAGGAAGAGGAGGGGAGGGGGGAATTATCAGGTCTCCTGGTAGAGTTGGGCAATATCTTCCGTGGTACAGAGAGAATAAACAGAGAACTGATATGGCCAAACTCCCACAATGGAAGGGCCAGGAGACACACTGACATTGTCATCCGCCATATATAAAACTAATAAGAGGGAGCACTTTCTCACTCGGTCTCTGGTACGGAGTGAGAAAGTCACGTTGTGACAGCAAATAGTATTAGTAAAGAGGGCTAGCTGTATATATGAAGGGGTGGTCAACTGCAGTCCTCAAGTTCCACCAGCATGTCAAGTTTTAAGGATATCCCTGCTTCAGCACAGATGGCATAAGCACGGATATCCTAAATACCTGACCTCTTGGTGGCCCTTGAAGACTGCAGTTGGCCACCCTTGGTGTAGAGGAAGCCCTAGATAGATACTAGTAGCATGGAGACAGAGTGAATGGTACGCTCATCCAGAAGCTCCCCGTACTTGTCCCGGTGTAAGTCATCGCACTGGCCTTGATTGGCAATGGGGTCTGACCCAACATTTCCTTGTTTAGGCCCCTTTCATCTGATTAGGGGTTCAAGACCGTAGTCTTGTATAAGGCTTATGAATACCGTACACGGACTAAAGATAATAATAACAACTAATTATCATAGATTCTGTTGGATATAAAACCCACAGAAAATGCTCCCCCAGACTTTATTTCTGAACCATAGCAAGAAAGCTTGAGGTCCGTTTCACACAACCTATCTGGCAAAACATGGCGTTACATATACAGCCACTTATCTCAGCATGACTGTGGTGGGCAGATGAGCGGGAGGCAGTGTGGGGATCCCTCTCGGGAGTCAGATGGTGCAATGCCTTCATGTTATCTCCTAATGATGATACTGTATCAGTGTTGTGATGGCCGGCACTGGGAATTCACAGCTCCTAGGATTTTGGAAGGTAAGTATGGGGTTTGTGTTGGGTAGCAGTTACCATAACGTGGGTGGGTTGAACGTGGAGCGAGGTTTTCACTGGTTGGCTACTGGAGGTTTGGGGGGTCTCGGAACAAAGGAGGTGGGGGGAAAGGGAAAGGACAATGGAAATAAAGCCATGAAGGAACAGTTAGAAGTTAATCTGATGGTGGAGATGGGTGGGACAGAGGCACAGAAGAACTGTGCCTCTCTTTGAAACAACTAACCCCAAATCATTCATGTAATGTGCCATTGCTACTAACCGATACCTTTCCAAAGATTGTACTAACTCCCTCTTAACAGTTCATCTTTGTTTTTCTGTTCTCTTTTTATTATTTTTTTCTTTATTTTCCTTTTGGATTAACAATCCTTCTGTTCACGGTTATTCAATTTCCTTTTTTCCCCACTTTTCCGCAAAGCACTCTGGCATTGGACACGCTATGGTAAACAAACTACATTGTCTGGTAGATATCATTCTTATTTGTCTAATTAATTTCCTGGATTTGCGGTGTGGTTTTTCTCTTCTCTTCCTTCACATCGTTTCCTCCATTTTTCTTTCAGAAAATGTCTACCTTTTGAAACTCTAATTTCATTCCCTCCCCTCCCTCCTTTCCCTCTTCATGGAATAAATAAATAAATATTTTTGTGTGTGTGTGTATATATATATATATATATATATATATGTATACATATATATATATCATTATCATTATATATGGTTTCATAACAGCCCTTATCTATAAACCCCTGCCAGCTCAGTTTGTGTTATTTAATTTTGATTCTCATTTACATTAGTAATAAACCAATGTGGACTCGTTCCTACGTTTTCTCCCTTCCCAACACCCCTCACCTAGAAACCCCTCATGAAGTGTTCTGGCTTCTGTGTACCTCCTTATTTATTTATTTATTGTCCTGTCCTGTCTGTCGGTTTCCAAGCCTTTCGCAATGCTCGGTGAGGCCTTTTCCCCGCCGTCTCACTCCCGGAAAAGCCGCGGTGGCTTCTGGTGAATGGTCTGGCGCCTTCCCCCCTCCCCCCCTCTTCCAGCTGCTTCCCCACCTCTTCATTTTACACTCTGCATGGCTGTACCTCCGTATACACAGGAAGGCTTGGGTGCTGACGCTGGCTGGGATTCAGCCGCCATTTTTGTTTTGAGAAGGAAGGGACCCAAATCCCCCCCTTTTTTTTTAACCCTTTCACTTAGTTCTGGCAGCCAGAGAGTTAAACAGAAGTTTAGAGTCACCTGGAGAAAAATGAATGCGAGACAATATATCGTTGATGGTGCCTATTATATTCTGAGTTAATCCTACTAACATGTCTCTGTATAATTGTCAAACAAAGGGGGTAATTCAGTATACTCCGACGCGGCTATTTACTTCAGTGGGAGTTTTTTTTTAGCCAAAAAGGTCTTAAACAGCCACTTCAGCATATAATGAATTACCCCAAAGTATAAAATGACTCTGTTACCATCAGTTTAATGCCAAAAAGGCCCATTTGTAGCTTTATAAATAGACCCTGTGAGTGTGACTGATCTTCTGGCGGTATAGGGGTTTGAGCCCCAGTATTGAGGTCTGATTCACCTGTTCTCACTCAATATTATTTTCACATTTACCCTTCTATCATTGGTCCACGATATCAGCTGATTCCTTCAGGCGCCATCTCCCGAAGTCCCAGCCCGTCCGCACTCCAGGCTTCTCATCCCATGCCACTCCCCTCTCTAACAGACTAACACCTTAACCTCTCACCCTCATGCCTCATCATTTGGTTGGTTTAGTCCATCAGATTTTCGAGATTTAGCAGGTGTTGAGGTGGGGGGTGAGATCTTTCCGTGGCATGCGTGTGTGAAGAACCCTTTTCCCCTCCAACGTGGCGTGGTTTGGGTGTGAGGGATACAAAGGTTTAGAGCAGAGGTGGCCAACTCCAGTCCTCAAGGGCCACCAACAGGCCAGGTTGTAAGGATATCCCTGCGTCAGCACAGGTGGCTCAATCAGTGGCTCGGTCAATGACTGAGACACCTGTGCTGAAGCAGGGATATCCTTACAACCTGGCCTGTTGGCGGCCCTTGAGGACTCGAGTTGGCCACTCCTGGTTTAGAGGGATTGCTCCTTTCTTCTGCAGATGGAGGTGATGGGGGTCGTGGGGGGGGGGGGGGGGGGTGAACATCCTATCTCCTGTTTGCCCGTGAGAATCTAGAAATCCATTTCCATATATCTTAACCCCTTAACTGCTGGAAGGAGCTGCAGTGACACTCCAGACCTCTCTGGCAGTGAAGATGTTAAGGTCCATTTCACGTTTGTATGGGTTTGGTTTGGTGGATGGGTGGTGGGCAGAGTAGGCGGGTGAGGTGATTATAAAAGGGGGTCCTGTTGATGGTGGTGGCAGTGGTTAATTCTCCAGCAGCAGAGGGGTTAAGTTTACGCGTGTACGGAGTTGTCCGTGTGAGCAGTTGAACACGTGTGCCACATTTCGTGATCTCAACCCCAAAATATTGATCTCATCATAGAAAAATTCACATTATGGATGCTTTTTTTAACCCATTCAGTGCTGGAGCGGGTTCCAACACACCACAGAAAAGAAGTGCGTCTATAAATAGTAACGGGTTTGCATCAAAAACCATATTAGAGAATCCCACAAGACGTTCAAGACCTTCGGGGTAAAATGTAAATAAGATGCAGATGAGAAGCATGTTCCCCGGTAAAAGAAATGCCAGAATAAAGGGTAATTTGGATGGAGCTCGAAATACTTCTCTGCTGAAAGGGCAGTGGGTGCAGACTTACTGCTGTCAGTGGTGGGGTTAAGCTAAAGACAGCAAAGCGGTCCAGAAATAGATGGATGAGTTAACAGATGGTTAATTTAAAGCAGCAATCCATCCTAAAATCACAGCAGTTGAATTGGAAGGGGGGGGGAGGGGGGTGGGGGGGAGGCTCCAGAGTTAAATCGCTCTACTTTTAGCTCAGGGGACTCCCTGGTGCCAAAGATATTTAGCGGTTTGGCTGCCGGTACTCCCTGATGGATATTTATATAGTCATCCAATGGCAATCTGCAACGTCAAGCCCAGCTCTAGCCCCGGGAACTAAGCAAGGGAGTCCCAGGAGCTAAGAAACAGTGCAGTCATTTTTGGAGAACCCCGTACGTACAAGAAAAAGTACGAGCAGTGTCACACAACCGCTATCTCAGAGTAGGATTTTCAGCTTTTTCTGAAGCTTCAAAATTATTCTTCGTATTTATTTGAAATATGTATTTTAGCTGGAAAGATGCAGTGAGGCGTTCCTCTTGCTTCCCAGCATGTCCTCTGATATGGTTTAGAGAGAAAGATCTGGTCATAAACGTAATTAACAGTTACCGTTGCACATTTAACCCCCTGTGTTTGAAGAGGAGGTGTGAGCATAGGGGTTCCAATGAAACAAGGCAGAGAATTAGGATTCAGAGTCTGTTAAACGCTCCCCAAACCTTCCAAGCCCGGTCTGGGAAGGGCAGCTTCAGAAGGATGATGTGGTGGGAACTGGGCAGGAATAATCTGCTCTAGAAGGTGGGGGACTTCTCCAGGGAGCTTTTGGAGAGCTGTCCAAATGCTGCAAACTCATCCTCCGTGTTATTTGGGAGGCCTCAGGTCCCTTTGTTGACAGGTCCTGTTAGGATTATCGCGGTCTAGGAAAACATTCGCCAACTGGGTGGGGACAAAGGTCCAGACTTACTGCTGGTTCTAAGCAGGAAGGCACTTTATGGTTCCGTGTCTTTATGTGCTGCCCATTGCAACTTAATATCGCCTTGCGGCCCCTCTAGCACTGACTGGTTTCATCCTCTCCTGACAAATGTTGTGGTCTTGACACATCCAAATTAAGTTTTAAGGGGGCATTCCCAACACAGTTGTACCCATTGTCCTGGTGCCCATTCTCAGGGTTGCAGATGCTATGCTACGTGGATACAGTATGATCTTTGCATTTATAGCATGTTACTAACCGGCTGTTGGGTACCCATCACATTGGCTGATCCCAACATACTATTTAACATTAAGTATGGGTGAAGTGGCCACGTGCTCAGCTGGTTACACAAGAGTAATACAGCATGTCATATTCTGGATGTCTTCCTGAAGATGCACATGCTGTATGTAACCTGTGATGTAAAGCAGTAGTGAGTATAACTACACACTACCAATCCTATACAATTTCTTCTAATAAGTGTAGAGAGACACAAAAGGATTATAAAAGTCCCCCAATAAATACACCTGCCCAAATCCTGACACCCAACTTCTAACAGCCATAGAGAACGCACAGTACTGGCTATCAGTTTTGTACAAGTTGTGCACCACACAAAAATGTCACACTTGGTAAGTACTTGTGCTTGGGAGACACTTACTCCTGTTTTGCCCTGAGAAGTAGCAGCTTTGTGGACTGGTAGTGTACAGAAATACTCAGTACCATTATACAGCGCTGCATGTTCATCTTCAGGGGGCGGAGGCATTTCTCCCACTGAATATAACATGCTGCAGCTGCACGACAATTTCTATATTAACCCATTCACTGCCAGGAAAGGGGTTAATCATTTTGGAGAGAGGTGTTGTAACCCCCAAATATTCCCCCCGTCCTACTAGATGTGCCAGCAAATCTCAGGCAGGAAGGGGAGGAGGATCTCATGGCAAAGTGGAAAATACAGCACAAAACATAAGAGAATGATAGGAATGTGTTGCTATTTGTCACCAAGCCTAGAGGTGAGAGGCTGGGAAGAAACCTCCAGGTCCCCCGTGTGACGGGCACCATTGGGAATTGGGTCATGTTTCTTGTCTCCCCATAAGGTTACGATATCAGTGGACGGTATTCTAACCACAACGGGTTACACCCAGGAGGATTACACTATGCTCGGATCCGATGACTTCTTCTACGTTGGGGGCAGCCCCAGCACAGCCGACCTACCGGGGTCCCCGGTCAGCAACAACTTCATGGGATGCTTGAAAGAGGTAAGTTGCAGAGGGGCAGCATTCAGGGATGGCGAGTCTAATTTATGCGGGGGGCGGCGTGTCATTAATTCTGGGGCAGTGCCAGTCATTGAGGGCCAGTACCAGCCATTGGGGGGTCAGTATGAGCCATTGAGGGCCAGTCATTGAAGAGTCATGTCGGTCATTGGTGGGTCAGTGTCGGTCATTGGCTGGTCAGTGTCGGTCATTCCCATCATTAACAGACCTGATAGACTTTGGGGTAAATTCTCTATATGACGATGCGGCCATTTGGGCTGTTTTACGGCTGCAATTCCCCGTTTAAGTCAACGTAGCATTTCAGCTCAAAATGACACAATCGGCTGCTTTGGTGGATATAGAACCAGCCCTAGTGAATATATTTTACTGTGCGTCTTAAAATGATCACTATTGTGAATTTCCTCCACCCTGGTCACTGTGACTCTGGAATGAGCCCCCCCCCCCCTTATCATTCCCCCCACTCCATTTCCCACCCAGTTACTGTGTGCCAGATTGTGTGTTAATTGCTGCTGGAGTTGGTTTTTCGAACACACACGAAAATGTAAATATCACAAACACATTAAAACGGTTTGTTACTTACACACTATTGCAAATTGTCCGCGTGACGCGGCCCCTTTTACCTGCAGCGCTGGGGTCGCCCGAACATTAGCATAGTGCGGCTATGATGGGAATTAAGCACTGCTGTGCATGGCTACGGTCTGGCACTGGAAGGGTTAATTCAATGGGGGTCTGCAGTGTATTATTGGGGGGAGTAATGAGTGATACATTCTGACAGATGTGGCCAACTCCAGTCCTCAAGGGCCACCAACAGGTCAGGTTTTCAGGATCTCCCTGCTTCAGCACAGGTGGCTCAATCTGTGACTCAGTCGAGAGCCACCTGTGCTGAAGCGGGCTCTTCGACTGAGCCACTGATTGAGCCATCTGTGCTAAAGCAGGGATATCCTGAAAGCCTGACCTGTTGTTGGCCCTTGAGGACAGGAGTTGGCTACCCCTGGATTAGCCCTCTGTAACAGCCCCCCCTCGCGCCCCCCGTCTTTCGCCTCACATCTGCCCCTCTGTGCCGGTTCTGCATGTACTTGACCTGACATTAGCCTTTACTAAGCAGAGTTCTGGCGGTTGGGAGGCAGAAGATGGAAGGATCCATGGTCATAATGTATTATACTTTATCGCCATAACATTTATATTACCATACACGCAGCCCTGAGTGCCGTCCACATCTGCCTGCAGCAGCTATTTAAAGCTGTTTTAATTCTGCTAATTGCTATACATTTATTTGGATTGCTGGCCACCCTTCAGCGGCTCCGAATATGTGATTTTTATGTTTCTCCTCTGTGTTCGGCAGTCCTCTCATGCCTCTCACTCTCTTCCCTCCTCCTCCCCATCTCTCCTCCTACCTTCCTGACCCCCCGCTTGCTCCCTCTTACCCCCCAATCTCCCTCTTAACCCCCATCTCTCCTGCGCCTCGTACCACCCCCCATCTCTTGCTCGTACCCCCATCTCTTCATGCCTCTACCCCCATCTCTGCCTCGTACCCCCCCCCATCTCTGCCTCGTACCCCCCCCATCTCTGCCTCGTACCCCCCCAACTCTGCGCGCCCCCCCCCACATAATCTCTCCCCTTTATTTGATGTGCTGTCTCTCTCTCTCTTTCTCGTTTCTGGCTCCTTCATTTTTTCGGTCACCCATTTCTTTCTCTTTGGGGGTTATTGATTCATCTGCAATTGTGCCAATCGCTGTGCTATTGTGCCCCCCTCACTCTCTCTTTCTCTCTCTCTCTTCCCCCGCCCTCACTCGACACTCTCCTCCCCCCTCATCACACACTTCTCTCTTTCCTCTCTCTCCCCCGCTCACTCTCTTCCCCCTCCGTCCTTCTCCACTCCCACTCATCAACACTCGCTCCCCACTCACTCACTCTCTCCCCCACTGCACCATCCTCCCACCACCCTCTCGTCCCCCCCTCACTCTTCTCTCCCCCACTCATCTCTTTCTCGCCCCCTCTCGCTCCCCTCTACTCTCTTCCCCTCCCGTCTCCTCCCCTCCTGCTCACCACTCTCACACACCAAACGTCACTCTCCCGACTCGCACTCCCACCCCCCGTCTCCCCCGCACCGGAGGGCTCCCCCCCGACCCCCTCACCCCCTCTTGCCCCCCCCCTCACCAGTCTCCATCTCCCCCACTCCCTTTCTCTCCCGTCCGCAACCATCCCTCTCTCTTCTCCCCCATTCACTCTCTCTCTCTCTGCTCCCCCCTCGACTCTCTCTCGCCGTCCCCCCTCCCTCCCTCCACTCCTCCTCTCCCCGCCTCCCATCTCTCTCCCTCCCCCCATCTCTCTGTTCCGCCTCACCCTCATCATTCAGCGCACCCATTGTTCTTAATATACATATACACTGGAATCCGTATAATTTCTGCGTCCCTGAGGAACAGGTTACATTCTTTGCCCTTATGTTCCCTGCTCCCTACACAGGTGTGTGTGTGTGTGTGTGTGTGTATGTGTGTGTGTGTGTGTATACACACACACACACACACACACACACATATATACAGTATGGGTTACAGTTGGTTAAATGATGCTGAGCCTGCACACAGTGGGGTTTATGGATTCTGATAAGAACACTTTCCATGTGCTAAAAGCAGGTACCTTGAGTTTATGATGCACCTGGGGCTGCTTTTAAACGCTCATAAAATTTATGTCCATGAGGCTCAGCCCCAAGCTGAGGACAGTTTGAGGGTCACTCACTGGAGTGCTTAAAGTTCAGTGTTTTATGGTTAGTCAACCTACAGCGTCTCTTAGAGAAATGTGTGTTAAGGCACCGGGCCCACAAACAGCCGCCGCATCCCCCCCCGCCCAACCGCACGCCCCCCGCTCCCGCCGCATCTCCCGCGCCACCACTCCTGCATCCCCCAATCCCCACCCCTGGCTCCCCTGGCTCAAACCACCAAACAGGGGTGCCCCCCGCTCCTCCCCTCTCCACCGCCGTCATCCCTCCCCTCTCGCACCGTAAGCGGATGCGGGACGCGAACAAACTTCACATGCAACGTCTCCGTCTCCCCCTCTCATGCGCGCTCCCCGGCGCCACGCTCCTACCCGCTCAATCCTCACCCGGGGACGGACTAAGTGCTCCCCGCGGTCCGCCTCTCCAACCGCCCCCCTCAATCCCCGCGCCACCGCATCCCCGCGCCACCGCATCCCCGCGCCAGACCCCCGGCTCCCCTCCCCTCGCCCCCCGCACTCCCCGCGCCAACCTGCCTCATCCCCGCGGGCCACCGCTGCTCCCCCTCCCCCTCCAACCGCATCCCCGGGGTCTCCCACCCTCATCCCATCCCCGTGGCCAGACCTCATCCCCACGTCCACACCTCATCCCCTCGCCAAAACCCGTCACTTACCCCTCGCCCACCTGCATCCCCATCTGCAAACCTCGTCATCGCCCTCTCCACCGGTCATCCCGTCTCTACCCCTCGCTCCGCGCAAGGTCCAGTGGATCGTTCTCCACTGCCTAAGCCCCTCGGTCCCACAAAACCATCACGGTCGCACCGCTCCCCCGTAGTTTGAGGGATTCATCCCAGATCCAATCCCCCTCGTCCGTGGAGCCCCGAGGGCAGCGGGTACACTCCCCCACATTATCCCCCCCTCACTCCCCCCAGGTCACCCTCTCCCCGGCAGTGCATGCCTACCCTCCGCCCCGCTCCCAGTGGCCAGGGCGTGTGGACACAATCAACAAACTCCTCACCCTCCCACGCCCCCGCAGAAACAGATGGACCCCTACTAGAAGTCCCGCCGGCGGGTTGATACCCGTCGTACCCCCAAAGAAGCCCGGGTTAACCCTTTACGACCCATACTGTGGGAGTCCTGGGCAGAGGGCACAGGGATTGGCATGAATACCAACATGTGAAATCTCATATTAGGAAGCGTTGGGTGGGGGGCAGATCGAGATTTAACCCTCCACTGACCGGCACTGCGATGTGAGAATATGACGCAATATTTTGCATAAGATACTCAGGCCTAATATACAATGTATCACAAAACTAGCAGACAGAAAAGGCCGCCGCTGTGCGTATTGTGATTATTGATGTTTCAGGAGCGACCTCTAATGGAAGCAAAGGGATTAACATCCTCATGGAAACTGATAATCTTACAGCATATACTGTGTGTGCGGGTATGTACTGTATAGGGCAGGGGTGGCGGACTCCAGTGCTCAAGGGCCACCAACGGGTCAGGTTTTTAGAATATCCCTGCTTCAGCACAGGTGGCTCAATCAGTGGCTTAGTCTTTGACTGCACCACCTGTGCTGAAGCAGGGATATCCTTAAAACCTGAGCTGTTGGTGGCCCTTGGGGACTGGAGTTGGCCGCTCCTGGTACAGTATAGGGCAACACCCATTTATACACGTTTTACGCTTTTATCGTGTTGACCGTGTAAGGAGCACCACAGGGGCCCGTGTATCAAGGCAAATGAGGTGGAATTCGGGGTCAAAACCAAAATCCACCAGAGATATCAAAGAAAAGGTCCAGATTGTCAATGGGATTTCTTATTTGGCACATGGTGGAGTTTTGCTTTGCAGCAGAATTGCAACTCTTTTACTGACTTGTTTTATACTCTGTGCTGTACAGAGAAATAATGTACAAAGGGCCCATCCTATGACGTATGTGACTCCATAATGATTTCCCATAAATGCAAGACTGGATCTGCCAACAGGCACCAAATGGCTAAATATACCTAATTATGTCTCCCTTATTGCCCCTAAACACTGCCCCCCAGAGGCTTCCTGTCTGTCTGGCCCCATGCTGCTGCTGTGTTTCACTTGTACTTCCGCTTGGCAGGTGGTGTATAAGAACAATGATATCCGCCTAGAGCTGTCCCGCTTGGCCCGGATTGGAGACACCAAGATGAAGATCTATGGAGACGTGGTTTTCAAATGCGAGAACGTGGCCACTCTTGACCCTATTAGCTTTGAGAGCCCAGAGGCCTTCATCAGCCTGCCCAAGTGGAACACCAAACGCATGGGATCCATCTCCTTTGACTTCCGCACCACAGAGCCCAATGGCCTTATCCTCTTCACCCACGGGAAGCCCCAGGATAGAAAAGACGTCAGGAGCCAGAAGAACACCAAGGTGGACTTCTTTGCGGTGGAGCTGCTGGACGGGAATCTCTACCTTCTGCTGGACATGGGCTCCGGAACCATCAAGGTGAAAGCCACCGGCAAGAAGGCCAACGACGGAGAATGGTGCCACGTTGACATCCAGAGGGACGGCAGATCAGGTACGAGCTCTGCAGCATCTTAGGTGTGTTCCTTAGAAGAACACCCTTCCCAAGGTAGAGATATGGTATTAATATGCATAACGTCAGACATCACATCAATAGCCACAATGGCCCATATATACTACGTGATAATACTCAGTGAGATGCCTTTTGGTGGCGGAATAAACCTTATGGCAGTGATTAATGGGTGATAAAATGAGCATTGTGGGTGTATGCCACCGCACGGGCAATATGAAGGAAATATCAGCGTCCTCCTCTCACGTCCGTGCGTCCGTCAGCGGGGCCACGACTCCAGTGGTTAGATGTCGCGATAGGAGCTCAAAGTCCCAGCTTCAGCAAAAAATGCATTTTATCTGCTGCACTGTATGTGGCCCTTTCTCTTGTTGCGCTTACATTTTTATCCTTAAGGGCTTTATTATTTTGGCTCTCCTTTGTTGTCCGCAGGATCCACAGAAGTTGGGACTTTATTGCCATCTTGATTCACTTCCCTCAAGACATTGCATATTTTATCACTTGATTTAGAATTAGTCCACTTAGTTGTGCCCTATGTTCAATTGTTTCTTTTCATATATTTGTATCTTTGAGTGAGATTAGGAACATTGTGGCTGCATTTAGGGACTCATCATACATTGCCTATTTTTGATTATTTGCGCACCTTTTTATTCTACACTATCTATCTATCTATCTATCTATCTATCTATCTATCTATCCATCTATCCGTCTATCCGTCTATCCGTCTATCTATCTATCTAGTCAAATAGAACATTTGGCACTCCTTAGGTGCTGATAAGCTGTAGGTGCTTGCCCCATATGGATAATATAGACATACGTTACCGTTCCAAGGTCTGGTAAAGCAAGAGACAGCACTCAATTGTAGAAAACTTCACAAAGGTCCCATTTTGGAGGACTGAAACGTTGGGTTTCTTGATGTACCACTATTTTCACCAATACACTTTGTGAAGTTTTCTACAATTGAGTGCTGTCTCTTGCTTTACCAGACCTTGGAATGGTAACATATGTCTATATTATCCATATGGGGCAAGCACCTACAGCTTATCAGCACCTAAGGAGTGCCGAATGTTCTATTTGACTATATATGTAGACATACATTACCGTTCCAAGGTCTGGTAAAGCAAGAGACAGCACTCAATTGTAGAAAACTATATATATAGTTCCATGTAAAATGGATT
Organism: Ascaphus truei; assembly: GCA_036426205.1. Lineage (NCBI taxonomy): Eukaryota > Metazoa > Chordata > Amphibia > Anura > Ascaphidae > Ascaphus > Ascaphus truei. Next base: position 42,325,559 of record CM071575.1, read on the forward strand.
TCAGGCAAAAGATGACACTGTGTGCTCATTTGCATGTCATTTCCCAGACTCCCTTGCTGCAGTGGAAGCACAGTGGAGGTGATAATGGTGAGAGGCAGGGTTGCAGACCTGTCTAAGATGTGAATGTGCTCACAAGTGATCTTTCTATTTGATATATATATATATATCTCACACACAGCTAAAAAGGTATACAACACAAACTTGTGTGTATAGACCAGGATGGTCAAATCCAATTCAGCACAGGTGGCTTAATCGTGGCTCACTCTTAGACTGAACAGAGCATCCGATTACAAAATGTAAATAAAGATGGCGCTCAGTGCGGACCGCAGCGAGTAGTAATAAAAAGGCCAGTGTTGAAGAATCATACATTTGTCCCCATTGTGTTAACCTTTCTTATAAGAACGTAGTTGACATTTAAGCTGCGCAGAGTTCTTTCGCTCGCAGTCATTAAGATTGATTGATTGGTTTATCCACGGAAAACACGGACACTATAAAATATCAGGGCTTGTCCCGCAGGTTTAGCGAGAGCAGAGGGGTCTGGTCAAAGGGTAATCGCGCTCTCTGCAGTTCATTGTGCCGGAGGTGAGAAGTGCAGCCAGGGCAGGCTTAAAAGGGTGATACTGGAAAATGTATGTAAAGAATAGAGGGGGAGGACCATGGACCTCTCCGGCAATGAATGGGTCAACACAACACGTTGCAGAATCCAGAAGTGTCAGAGTATTGGTAAAGGATAATTACAGGGACGGGGCTAGGACAGTCACACAGGGGAAGGTTCATTCATTCGTGCACTGTATATACGTACAGTATCTGAGCTTTTTTTTTTTTTTAAAGATGGGTGCCAGACAATTACTGATGTGCCTGCCTGGCTCCGCTATCCTAAAAAGCTCAAATCCTTTTATAGCAGAGGAATATTGAGGTAGAACCCTCAATTGTCCTGAGACCCACCCAGACCCCTTCTATAAATCCAGCAACTATGTGATCCAGTGAACCTGGGGAAGCTCCCACTTTCAAATAGTAATCATAATGTACTTGCATAAGTCCATTTTCCATCTGGGTCTGTGTGCTCCTTGCTGTATATGGATACAAATGAAATCACCTCTTTCCTGCACAGTTGTGCCTGCTGATCCACCTTCCCCCTCGGCAAGGGTGATTTTGTTCAAATCCTTTTATAAACTGCAAAAATCACAGCGAAATCCTATAGAGGCGGGGGGGGGGGGGGCAACTTCAGTCCTCAAGGGGCACCAACAGGTCCGGTTGTAAGGATATCCCTGCTTCAGCACAGATGGCTCTATCGCAGCAAAACATGTGAAATCTTATGGTTTTTTTTTAAAAATAAATCAGTTCTGTGGTTTTAGATAATTATTACTGTTTTTTTTAAAGGTTATTATTATTCAACTCTTAATACAATTTTTTATGAGTTTTAAAGCATCCTTTGATTTCTATAACAGGCTTTAGCACACCTCCCCAGCAGTGCTAGATCTTTGCAACACTTTCCTGTTTGTGATAATTTGTTGCCAATGTTTCCAGCAGTTTGAGCTGCAAACTGTAACAATAGAGAAGTAAAGAAGTCATAAATTACCTTAGTAATATAAGGATATATTGTAGCTGCTGAGTTACACCAACTGAAGCTGCCATTTTATCACATAATCAGGATTTTGACAGATTTATAACAGGAGCGCCAAACGGTTACCAGCTTAGGTAAGACTGTAGAATGATGCATTGTCACGTGTTTTACATATACAAATAAGAAAGGAGAAAAGGGGGGATGTAGCCTTGCTGCTTTAAAACCTGACCTGTTGATGGTCCTCGGGGCCTGGAGTTAGCCACTCCTGATATAGAGGATCTGCTTTATTTCGATAGACGGTGATACAATAGCTCTTATCCTTTTTTGTTCTGATAAGTTGACGTTTCTCTATTTGAAATGAATAACTTGATGCCTCGTGCACTTTGATGCAATTTGAAAATGCCAGATCCCATGGCAAATTCAAGGTGCAATCCCATGCAGCTGGCCTCAAAACTTTCTGCGAACAATGCAACAAACGTGTTGGTGTCCTTAAACTAAACTAACCATCATACAAGCAAAGGGTTGGCTTCTTTTGTTTCTATGGAAAGGAGTTTATCAATGTCATTTTTGGGGGGTCTTGGAATTGTGGAGTGTTTTTTGCTTTAGCCCACCCAGTCCTGATCAGAGACCCAATAAAGATAATGGGAGGAGATGGTGCTCTGCCTGTGCAAACTCTTGTTAGATTGCACCTGAGACGGGAGCAGCTAATGGAAATCAAACCCCCTCCCCGAGTCTCCACTCACCATGTTTACAAAATAACTTACAAAATGATTGAAAAATACCTTGGGCTTTAGTGTAAAAAAAAAAAAAAAAAAGCATCAATTACCCAGAAGTGGCGCCTTAAACAGGTCATTTCCCAGCTCGCTATCTCTGATTTCCTTTCCCGACCCCAATTTCCACTTCATTTTTATGGTTTTGGAATAAACACTTTTATTATTTCCTTTGTAAGTTGAATAGAAATCTGTGAGCCATTCAAAAGCTAAAAATCATATACATCTAGAAATGCAGTGTCTCTGATAACTGTGCAAACTCGGTAGTATTATTTGTGTTTGTTTATAGGAAGTCATTAATTGATACAATCATAAAATACATGTATTCCTGTATCACTGAATTATGCTCGCAGGCAATAAAGAAACATACAAAAAAAAACCCATGCAATTTACATTAGTACACTTTGTCCCTAGAAGAGACTGACCCCTTAACCATGTCACTGCCATTAGTACACTTTGGTCCACAACTCAGGAGGTGTCTGGGACCCTCTTAATAAAGCGTACAGGATAATGGAAAGGTCCAGCACAGACTGAACGATCTGGAACTATTGTCCACTTGTATTGTGTCCTAAGTGGTATATGACGTGACGCAATAAGGCACGCTCTCACACCTCTTTGTTCCCTAAGGCACCATCTCCGTAAACAGCAAGCGCACGCCATTCACCGCCAGTGGGGAGAGTGAGATCCTGGACCTTGAGGGGGACATGTACTTGGGGGGTCTTCCTGAAAACCGCGCTGGGCTCATCCTGCCCACCGAGCTCTGGACGGCCATGCTCAACTATGGCTACGTGGGATGCATCCGCGACCTGTTCATAGACGGGCGCAGCAAGAACATACGTCAGCTGGCGGAGGCGCAGAATGCAGCGGGAGTGAAGTCATCCTGCTCCCGACTGAGCGGCAAGCAGTGCGACAGCTACCCCTGCAAGAACAGCGCCGCCTGCAGGGACGGCTGGAACCGCTTCGTGTGCGACTGTACCGGCACGGGGCACTGGGGCAGAACCTGCGAAAGGGGTGAGTGCACATGTGCAGGGAAGCATAGGGCCTTTACTTCTCACTGCGTGACAGGGGCAAAGAGTACATGGAGTTTGTATGACAGGGTGACCCCGTGTGACAGGACAGAAGGGACCTGTGGCCCATGAGTTTGTTTGACGCGGTGACACCGTGACAAGACAGAAGGGACACTGTGGCCAGTGGAGTTGTATGACGGGGGACACCGTGACACAGACAGAAGGGACCTGTGGCCCATGGAGTTTGTATGACGAGGTGACACGTGACACAGACAGAAGGGACCTGTGGCACATGGAGTTTGTTGACGCTGGGTGACAACCGTGACACAGGACAGAAGGGACCTGTGGCCCATGGAGTTTGTTTGACGGGGTGACACCGTGACACAGACAGAAGGGACCTGTGGCCCATGGAGTTTGTATGACGGGGTGACACCGTGACACAGACAGAAGGGACCTGTGGCCCATGGAGTTTGTATGACGGGGTGACACCGTGACACAGACAGAAGGGACCTGTGGCCCATGGAGTTTGTATGACGGGGTGACACCGTGACAGACAGAAGGGACCTGTGGCCCATGGAGTTTGTTTGACGGGGTGACACCGTGACACAGACAGAGGGGACCTGTGGCCCATGGAGTTTGTATGACAGGGTGACACCGTGACAGACAGAAGGAACCTGTGGCCCATGGAGTCTGTATGACAGGGTGACACCGTGACACAGACAGAAGGGACCTGTGGCCCATGGGGTCTGTCTCTCTCATAACACAATGTAACACAGACAGGAGGATTGTTTTCTGCTGCGGTGTGTATTTGTGCTGTAGTCACAGGGTGAGCCATACAGGAGGGTCTTGTGACGATCAGTGTGCCCACAGACACTGCCCTTCCAGCTGTAAGCTGGTGACACAGAAACATAAGGCACATGTCACACACTTCACAATGACAGAAGGAACCTTTAGGACATCAATCCCGTCATTCCATTAACATGGTAGTTATTTTACCAGCGGCAGCGTGTGAACTGCAGTGTTTTACAGGCTAACAGCAAGCGCAATTGCCCCTTGTGTACCCCGAATCCCCCCCCCACTCCTGTTAGAGGGCACTTCCTCCAACACTGGGGAGAATATAAGAGGTGCCACTTCATAGTGTGTGTGTGTGTATGTATATATAGATAGATATATCTTGTTTTTGGTAAGAACTCAATACTACTATATCCTCGTCGCAGCACTGCTGGCTTGTGTGAAGTCCTTGGGAGAGTTCCCATTGTGAGCACTGCCTCTCTCATTGTCTCAAATACAATCCCAGCTCATCACAAGGAGAAAATCACCCGAGGGGAAATATTACAGATTGTTTCCAAACCTGTGTGTGAGCCGTGTGCCGTGTATGTGTGCCGTGTATGTGTGCCGTGTATGTGTGCCGTGTATGTGTGCCGTGTGCGTGTGAGAAACAATGTTGCCGTTGTGCCTTTGATGTCAGCCTATTGGAGATGCACTAATTGCTTAATGATCTGATTTGTTACTACAGAGGATATTTCTCAGCCTGTAGAGGTACAGGAGCAGCTGTTGTTTAACCAATTCCCAGCGATGGAAACCTGCAGGATGAGATGTTTGTTGACTGACTATAGTGGCGGTCTGATTATAATGATCCAAACACGGCTCCTAAAGGTTTTCCCTTAATACTATAAGGATTAAGCAAGTCGTGGTAGAAAATAAGGATTATACAAGGGGATATGATGACATTGTTTTCAAATATATTCAAGGTCAATACAAGGATCATTCAAGGTGACTATCTCAAGGACAGTACGAATGACTCAAGGGGTCATCTCTTCAGATTAGAGCAAAGGAGATTTCTTCAGCGGCCAATGAAAAGTGGTCATTACAGGAAGGGCAGTGACCATGTGGGATTAACTACCCATGGAGACTGTGACGGCAGATACAGGAGATATGTTTAATAAAAGGTTAAACACATGTTTAGACAGGGAAGGTATACAGGGATATACCAAATTCATTAAACATAGGAAGGGTGTTGAACCAGGGAGAAGTCTGATGACTGGAGTGTTCTCTGTAAATCGGTATCGCGGACCTGAGGAAGAGAGGAGAACTCTCGGAAACTTGTCCTATAATATTAAGTGTTAGTCCAACTAGAAAAAGTACCACCTAATTCTGAAGCGCTCACTCACTCTGCACTCTCGTAACTGGGCTAATACGGCTATTTCTACTTAATTCATGGAGTCAGGAAGGAATTTTCTTCCCCGCATGAGACCTGATTGGCACATGTTTAATTCAGGGTTTTTGTGTGCTTCCTCTGGATCAATATTAATTTAGGGTGAGTACCATAGCCAATCAGAATTTAGCAGAGGTTGACCTTGATTGACGTTATGTCTTTTTGCCATTTCATTTATACTGCAGGTAACCCTCTAAACTTCTACACCCCAATCCTGTCTTTCAACTGTCTTGTCCTAGAGGGCACTGCTCTTCCTTCCCTTGTCCTAGAGGCGACTCCCAGTCCCTCTTACATTTGCTAGGCTCGTAGTGATGATGTTTCAAACATCCCATAACCCAGTCCTCAAGTACCCCCCAGCAGGCTTTCAGGATATCCCTGCTTCAGCACAGGTGGCACAGTCTTTGAGCTATCTGTGCTGAAGCTGGGATATCCTTTAAACCTGACCTGTTGGGGTTACTTGAGCAAGTGACGTTGGGAACCCCTGTCCTGACATATGAAGCCCTAGAGGTGGGTGTCTCTTTGCTACTCGAGCAGTTCAATTCCTAGAGGTGATGGCGCCTTTGCTGGCGTCTCTTCACTGGCGCTCACGGCCCGCAGACCCCGAGTGTTCACATGGGAGTGGTATTAGTTTGAAGGGTCTCCGTTAATAGGTGCTGGATATTGTCTTATTGTAAGTGGGCATTGGGAAATAATGCTGGCAGAATCCAATCTCTTTCCGTACCACTTGTCCTGGAAAGAGACCGGAGCCCCCCCCCCCCCCCGCCTCTCCTTATCTCAAGTTCCCATTATAGACAGCACCAAATGAGCTTAACCTCTCGCCTGCCGCGCCCTGCTTCCAGCAGGAGGGGGTACAGAGAACATTTACACACCACCGCCTCTTATTCTCTTGTGAAGACAGTGGGACTGCTGCAAAATGAAACGCCGTTTTTGCAAATACCCGTTTAACCCTTTGCAAAGCGGTGATGGCTCTCTGGCAGCAAAGGGTTAATAGAAAAAAAGGGTTGTTTGCATTGTCACTTCCCCCCCCCCCCCCCAAATATATTCAAGGTCAATAGAAGGATCTTTCAAGGGAACTATGCACAGGGGCTCTCGGGGAACACGAGGGGTTCTCGGGGATCACGGGGGCTCTCGGGGGAACACGGGGGGACACGGGCTCTCGGGGATCATGGGGGTTCTCGGGGATCACAGGGGTTCTCGGGGGACACAGGGGTTCTCGGGGGACACAGGGGCTCTCGGGGGCTCTCGGGGAACACGGAGACGTTCGGGGGGATCTCGGGAAACACGGGGGCTCTCGGGACACACCGGGGTCTGGGGAACAGCGTGGGACAGGGGACTCTCGGGGAACACGGGGCTCTCGGGGGAACACGGGATCTCGGGAACACGGGGCGTCCTCGGGGAACACTGGGGCTCTCGGACCACGGGTGGGGGCTCTCGGGACACACGGGGGCTCTGGGGGAACACGGGGGGACACGGGGACTCTCGGGGAACACGGGGGCTCTCGGGGGACACGGGGGGACTCTGGGGGGAAACGGGGGCTCTCGGGGGACACGGGGGCTCTCGGGGGACACGGGGGCTCTCGGGACACACACGGGGGCTCTGGGGGAACACGGGGGGACTCTGGGGGAACACGGGGGCTCTCGGGGGACACGGGGGCTCTCGGGGAACACGGGGGCTCTCGGGGGCTCTCTGGACGTGTTTTGTAGTTACTTGTTATATTTTTGAACAGGAAAGGGAGTGGCTGCTAACCAGTAGTGAAAGTGACGGTTCCCCAAGGTCACGTACCCTGGCGTCCATCATCTCGCCGTTTTGCTGCTTAGGAGGGCATTACTTTTTGCCATTACTCTCGCGGCAGAAAGATTAAGATTAACAGTGGTTGAAATCACCAAAAATCTACTGCCACCTAGTACCAAACGTGTGGCTGCTTGGGCCAAATTACTCGCCGACGGGGTTAATCCACTCGCCCGGGTGAGCAAATGTATAGGTTTGTCGAACACTGAAGATTAACACCAGCACTGCTGCCTTTGTTCCTCATTCAGACGAGGGTTGTGCAGAGGGAGAGCGGGTTGTGAGCGCGGGGGGCACAGACTATCCTATTTATTTGCAATAAGAACTTTCACCTTGTGTGCATCGTCGGCTTGTTTCTGTAATATCTGGTACGAGTGGGGGGGGAGGAGGGGATTCGAAGAAAGAGGACAGCTTTGGTGCTCTGCTGAAATGAGGAGAGGTGGAGGCATCGCTGACATGAAAGAGGAGAGGGGGTGGGACCGCTTCCAGGAGCAATGAGGGGGAAGACTGGGGGTGGAGGGGGCACCACTGGGAGAGGGGGGTGGAGGCGGTCACAGCTGGGAGAGGGGTGGGGAAGGCACCACTGGGAAAGGGGTGGGAGACGACACCTCTAGGACGAGGGGGTGCAGGCTCCACTGGAGGGGAGGGGGGTTGGATGCACCACTGAGGAGGGTGTAGAGAGGCACCGCTGGTAGAGGGGGTGGTGGAGGCACCGCTGGGAGAGGGTGGAGAGCACTGCTGAGAGGTGGTGGATGGCGGCACCGCTGGGATAGGGGGGGGTGGAGTATGTACACGCTGGAGAGGGGTGGAGGCGCGGGTAAGCGGGAGAGGGTGGAGGCACTGCTGGGAAAGGGGGGGGGGAGACAATACGATGTGGGAGGGGGTGGAGTGGCGCTGCTTAGAGAGAAGGTGTCGAACCAGCACCGACTAGCAGAGTGGGGGTGAGGCGTTAGGTACAGGGTGGAGAGGGGGGTGAGGCACTCGCTGGGAGGGGTGTAGGGGGCGACACCGCTGGGAAAGGGGGGGTTTGGCAACCGATTGGGAAAGGGGGTGGGGGAGCACCGCTGGGAAGAGGGGCGGTGGCACGATGGGAAAAGGGGTGGGGAGGCCCGCTGGGAGAGGGGTGGAGGCACCGCTGGAGGGGGGGTGGAGCACCGCTGGGAAGGCGGGGTGGCACCGATAAGGGTGGAGGCACCTAGAGTGCATTTGAGGCCCACTGAGGGGGGTGGAGGCGGCAACCTGGGGGGGGCGGTGGAGGCAGCTGGAGAGGGGGTGGAGGCACCGCTGGGCGGAGGGGGTGGAGGCCATGGGTAGAACGGGGGCACCGCTGAGAGGCAACACCGCTGGTATGATTAGAATTGCAGTGCCTGGAGAAGAATTGGGAGACACAATTTAATGGGGTGGGAGGGGAGAGAAGCAGAATACCTTGGTGAGTAGTACTGTGACGTCACAGTGTGTGAGGGCACGGCCAAGTCAGTGGAGCACAAGTTATGTACTTACTTGGATTAATAACCCGTTAACTCCATGATCCCATCAGCAAGGCTGCGCCACGCTGTCACAGCGTCTCCGCCCCACTTCCATGTCCGTCCTTCAACAAGTGCATGTGAACGGACTAAATGACCAGAATGCATTGCAGGGAAGTGAAAGCCACCACTGCCTCCGGACAGTACAGCTGCGTCTGCCCCACTGGTCCGAGGAGCCAATCCCCAGGGCATGCTATTTTCCAATTTAATTTGCACTAAGCAGACCGCCGCGTCTCTCCCCGGATTGTAATCCCCGCCGCGGCCCGGTTCGGGAAGGATGTGCAGGGTAAGCCGATAACGGGCACCGCGATGGACGAGTTCGCGACGCAGAGGGCTACACGCCATGAGCGAGCCCCGTAAGCTCGCCGTGTTCGGAGGTCAGGCCGGCCCGAGGATGACCCCTCCTCCTTCCTGGAGGGAACGGAAAGAGCCACCCCCAGAGATGACACGTGTTTACAACACATTTACACTGAGAAACGTGGAATATAAAAACACGCCCCGCTCCCGTGGAGGTTTCCATTTCGTCAGACGGGGACGTCCCGGCGTTTGTGGCATTAGGACCTCAGTAATTTACAAAGCCCTTGAGCTGCGGATTTTCCACTAACCTCTGCGCTAATAAAAGTCTGATTACTGTAGCTTCGGCGGCCTGTGTAACCCTTCACTGCCAAAGTGCCCCGCAGTGCGTTACCCAGATCGTTGTTGTTGGCCCCGGACGTGAAGGGGTTAATCTCAGAATCACGTGCTTGTCCTCCTCTTGTGCCGGTCCACAAACGGGATTGAAGAATTAGAGCGTATCTGCACTTATTAATCCCGCGGGAAGAGAAAGGAGTCTCCATGCATTGCAGTGTGTGATCAACCACCTACAGCCACCCCTAGATCTCAACCATGCAGTGTGTGATACACCTACAGCGCCCCTATATCTCCATGCAGTGTGTGATACACCTTACAGCACCCCTCCTCATGCATAACCTTCGAGACCCTATTATGCAGTGTGTGATACACCTTACAGCACCCCTATATCTCCATGCAGTGTGTGATACACCTTACAGCACCCCTATATCTCATTGCAGTGTGTGATACACCTTACAGCACCCCCTATATCTCCATGCAGTGTGTGAACACCTTACCGCACCCCTACTATCTCCATGCAGTGTTGATACACCCTACGCACCCCTATAATCTCCATGCAGTGTCGTGATTTTTTGGATACACCTTACAGCACCCCTATATCTCCATGCAGTGTGTGATACACCTTACAGCACCCCTATATCTCCATGCAGTGTGTGACATGACATCTATTCCATCAGTTGAACACACAGCACCCCATATTCCATGCAGTGTGTGATACACCTTACAGCACCCCTATATCTCCATGCAGTGTGTGATACACCTTACAGCACCCCTATATCTCCATGCAGTGTGTGATACACCTTACAGCACCCCTATATCTCCATGCAGTGTGTGATACACCTTACAGCACCCCTATATCTCCAGCAGTGTTGTATACACCTTAAGCACCCCTATATCTCCATTGCAGTGTGTTTTTGTGATCACCTTACAGCACCCCATATCTCCATGCAGTGTGTGATACACTTACAGCACCCTATATCTCCATGCAGTGGTGTGATACACTTACAGCACCACCTATGATCTCCCATTGCAGTGGTGATAACACCTTACTAGCACCCCTAATCTCCATTCCAGTGTTGTGATACACCTTACAGACACCCTATATATTCCATGCGTGTGTGATACACCTTACAGCACCCCTATATCTCCATGCAGTGTGGATACAACCTTACAGCCCATATATCTCATCGCAGTGTGTGATACACCTTACCGCGACCCCTATATCTCCATGCTTTGGATACACCTACAAGCCCCCTAGATTCTCCAGCAGTGTGATACACCTACAACCCCTATATCTCATCAGTGTGGTGATACCCATTGACCGCCCCCTATATCTCCATGCAGTGGTGAAATCCGTACAGCGCCCCTATATCTCCATTGCATGTGTGAGTAACTTAAGGCCCCATAATCTCCACGCAGTGTGTGATACACCTTACAGCGCCCCTATATCTCCATGCATGCAGTGTGTGATACACCTTACAACACCCCTATATCAACTGCGTAGCGTGATAACCTACAGCTGCCACCCCCTATATCTCCATGGCGTGTGTGATTTAACTCCTTGCAGTCACCCTATACTCCATGCAGTGCATGTTAAAAACCTTAAAGCGCCCCTATATCTCCATGCAGTGTGTGATGCATTTTACAGCACCCCTATATCTCCATGCAGTGCATGTTAAACCTTAAAGCGCCACTATATCTCCAGGTAGTGTGAGATAAACCTTACAGCGCTCCTATATCTCCATACAATGTGTGATACACCGTACAGCTCACCTATATCTCCATATGCATTATAATCCCTGCAGCATCCACATACTTCCATGCATCTTATATGCAGTGCATGGCAAGTATGATAGCATACTGATATAATCCTCAATACCATGCACTGCATGTGTCCTTCATTGCATGCACTGCATCACAAGCACTGCGTGTGTCCTTCACTGCATCACAAGCACTGCGTGTGTCCTTCACTGCATCACAAGCACTGCGTGTGTCCTTCACTGCATCACAAGCACTGCGTGTGTCCTTCACGGCAGACTGCACCATCAAACTGGTTGTGTCCTTCACTGCATCAAGCCATGCGTGTGTCCTTACCTACAAGCACTGCGTGTGTCTTCACTGATCACAAGCACTGCGTGTTGTCGTTCCTCTCACTGCATCACAGCACTTGCGTGTTGTCCTTCACTGCATCACAAGCACTGCGTGTGTCCTTCACTGCATCACAAGCACTGCGTGTGTCCTTCACTGCATCACAAGCACTGCGTGTGTCCTTCACTGCATCACAAGCACTGCGTGTGTCCTTCACTGCATCACAAGCACTGCGTGTGTCCTTCACTGCATCACAAGCACTGCGTGTGTCCTTCACTGCATCACAAGCACTGCGTGTGTTCACTTCACTCTGCATGCATTGGCTCCATTTCAGCACTGCACAACAGTTACTGTATAGTGTCCATGCAGGTGATTATAGCCCCAGCACCCACCCTCTGGGCTTAGGTTGTGTGTTAGGCGATGAAAAGAAATACACAAACAAACGCTGGCAGCGCAGGTGTAAAACTCATAATACCGGCGGGGGTCCCACGGAACATTCTGGGAGCACGGATATCAGCCCCCCATCATTCACAGAGCGGCGGTTTCCACGGAAACATTCTGGGAGCACGGATATCAGCCCCCATATCTCACAGAGCGGGGGTTCCACGGAACATTCTGGGAGCACGGATATCAGCCCCCATATCTCACAGAGCGGGGGTTCCACGGAACATTCTGGGAGCACGGATAGCACTCCCATCTCACAGAGCGGGGGTTTCCACGGAACATTCTGGGAGCATGGATATCAGCCCCCAATCTCACAGAGCGGGGGTGGGGGTCCACGGAACTCCTGGGAAGCACGGATATCAGCCCCATATCTCACAGAGCGGGGGTTTCCACGGAACATTTGGGAGCACGGATACAGCCCCCATATCTCACAGACGGGGGTCCTCACGGAACATTCTGGGCACGGATATCAGTACCCCATATCTCACAGAGCGGGGGGGTTCCACGGAAACATTCGGGAGCACGGATATCAGCCCCCATATCTCACAGAGCGGGGGTCCCACGGAACATTCTGGGAGCACGGATATCAGCCCCCATATCTCACAGAGCGGGGGTCCCACGGAACATTCTGGGAGCACGGATATCAGCCCCCATATCTATCAGAGCGGGGTCCCACGGAAACATTCTGGGAGAGGATCAGCCCCCAATCCTCACAGAGCGGGTGGTCCCACGGAACATTCTGGAGACGGATATCAGCCCCATATCTCACAAGCGGGGGTCCCACGGAACATTCTGGGAGCTCGGAATCAGCCCCATATTCAACAGCGCGGGGGTCTCGACGGAACATTCTGGGAGCATTGATATCAGCCCTCCATATCTCAGAGACTCGGAGTCCCACGGAACATTCTGGGAGTTCTCTGAGATTGTGATGTTGTGTAAATGTTATGCTGACATTTAAGCGTGCTGTGGGATGTGCTTATTAGGCGTGTGCGGGATCTCCCGGCTGCTCGCTTCACTTTGTGTAAGCTGAGCTCCCTACAAGGCGGGTGTCCCAGGGCAACTGGTAACATTTACTGTACTAGCAAGTATATCTTCTTCTGCAAACATACGTACTGCTGCAAGCTCTGGCAGCTGTGTGTGTGTGTGTGTGCGTCTGTAAGTATGTGTATGTGTGTGTGTCTGTAAGTATGTGCGTGTGCGTGTGCGTATATGTATGTGCGTCTGTAAGTATGTGTGTGTATGTGCGTCTGTAAGTATGTGTATGTGTGTGTGCCTGTAAGTATGTGCGTGTGCCGTGTGTGTGTGTGTCTGTAAGTATGTATGTGTGGGTCTGTAAGTATGTGTGTGTATCTGCGTCTGTAAGTGTGTGTGTGTGTGTGTGTGTGTGCATCTGTGCGTCTGTAAGTATGTGTGTGTGTGTGTGTGTGTCTGTAAGTGTGTGTGTGTGTGTGTGGCATGCTGTGCGTCTGTAAGTATGATGTTGGTGTGTTGTGGTGTGTGTGTGTGCATCTGTAATTACCAATCTCTTCAAGGATGGAAGAAGGAGGGAATCAGGGAGAAGAAAGAGAAGAAGATGAAGAAAGGAGAGAGAAGTGGAGAGAAAGAGGACGGAGTAGAGAGAGGAGAAGCGAGAGAGAGGAGAGGAAGAGGAGAGCGAGAAGAAAGAGAGAGAGAAGAAGAGGGAGAGCAAGGGAGAGAAGAGAGGAGGGGGAGGACGCGAGAGAGATGGAGGAGAGAGAGCCGAGCGGAAGAGAGAGAGAGAGAGAGCGAGCGAGAGAAGGAGGGAGAGAGAGAGTAGAGAGAGAGAGAGAGAGAGAAGAGGAGAGAGAGAGATAGAGAGGAAGAGAGCGAAGAGCATCCAGGATAGCGAGAAGAACGAGATCTAGATAAAGAGAGAGAAGCACGAGATGAGACTGTGATAGAGAGCTGCGTATAAAGCTCGATCTCGCGGAGGAGAGCGCTTATCTCTCGTCTCTCGCTCTCTTCTCGCTCGCTCTCTAGATCTCTCTCTCTCTCTCTCTCTCCTCCCTCTCTCCTCCCTCTCTCTCTCTCTCTCTCTTTCAGTATCTCTGGTGTAAACTGACATTGTATTCCAGTCATATTAAAGCCATTTCACGCTCTGCTGCCCTCTCTAATACACAGAAGGAGAGCACCTCTTAATATGTCTGCTTCCAGTCCCCCAGCTGCCAGCACGCCATGCCCGACACCGCCCCGAGAGACAGCGCCACTCCCCGGCGTCTCCTTCACCTGCCACTGCAGTGCATTCTGGCTCTTGTAGTCCAATTTCCTTCCATTTGCTCCTTGCTACAGGCTGGGCTGGATTAACTCTCTGTGGTCTGTGTACGGAGAAAGTTGTCTGCGCTGGCGCATTCGCGTTTATTAACAAATGAGCTTTTTTTCTGTCAAATGTATTACGCGTATTTGTACTGTTGCAGAACTTGGCTTGTTCTGCGCTAGTTTTCTGCGTTACAAATACTTCCGCCGCCTTTTCAATGACGGAGAAAACCCTGAATAAAAGCAACCTACACATTCCTTAATACAGGGGCCTGCGACCATTATTCAAATGTAACTCCGCCCACTCACCCCACCCGTCCCTCATCTCGCCGCTTGTAGACGCTGCCTGGTGTAGGTTTTATTCAGCGCCAGCTGCAGAGAAGGCCGCCCTTTACATGCCATACACAGAGCCCTGCCCTGGTCTTCAGTGTCAGTCTCCATTATACCAATCCCACTCACACAAACATCTACTTCTAGATCGTTAATGGCGTAACGAGGGAGGGGCAAGGAGGAGCGGGTATGATGCTTTTTATTGGACCAACAAGTAGTTGATACGTTACAAGCTTTCCAATCTCTCGGGGTCCTACATCAGGTCCTAACCCCACCCTGAGAGAATGGAAAGCTTGTAACATGGCCCAGTACCATGCACCATATCCCCTACTCCCTCCTTTGTTACTGCAGGGACGGTCCAACACGGCGACCCCGTGCCTCTTTGCTTAGAGCGTTGACATATCTCACGGGGCATTACTGTCACTAACTCCAGGTCACGGGGTCATAATGATCCAATCCTGGCATTAAATTCCCATTCCCTGGTCGGCTACAGGAAGGTCGGATGAGAGACCGCTCTGTAGCACACGCTGACCTGGAGTCCAGAAACTGTTTGCAGACTGATACAGACAGGAGGATTCTCCGTGTAATATTCGCATGGTAGGACGCCGTCAGCAGACGCTGATCGCGCAGCCATCTCGTTCCCTATTCCGTGACGGCTGCGGACGCATCTCGTTCCCTATTCCGTGACGGCTGCGTACGCATCTCGTTCCCTATTCCGTGACGGCTGCGGACGCATCTCGTTCCCTATTCCGTGACGGCTGCGGACGCATCTCGTTCCCTATTCCTTGACGGTTGCGTACGCATCTCGTTCCCTATTCCGTGACGGCTGCGTACGCATCTCGTTCCCTATTCTGTGACGGCTGCGGACGCGTTCAAGCTGCCGAGTCTCACGGCTGGATCTGCCGTTTAGCAATGTGGAGGAGTTAAACTCTGTCTCTATTCTGTAGCGCAGGGGCGGCCACTTCCAATGCTCAAAGGCCACCAACAGGACAGGCTTTAAGGATATCCCTGCTTCAGCACAGTTGGCTCAATCAGTAGGTCAGAGAAACTCAGGAGATTGTGAGGTTTTATGTGAGTGCTGAGCACCTTATTGTAATAATTGACTCCCCTCACATTCTGCATGACACCCCAAATTCCCGTTCTCTCCTTCAAAATGACAGCCCCAGTTATTGAGGATTATATCACAAGGCTCCGGTATATCAGGGAAATACTGCTTAAAGCATCCAGGAGATGCAGCATAAAAACAAACAAAGAGATCACCTGTCTGCGAAACCACCAGGTGTAAAACAAAAGGGCTGTGTCTCTGTTTTGTTGGATGTATAATCTTTATTTGTATAGCGCCATCCACAGCGGTAACGCATGATACACGCAGCGCGTCACAGCAGTAACATGTGACACATGCAGAGTGTCACAGCAGTAACGTGATACATGCAGCGTGTCACAGCAGTAACGTTATATACACAGCGCACCACAGCAGTACACACGAGACACACAGCAGTAAAGTAACAAGTGGTTTTGATATATCACAGCGCACCACAGCAGTACACACGAGACACACAGCAGTAACACGTGATACTCACAGCGCACCACAGCAGTACACACAAGACACACAGCAGTAACACGTGATACACACAGCGCACCACAGCAGTACACACGAGACACACAGCAGTAACACGTGATACACACAGCGCACCACAGCAGTACAAACGCCCAGACACACAGCAGTAACACGTGATACACACAGCGCACCACAGCAGTACACGAGACACACAGCAGTAACACGTGATACACACAGCGCACCGCAGCAGTACACACGAGACACACAGCAGTGACACGTGATATACACAGCGCACCACAGCAGTACAGGAAAAGGATTCCTTGCCCCGAAGAGCTTACAATCTAAGTGGTAAGTCGGGAGAACGTACAGAGACAGCAAGAGGGATAATTCAGGTGCTGTGCTTTGTTCCGAACCTTAAAGCAGCAATCCAAGCGATGTGTGAAACATGTATTTCTTTACACAGGATTGAAGCAGGAGGTCTCCAAAGCTGAACCCTGCCCCCGAGATACTTACCTCCATAGGGGGCGCCGGTATCTCCTGCAGGTTTAAAGCCCCTAGTCACGTGGGCCAATAGGAAGCCCCCCCGGATGACGTCACAGCTTCCTATTGGCCCACAGAACACGGAAGCTTTGAATTTCCGCCATTACATGAACCCCAGCTAGCGAGCTGGAGTGGCTACCGGCACCCCCTACGGAGTCGAGTATCTCTGGAAGCAGGGGGTCCCCAGAGCTGAAATGAATGGGAGACCCCCTGCTTCAATGCTTTGAGTGTAATAAAAAAAAAAGGTTGCGCGCCTCTAGCAGGGACAGGGTTAACGGTAACGCTATGCGCGCCGCCGCCTCCCCGCCCGCTCACTCTCCGCTCCTCTCCCCCAGAGGCCTCCATCCTGAGCTACGACGGCAGCATGTACATGAAGATCGTCATGCCCGTGGTGATGCACACGGAGGCCGAAGACGTGTCCTTCCGCTTCAAATCCCAGCGCGCCTACGGGCTGCTGGTGGCCACCACGTCCAGGGACTCTGCCGACACTCTGCGGCTGGAGCTGGACGCGGGCAAGGTCAAACTCACGGTCAACCTAGGTATCGTATGCGTCCTTCTGCTCTCTGGGGAGATGTGCCGGGGGGGGGGGGGAAGGGGATGGGATCATGTCGCCCGTTTTTCTGTTTGGCCGCTTTAAAGATGTCTGCTGTTTTCCCCCCGCTGCATGTCCACCTCCACCGCCAGTCCTGGAACAACCCCGCTGACCCCTTAATGGTCAGTGGTCAAATGTAGTGTCCTTGATGGTCCTACAATTAACCCCTTCTGTTCTGGAGTGGCTGGCACCGCGATGCGTTACCGGTATACTGACCATGCTCTGCCTGCTTCTCCAGCACTGAGGGGGTTAAGTAGGAGTTGGGGGAGGTGAGAGCCCTCCATCCCACACCTCATTACTCCCACCACACTTCCCTCACCAGCTTATTCGAGCAAAAATGGAAAAAATGGCGGCCTCCCTCTGCAGTTACATGGGGCGGCCATTTTGAGTTGGTCGCGGTGCTGATGTCATCACTGAAGATTCCACAGAAGGTGATGTCATCAGCTGCCGACTGGTTGAAAATGTCTGCCATTCTGTGGAAATCCACATCTCACGGTCCGTGTCTGCTCGGGTAACGTGGGTAATTGAGAGGAAGGAAGGAAGTAACGAGGTGGTACCTCTCCATTCCACACCCTTCCTACCGGGCACAAACGTTTCCACCCTCTGCCCTTCACTGTGTCTCCTTTGCCCATCTTTTGTCATTGTCCCCATGTCCCCCTGTCTCCTTCCTTCCACCCAAAACAGTCTCGAGAGAGTCACCCTGCCCCCAGCAAGTGCATTATGGGTCTAGGAAATCCTTGTGGCTGCACTGCATTCTGGGTAAATGCCGCTGCCGTTTAGGTCATACTCAAACAGAAGTTACCTCGTGTTGGGGTGGGACCACAAATATCACCATGTCACAGATGGGATGGAGGTGGGTTCTTCTGAATACTCAGTTCTAGAGTTGGAGTTGGAGTTGGTTCTTCTGAATACTCCTACATTGAGCTCTGATCTCACAGAGTGAAACGCGTGGTCAGTACCGTGGTCAGTTTCCGGAAGACCCCGCGCTGCTGAGACTGTGTTGGGTGCTCTGTGTCTCTTGCTTTTGTCTAACGATACTTCTCTCCCCGCGGTCAGTGCTCTGTGTGCCGTGGCGATGTTTGTGCATTGTCTGTTGATGTCTGTCTGTTTCTCTCTGCTGTTTACTCTCTGTCCTTCTGTGTCTTTAAGTTGATTAAACCTGTCCCATTGGCCATGTTACTTTCAAAGATGGCACTCACTACCCTTCAAAGGCCCGAAGCCTGCGGCCCGTACAGCAAACAGCCTTGAGAACAGAGCGTGCTGAGCAGCTTGCAGGGGGTGTGCGAAATGCCCCCCACCCCTCACCTGCTTGCAGGGTCCCCACAGAGCAATGCCAGGGTGTGAGACCCCGTATTGGGAAAGCAGGCCCAGTGGCATCTGTGCGGTTATATCCCATTTTGTTGGACATTGACGCAACCGAAAGATCAGAACATCCAACTTTGAACCCGTTCCTCCCTTGCCAGACGCGGACACCCCATTCCCAGGCAGTCGCCCTCATCCCTTACCAAGGCTTGAGGCACAGTCTTATCAATGACTTCATGTCAACTCCGCAGTGGTGCCGGCCCGGCTCCGTGTCGTCATGAGACCCAGTTCTAGTGTTCCAAGTCGTAACTATCAATAGGGATATAGGACTGTGACAAGACGGGTTCTGGAGCCAAATCTCCGGGTGACCTGGAGCCGGGTTAGTGATACGGCCTCTCCCACCTGCCCTGTGCTCCTCCCTGTGAGAGGAGAAGCCCAGGAAGCTGCTCGGAGCCACGTGAGGCCCACGGGTAGGATGTGGGAAGAGCGACTGCCTGGAATGGGACCCGCTCTTCTCCCTTTATTTCTACCGTCCTATTTTCTGTTCTTTCTCCTTCCCGCTGTTTATCACTTCCTTGTCATTCGTTCTTTAAACATCTATCTATCTATCTATCTATCTATCTATCTATCTATCTATCTATCATCTGTCTCTCAACCACGGCTGTCTCTCACGCACGGCTGTCTCTCACGCACGGCTGTCTCTCACGCACGGCTGTCTCTCACGCACGGCTGTCTCTCACGCACGGCTGTCTCTCACGCACGGCTTGTTCTATTTAGTGACAATAACTCGCCATGCAGCCCCCCTGTATGTGACTCCCCGTTAGAGAGAGGCACATTTTTTGGCGGATCTGGATCGTCCGGTTCCTTTTGGTCCCCGGATTTCCGCGGATTAATCTCAAAAAGGGCGACACGCGCGTGGCAGGTTTTTAAGAAGGCGGAAACCGCGGGTTGTGTTGAATCTGCGCGGATTACCATCGACAAAATCTGTCCGCGGATTTTACACCGCGAAATGGAGAATGCGAGAAAATCCGCGGAACTGATTTGGGTGTATTCGCCCATCTCTGCTCCCCATGCCTGGGACCCCTCTGCTTCCCTGACATCTCTTGTGAAAGGGTTAACCCTATAATATATAAGAGGAAGGGAAGAGCCATGCTCTGCAGGAGCTGAAGGGTTACGCAGACATGGTTTACGGCTCTCTGATGGTGAGGATGGTTAGAGAAGGTCACCAGATATCAAGAGGTCGTTTGTGGTCTTAATTATTCACTTGCAGGAGAGAGTTTAATTATTTATAATATTTAATTAAGCCACTGCAGAAAAGAAAACTTCCTCCCCCAATCTCTCTCCCATCTTTCTCTCTCCTGTCCTTCTGTCTGACCTGTTTATATCTCTTTCTCTCTCTCCCCTCTCTCCTCTCTCCCCCTCCCAATCTGTCCCCCCTTCTCTCTCCCCCTCTCTCCCCCTCCCTCTCTGTCCCCCCTTCTCTCTCCCGCTTCTCTCTTCCTCTTGTTTATAAAACCTCTCCCTTTATATAGGGCGAAGGCTTACGACATTTCTACCGTGTATAACTTGATTTAGATTTCGGCCCCACAGAGGGGTCAGCATCTGCTCTAAAAGTATGATGAGGCGGTTTCTAGATTTGCACACTTGACTCTCTCAAGTGCACGACTGCGTAGCAATTGCGAGTGTGTAACATTCGCACATGTTTTCATCATCTTGCTCCTGTAAAATCGCCACCTCTGCATTAATACTGTACCTCTTTATCGGGAATCCCAAACACACCCTACAAATCCTTTCCCTTCTTCTCCTGCAAGGTGTTCAGTGCAACTATACAGCGCTAAAGCAGCCGCAGGTCATCAATATCCGCACCGAAACTCACATGTTCCCATAGTTTGGAATGATTTGCATCTGGTCCGTCTTGGGCAGGGGTGCTCATCTCCAGTCCTCAAGGGCCACCAACAGGTCAGGTTTTCAGGCTATCCTGCTTCAGCACAAGTGGCTCAATCAGTGGCTCAGCTTTGACTGAGCCACTTGTGCTGAAGCAGGGATATCCTAAAAACCTGACCTGTTGATGGCCTTTGAGGACCGGAGTTGGCCACTCCTGGGGAAGGCTCACTATTAACATGCCTTCCTGAATGACATCCGTTGAATATATTCTAAACTGGACACTAATGCAAGAAAGGGGGTTATTAAATGGTTTCACGTCCATCTTTAACTTAATAAACGTGTTATAGACGCACAGCGACTCTGCGCGCGGAGTCAGAGTTTTACCAATTCACAAGCAACGTGCATTTTATGCCTATTTCTTAACAGCAAATTGATAACTTATTTTGACGAGGCGCAATCCTGTAATTTACCCCAAGATTCCTCAAATGTTCGAACGTCCTAGTATCTCCGGATACAGACATGTCACAGGGCACATCTAGCCAGCTACAAAAATGTGTTCAAAGGCGCAGTTTCATGTAAAAGATCAAAACAAGAAACCACTTCACAGTGTAATTGGCGTTCCCAGTAAGATGTAACCCCCGTTAAAGTACAGTTTTTACCTGATTTCATCTTGCTTATAATGAATATGTTGTGCTTTTTCTCCGGGAACACTGAATTCAAGCTACAGCCCTTGTATCGGTCTGGCTCCACAATGACCATACAAGCAATGGTCTAAGCAGAAACCCCGGGTCGCCTGTAGTGTTGAGGATGGATGAGCAACCTCGTCACATTACAGTGCTATCAGACATTAGATAAAGATTGTAAATACCCTTCAAAGATTTGGTTTTCCATGGCAATGATTAAAGTATGGGGGGAAAAAAGTATTTAAAAATACTTTTACAATTTTTTGGACCGGGTTTCCTTCATCTGCAATGAACATATTAAATATGTCACTGTCCTTCATTCACTAATTAGATGAATGCTGAGAATATCAGTCTATATCAGGTGCCCAATTTGTGGGATGAAGAGAATTTGGTGCCGGTTACATTGGATGAGAAGTCCAGGTCCCTTATTATTTCTTTTGTTCATTGATTTTTTTTTCTCTGTTCCGGTCTGGGAAGGGTAAGAATTCCCAGTCTGACCGATCTGTGTGTGATATGAGAGAGATGGACAGGAGCGGTTTACAGAACAGAAGCAAACAGATGGACTAATGCAGGGGTGACAACTCCAGTCCTCAATAGCTACCAACAGGTCAAGTTTTCAGGTTATCCTTGCTTCAGCACAGGTGGCTCAATCCACATCGCCTGAGGTACCGATTGAACCACCTGTGCTGAAGGAGTTGGCCACCCCTGCACTAGTGACAGTAAATACGCGTATGTGATTTTTTATTATTGCGGTGTCCTCTCCAGACTAATGGTCACATTCAGAACCATGGAGAGCGTTTCCATCTCCTGAGACAATGGGAATTGAACTCTGTACGATTGTACACACACACACACACACACACACACACACACACACACACACACACACACTATACTTCCTCGGTATCTAACACTGGGAGAGGATGATGCACACTAAAGGAGATTCAGCAAATCTACAGGAGTAGTCTGTATACAGTAGCTCCTTTCTTTGCAGCAGTATGTATCATCCTCTCCCAGTGTTTCATACTCTGCCGGGGAATAGGATTGTTGCTAAGTATACCAATATGCAAGTATGCCTGCTTTACTCATTTCGACCAGGGTTTGCAATGTATATAATTGCAGATACTCAGTCATGAGCAACTACATACACCCTGTTTTGAGGTATATATTTCCGTCTATTTAGCCGGCTGGGCAGGTATCCCATTTTTCAGGAGAGGGCATGATTTGGCCTCCCCTGGATCTTAGGGATAACTGTGAGGTTCTAGTTCCTTTAGTATTACCAAAGGTGCTTTTTCTGTCACTTGGTACCTGATTATTAAGTGATATTACAGGTTGCCCTACAGATTTCTGCTGTTATTACTGCTTTGACATTAGCATTCTGGAGACGGTTCACTTATTTGTTTTTTTAGTGTATTTATACCTTTTGTCTTGTTTATTAAACCATCAATTGCATACTTAATACATTTTGTATTTTCTTCACCCGCCCTGAGTGCCCCATAAGGGAGTTTCTGTGAATCTTGTGGGATTTGCTTTTTCTTTGGTCATAAATGTCCAAGCACTCCAGGGAGCGCACCTGTATTCATAGGTTTAGGTGTGGTTCTGTTATCATTGAGGTAGTAGTGCTGGTTTCAGCCCCTTGTTCTCACTCCTTTATGTCAGCCTGAGGCTCCGCAGGTCACTCCTATGTCACTAGTGAGACAGACTTGAGTGGCTGTGTCCGGGTCATCCTGCAGTTGGAAGGTCAGATTCTGCACTTGAAGTCATTTTCCAGGCTAGTGCTGCTGTGCTGTCTTCCCGTGTCTGTTGTGGCTGCAGTTAACCATTCTTACCACTGAGTGGTGCTGTGACCCTGAGAGAACAGCCTGCTCTGCTGGTGCTGCTCCTGGCAGAGTACAAACTCACAACGAAAATGTTAGAATGTGTAACAACCACACCTAACCACACAACCAAACACCCACCTAACCACACAACCAAACACCCACACAACCACCTAACCACACAACCAAACACCCACCCACACAACCACATAACCATCTAACCACACAACCAAACATCCACCCACACACACACCGACGGCAGCCACCACACACACCAACACCTCACATACACACTATAACCATCCTAACCACACACGACCACACACCCAACCCACACACCACCTAACCACAACAACCACCACCCCCCAACACCACACTACCTCCCCACACCACAACCCAGAACCAAACCCACCCACACAACCACCTCACCACCCCACCACCACCACCACACCAAACCCACCACAACCACAACACCAACCACCACACACACCACCTCACACACCAACCTACCCACACAACCAAACACCACCCCACCACAACCCCCTGCCACCAACACCACACATCCCCCCCCCTACCCACCACCTAACCAACCAACCACCCACACATGCAAGCAACCGGCCAACCAACCAAGCACTCAACCAAGCAACCACCCCCACCGCCTTCTCTCACAGCGGCTCCTCTGGCTGCGCTCTGCGGCTCCTCTGGCTGCGCTCTGCGGCTCCTCTGGCTGCGCTCTGCGGCTCCTCTGGCTGCGCTCTGCGGCTCCTCTGGCTGCGCTCTGCGGCTCCTCTGGCTGCACTGATGCACCCACTACCTCTCTCTTGGTCACTTCAGCTTTGTATTCCCTTCCGAGAGGCAGAAACCAGCAGATGTCTGTGGGGTGCAGGAGGGGGGGAGGGTGCAGGAGGAGGGGAGGGTGCAGGAGGGGGCGGCTTCCGAAACAAAAAGTAATTTAAATCAACATTTCCCATTTGAAAAACGCTCGCTGTCTGTGTCCTGGAAATAAATGCAGCGAGTGTCAACATCTGCGGGATCATTAATGGGGGGTGGGGGAGGGGGCATGGGGCACCTCCCATTAACCCTTTCAGTTCTGTGAAGGGAATTGAAGGGTTTACAAAGAAAAAGTGCCCAGCTGTGGGACAGGAGAGGGGGCATCCAGACGGGGAATTAGCCTCCTGTAGATATAGAGCAGGCGTGGCCAAGTCCAGTCCTCTGTAGCCACGAACAGGTCAGGTTTTCAGGATATCCCTACTTCAGCACAGGTGACTCAATCAGTCGACTGAGCCACCTGTGCTGAAGCAGAGACTGATCCTGTGCTGAAGCAGAGACTGATCATGTGCTGAAGCAGGGATATCCTGAAAACCTGACCTGTTTGTGGCCATTGAGGACTGGAGTGACTACTCCCTGATATCGCGGTTAACCCCTTCAGTGCTATAAGGGACAGCAACACAGCTCCAGCATCACCAGGGGTTAAAAAGGAAACAGCTTTCTGGTTTGGAGAGGGGGGCGGGTAGCTGTGTGGGGGATAACCCCAAAACAGGCAGGCTAAACTGTGCAGCCTCAGCACCCCAAAATAGAATGAGGATATGTGGAGGTGCCGGGTACCACCAGCAAACACACACACTTTCTGTTAATATAGAATAATATCAGACATACTCAGTCTGCCTTTATATGGCAGCATTTCCATTAACCCACTCAGGCTGCAGGGACCCAAAGTCGCATGCGCAGCATCTCTCGGAATAACTCAAATAAATGTTTTTCTCTTCTAATTAGGATTAAAAGCTACTTTATCATCTCAAAGCGAAGAGTGTGCAGTGTGTGTAATAAACAGGGAGGCGGCGTATAACACTACCGTTCCTTTTTGCTTTGTAATGTTACTTTCCTGAGGGGGGGGGGGGGGAGGTTACACGGCCCTATAAGGAAACACGCCATTCCGGACCACTTCGAGCAGCGAAACATGTGACATCATACATGTTTTTATTTAAATAAATCAGTTCTGTAGTATTAGATAATAGTGACAGATTTTTTTAAAAATGTTTTTATATTCAACGCTTAATGACATTTTTAATAAGTTTTAATATACTGAGCATCCTGTGATTTCTATAGCAGGTTTAGCCACCTCCCCAGCAGTGCAAGATCTTTGCAACACTTTCCTGTTTGTGATCATTTGTTGCCAATGTTCCCAGCAGTTTGAGCTGCAAACTGTAACAATAGATAATGTTACCTTAGTAATATAAGGATACATTGTAGCTGCTGAGTTACACTGACTAAAGCAGTCATTATTTTAGGCTGCGTCCATAGAAGGTGGAGAAGCGCTGAGCCGCGCGGACGCTGATGCTCACCTGATCAAGCATGAGCGATTTCATGCACATGCAGGCGAGCCAGCGTCCGCGATCGGAAGGCGGGGCAGTGACGTCGCTGGGTCAATAGCCCGCGATGCACTGACGTCAACGTCACGGTGACGTGACGACTTCAGCTTCGCGCTGATTGGATTTTTTCAGCTGATAGCGCGCTAAAAAACTGCTTTGGCTGTCGGCTGAAAAATCCAACTCCTGAGCACGCCTGCGGACGCTCGCGTGAGCCCCCTCTCAAGACATCCTCATTGAGGATGCCGGGGCTCAGCGCGGAGCGTTCGCGCGCCTCAGCGCTGCTTGTCCTTCTATGGATGCAGCCTAAGTCACATAATCAGGATTTCTATACATTTATAACAGAAGCACCAAACGATTGCAGCTTGGGTAAGAATGTACAATGATACATTGTCACATGTTTTACATGTACAAATAAGGACACATTTCAACACATGCTGGCGTTTCTATAATGCGAAAGCACTCAGCAATGTTACTACAACTGCTAAGGTTTATTTCAAAGTAATTCTTGTTCTGCAAACCCCCCTTCCCTCCTTTCCCCCCTCCTCCCTTTCCCCCCTCCTCCCCCCAACCCTCTCTAAACGGCGCGTTCTGAGACATGATGCATTGTAAGGACCTCCAACCCTCTCTAATAGCGCGGCTGAGATCAGTGCATTGTAAGGATCCCCAACCCTCTCTACGCGGTCTGAGATCAGATCATTGTAAGGAACCAACCCTCTCTAATAGCGCTGTCTGAGATCAATGCATTGTAAGGAACCCAAACCCTCTCTAATAGCGCGCTCTAGATCAGATGCATTGTAAGGAACCCCAACCCTCTCTAATAGCGCGTCTGAGATCAGATGCATTGTAAGGAACCTCACACCTCTCTAATAGCGCGTCTGAGATCAGATGCATTGTAGGAACCCCAACCCCTCTAATAGCGCGTCTGAGATCAGATGCATTGTAAGGAACCTCAACCCTCTCTAATAAGCGCGTCTGAATCAGATGCATTGTAAGGAACCCAAACCCTCTCTAATAGCGCGTCTGAGATCAGATGCATTGTAAGGAACCCAACCTCTCTAATAGCGCGTCTGAGATCAGATGCATTGTAAGAACCCCACCCTCTCTATAGCGCGTCTGAGATCATGGCATTTAAGGACCCCAACCCTCTCTAATAGCGCGTCTGAGATCTGATGCATTGTAAGGAACCCAACCCTCTCTATAGCGCGTCTGAGATCAGATGCATTGTAAGGAACCCCAACCCTCTCTAATAGCGCGTCTGAGATCAGATGCATTGTAAGGAACCTCAACCCTCTCTAATAGTCGCGTCTGAGATCAGATGCATTGTAAGGAACCCAACCCTCTCTAAAGCTGCCTCTGAGATCAGAATGCATGTAAGGAACCCCAACCCTCTCTAATAGCGCGTCGCCTGAGATCTCAGATGCATTGTAAGGATCCCCAACGCTCTCTAATCAGCGCGTCTGAGATCTGATGCATTGTAAAGAACCCCAACCCCTCTCTAATAGCGCGTCTGAGATCAATGCTTTGTAAATTCTTCTGTATTTGGTACAATTTTCAAATTAACTGAACATTACAGGGGACCCTTTAGAGACGCCCGGGGAACCCCTGTTGAAAAACACTGGTTTACTGCAATAAGAACAATAACCAATATCCCCGAACACACTACGCATATACTGGAGATGTTGTTAGTGTTACTTCTTCACTTAGAAAAGGGGCGAGTTATACAAAATCCCAAAGGTTTCCAGATTTAAAGCCTCCCAAAAAATATATTTCTACCCGGAAGTTTCTCCAAAGTAAGACTCCGCGGAGGATTTTGCGATAGAGAAGCGATGAAGGAAGTAGCACGAAGCCTGTAACCCCTCTACTGCCCCTGTGCCCACACAACAACATTCTCTGGTTAATAGAAACCCAGCTGACAGAGGGTTAATACAAATTAATTTGAGCCCCAGCTGTCCCCTGTCGCTGGCGGGTGACACAGGCGAAGGCGAGAGGGGGGGGAGAGGGGGGTGGAGCGGAGGAAGGGGGGCGAAAGAAGGGGGAAAGGGATGGAAAGCGGCGCGGGAGCCAGAGAAAAGGTGGCGAAATGGGATGGAAGGGAAGATGGGGGGGAATGGGGTTCCTTACAATGCATCTGATCTCAGACGCGCTATTAGAGAGGGTTGAGGTTCCTTACAATGCATCTGATCTCAGACGCGCTATTAGAGAGGGTTGGGGATCCTTACAATGCATCTGATCTCAGACGCGCTATTAGAGAGGGTCGGGGTTCTGCAGAATTTCCCAATATAATTATCTGGTTCCTGAGCAAAAAAGAGGTTAAAAAGCCTGCAGTAAACTGATACTAAATGAGGGACATTGAGTGGCAGAGAAGGTCTTGTAACGCCCGTTAAGAACTTGTACACCAACGTAACCACTTTCCTGCCAGAGGGGTCCCTAGCACGTCCTTTAGCGCAGGCCCCTTCGCCATCACAGGGGTTTATTTGAAATACCCATTTTGCACCTCATCCCAGGCTAGCTGTGTTTAACGCATGTAAGGGTTTAACCATGTAATGTGGTCTTGAGTCAAAAGATGGCACTGTGTGCTCATTTGCATGTCATTTCCCAGAATCCCTTGCTGCAGTGGAAGCACTGTAAGCTAGGTGATAATGGTGAAAAGCAGGGTTGCAGACTTGTCTAAGACATGTGATTGTGCTCACAAGTAATATTTGTATATGCTGTAATATTTTTATATGCTATACGGTGGAGGGTTTTTAGTCACCTTTTCACCCACCATAACTTATATATATATATATATATATTATTTATCTCCCTAAAAACAGCCCAGCTGTATAAGAGCACACACTTTATGAGAGGTCAGTGACTCATTGCTGCGATGATTCCAATGATGCAGTGAGAACCCCACTCTTACAGAATACAACTGTGTCCGTTTGCACGAGTCACAACATACCGCAATATTTCTCTGGAACGCATTATCTGAGGATTTAAATGCATATTGTTCGTCTTAAATGGGACTGCAGCTTGAACATTGAGTAGAAGTCCATGTGGGAGCAGCACGCGGATCCTGGTAATCGTTACTTCCAGGCTCCGGCTCTTTCCGAGTGAGATAATTAATTTCCCTTCCTAACAAGCTCTCGCTGAGCCGAGCCAAAGCCGTGAGCTAAAGGGTCACGGAGAAGCTGTCTGTACCAGGCGCTTGCATCCTCTTAATGGCGTTGACCCCCGGAGAACTCCGAAGTCTCCAAGTGTTATTGGTGGGAGAGGAGGGCGGTAATTGAACGGCACTGAATGGCCCTCGTGCTATTAAACGATTCCTAGTGGCAAAGGCCAAAATAATTCCGCTCCGTAACTTTAATCTCCATTCAGCTGAGAGACAGATACAGATCGTCGCGGCGGCTGCTTTTCATGATACGCCGGGCTGATCTGTTCTCTCTTTCAGTACTACTACACTATGCTAATGCACAGTATCCTCAGTACTACTACACTATGCTAATGCACAGCATCCTCAGTACTACTACACTATGCTGATGCACAGCATCCTCAGTACTGCTACACTATGCTAATGCACAGCATCCTCAGTGCTGCCACACTGTGCTAATGCACAGCATCCTCAGTACTACTACACTATGCTAATGCACAGCATTCCTCGTACTACTACATGGAGCTAATGCACAGCATCCTCAGCGCTGCCACACTGTGCTAATGCACAGCATCCTCAGCTACATACACAGTGCTAATGCACAGCATTCTCAGCGCTGCCACACTGTGCTAATGCACAGCACCCTCAGTACTACTACACTATGCTAATGCACAGCATCCTCAGCGCTGCCACACTGTGCTAATGCACAGCATCCTCAGTACTACTACACTATGCTAATGCACAGCATCCTCAGCGCTGCCAACTATGCAATGCACAGCATCCTCAGCGCTGCCACACTGGCTAATGACACGATCCTCAGCGCTGCCACACATATGCTAATGCACAGCATCCTCAGCGCTGCCACACTATGCTAATGCACAGCATCCTCAGTACTACTACACTATGCTAATGCACAGCATCCTCAGTACTGCCACACTATGCTAATGCACAGCATCCTCAGTACTACTACACTGTGCTAATGCACAGCATCCTCAGCGCTGCCACACTGTGCTAATGAACAGCATCCTCAGTACTAATACACTATGCTAATGCACAGTATCCTCAGTACTACTACACTGTGCTAATGCACAGCATCCTCAGCGCTGCCACACTATGCTAATGCACAGCATCCTCAGCGCTGCCACACTGTGCTAATGCACAGCATCCTCAGCGCTGCCACACATGCTAATGCACAGCATCCTCAGTACTACTACACTATGCTAATGCACAGCATCCTCAGTACTACTACACTATGCTAATGCACAGCATCCTCAGTACTACTACACTGTGCTAATGCACACATCCTCAGCGCTGCCACACTATGCTAATGCACAGTATCCTCAGCATATACCTATGCAATGACAAAGCATCTCAGCGCTGCCACCGGTCTAATGCACAGCACCTCACGCTGCCCACTATGCTAATGCACAGCATCCTCAGCGCTGCCACACTATGTAATGCCACAGCATCCTCAGCGCTGTCACACTTAGCTAATGCACAGACCATTCAGCGCTGCCACACTGTGCTAATGCACAGCATCCTCAGCGCTGCCACACTATGCTAATGCCAACAAGCATCCTCAGGCTGCCAACTATGCTAATGCACAGTATCCTCAGACGCTGCCACACCTATGCCATGCACAGCATCCTCGCGCTGCCACACTATGTAATCACACATCCTCAGATACAGCCACCACTGTGCAATGCACAGTATCTCAGCGCTGCCACACTATGCTAATGCACAGCATCCTCAGCGCTGCCACCACGGCTAATGCACAGCATCCCTCAGACTACTACACTATGCTAATGCACAGATCTCGCGCTGCCACACTATGCTAATGCACAGCATCATCAGCGCTGCCCACACTATGCTAATGCACAGCATCCCAGCCTGCCACACTATGCAATGCACAGATCCTCAGCGCTGCCACACGTGCTAATGCAACAGCATCTCAGCGCTGCCACACTATGCTAATGCACAGCATCTCAGCGCTTGCCACACTATGCAATGCACAGCATCCTCAGCGCGCACCACTATGCTAATGCACAGCATCCTCAGCACTGCCACACTATGCTAATGCACAGCATCTCAGCACTGCCACACTGTGCTAATGCACAGCATCCTCAGCGCTGCCACACTATGCTAATGCACAGCATCCTCAGCGCTGCCACACTATGCCAATGCACAGCATCCTCAGTTGAAAGGTTACCGCCCACCTTGGTCCTTCACTCTCGGAGGCGGAGCCTGGCTTGCACATACAGTACAGTAGGACCCTGCCATTGTCTCTTGTTCCCATCACTGAAACCACAAGACAGGGTAAATGGTGAGTGTCCCACGCAGCCGAATCCTGTCCCGCTTCAGGACCCCCAGAGGTATCTCGCAGGACCGCATTCTGCTTCAGCACACAACACGCTTACAATTCCAATGTAACAGTGTATCCTCAGTTATCTGACGTGTGTGACAAATATTCAGTGTATTATCAGAGAGGGGACTTTGAGGGTGAAGACAGAGAAAGGAATGACATGCAGAATTGGATACAATCTCCTTTTAATGTATGTCAAATAAAATCCTCCTATAGGTTCATACCTCCTATAAGCCTCCTATAACTCCCTAAAAATCCTCACTATTCGCCAATAAGCGCCTAAACGAAACTACTCCTACCCCAAACCGCTCCCTATACACTCCCCCTATTACCTCATATTACCGGGCCGGCTTGGTTGCACTGAGCCCGCGCTCTCCCGTTAAAACATTGAAAATGATTGCCGGGGGCAGCACGGGGTCTCTGTAAGCATTCGGTTGCTCCCTGCTCCTCGTCTCCCGCATCTCTCTTGTGAGGCATCAATCATAGTGGGGGAAGATGAGAAGGTAAGCCCTGTATATAACTCCTATTACTCCATATAAATCCTCCTATTACTCCAATAAACACTCCTATTACTCCAATAAGCGCTCCCGTAAACTCAATACTCCATATAACTCCTCCTAGTATCCATATAACACTCCCTATTACTCCATATAAGCGCTCCCTGTAACTCCTCACTAATACTCCATATAACTCCATCATATTACTCCATTAAACAATCCCTATTACGCCATATAGCCGCTCCCTGTAACACGTTGTCCTATATGCTCCTCTCCTGCCCTGCCGCATACAGGAGATAGCGGGCAGATGGGAGGTTTTGCTGAGTGTCATTAATTCTGCGCCAAAAGTTCAGAGGGAGTTTCCCAAATGGAAGTATTCACAAGCTCACCCTCTTACTGTGGCCAACTCTGGCTTTCTAATTATTTCAGGGAAGCTAGGGGCACCAAATGGACACCCCAGCCTGGGCTGCAATTGCTTCTGCCTCCTTTCCTGAGGGCACGGGATCCAGATGCATTTAAAATAGCTTCTCTGTTTATTTAGGTAAGCCTCCTGCCACGCTGACTCACAAAGTGATAAAGCGCTAATTGGCAATTTGGTTGTGCACACTTTAATGTGTGTGTGAGGAGGGCAGGAGCCGGCCTCAGAATGTGTAATGTGACAGATGTCGCCTGTATGTCCTTGTGAGCTGCACAAGGGAGAAGGGGAATTCTTGATCGCTTCCAAAAAATTGAATCTGGATGAGGCTCGGAAACCCATTACTTTGATGGGCACTAGCTGCATACTGTACAGGGAGCACAAGTGGGGCCAGGTCCCTGCCCTGAAACGCTAAGCGCTATTAATGAGGTGCTGAACGCCCCACAACTAAAGGGGAACGCCACAAAACCTTTTAGTAATGAGATCGTTTTGCAATATCTGTAAGCGACCCATCTGAATCTGCCAGAAAGCCTGCGGGACACACAGATCCGCCGTCTGCGTGCCGGACCCCGCGCTCTGCGTGCCGGACTCCACACTCTGCACACCGGACACCACACTTTGTGTGCTGGGTTCTGGCCACCAGAAACCACGTCCGGACCCCTGCGCTCCGCGTGCAGGCCCCCGCGCTCCGGTGCGGACCCCCACGCTCTGTGAGCCGGCCCCCCCGCGCTCCGGACCCCGCGCTCCGCGTGTCGGACCCCCGCGCTCCGCGAGCACGACCCCCGCGCTCCGCACACCTTGCGCTCCGCGTGTTGGACCCCCGCGCTCTGTGTGCAGGACATGGCGGCTCATGATAGAAAATGCCTTTATCAGGCAGAAGAACAAGCTCCACCTTGGGAGAAGGGGTTGATAATGGCTTTTCAGCCGGGCTCCCGCCTGTTGTCGGAGACGCAACATCTGGCCCATAAACCGGCAGCCAGATGAGGAGACGGTAATTAAAAGCTTCATGGTCCTTTCCGAGCACCTTGAAGTGTCACGCTCTGAGGAGCGGGTTGCAATGCGCTGCAGGGCTCTAGTGTAGTGTGAAGTGCAATACTCTGCACATTTTGGCGATGTTTTAGTGCAGGAGTGGCCAACTCCAGTCCTCAAGGGCCACCAAAAGGTCAGGTTTTTAGGATATCCTCTGCACTAGCAAGGTGGCTCAATCAGTCCCTGCTTCAGGAAGGAATTCGACTGAGCCTCTGATTGAGCCACCTGTGCTGAAGCAGGATATCCTGAAACTGACCTGTTGGGTGGCCCTTGAAGACTGGAGTTTGGTCCCCTGGAGTAGTACATGCTCCGCAGGTTACATGCTTCAGCACAAGTGGCTCAATCAGTGGCTCATCTTCGACTGCATCACCTGTGCTAAAAAAAAGGGTATCCTTAAAACCGACTGAGGACTAGTTGCACCCTGCGAGAGACCAAAGTGGCGGTGCTGCTCCGTATAAGCCCTATACAGAAGAAATCCTAGTCTGTATACACAGTGTTCCCCCAGCTACAGCTTCACATACCTGCAATCAGGCAGCTGAGTAAATGCGAGGGAGATGGTGCCAATACAGGTTCAATAATTGCAGTGTTGAACGTTGACACAGAGCTTACACTCTAATTGGGAGATGTGGGCCTCTGATATGAGAGAGCCAGTTGGTTATCTTCTTGCCTCCCTGTTCCCTGCATGGGTAGCCTCTCCTGCGAGCTTGTTCATCTCTGTATGATGAATGGGTGAGAGCGGCGGGAAATGGAGCTAATCAGGGAGTTTATTGGACGACGGAGAAACCATCTGTTAATGTAATGCTGGAAGGTGGTTAGGGGAAGGAGCGCTGACAAATCCTTTCCTTAGCATTGCAGCCCTGGGAATAGAGAGGGCAGAGGGCAAGACGCAATACATTAACCCCTGTGTTACGACTGCTGTGTGATACAGAGACACCTCTGCTCTGTGTGTTATACAGAGACACGGCTGCAAATGTGTGGCTCTTAACCCAGGGGCGGTCAATGCCGGTCTCAAGGGCCACCCAAGTCAGGTTTTCAGGATATCCCTGCTTCAGCAACAGGTGGCTCAATCAGGGGGCTCAGACTGACCCCTGATTGAGCCACCTGTGTGAAGCAGGGATATCCTGAAAACCGACCTGTTAGGTAGGCTTGAGGGCTGAAGTTGGCCACTCCTGTCTTAACCCCTACAAGGCCGCACCTGCAAGAATAGAGAGGGGGGGCGGGCGGGGGGAGCATGGCCACGGAGGTAGCAGGACCTCTTGGCGCTGAAGGGGTTACATTTAGCGTTTCCATGACATTTTTGCTGAAGATCACTTTGCGCAGAATTTTGCTGATTTCACCCAAATGAACACGCTCGGCAGCAGTAGTAGTAGTATATAGGGCAGTAATAGTATGTAAGGGCGGCGTAAATGTATGTAAGGGCAGTAAGTACGAGTAGTAATAGTATGTAATGCGAGACAGTAAGTGATAAGACTGTATAAGAGGCGTAATAGTCAGTCAGTAATAGTATATAAGGGGCAGTAATAGTAGTACTAGTAATAAGAGTATGTAAGAAAGGGCAGAGTATAAGAATAGTATATAAGGGGCAGTAATAGTATGTAAGGGCCGTAACTGATGTAAGGGCAGTAATAGTATGTAATGGGCAGTAATAGTGTATAAGAGGCAGTAATAGTATATAAGGGGCAGTAATAGTATATAAGGGGCAGTAAAGGGCAGTAATAGTATATAAGGGGCAGTAATAGTATGTAAGGGGCGTAATGATAAGGGCGTGTAATGTTTAAGTCGTCAGGTAAAGTAATAGTAATAGTATGTATGGGGCAGTAATAGTGTATAAGGGGCAGTAATAGTATATAAGGGGCAGTAAGAGTAAGGGCCTAGTAAAAAGTACAGTTAATGTATCTAAGGGCAGTGTATAGTATAGAAGGGGCCATTAAGGTAGGTCAGTAAGGGGCAGTGATAGTATATAAGGGGCAGTAATAGTATGTATGTGGCAGTACAGTAATAGTATATAAGGGGCAGGAATAGTATATAAGGAGCAGTAATAGTATGTATAGGGCAGTAATGGTATATAAGGGGCAGTAAAGGGCAGGAATAGTATATAAGGAGCAGTAATAGTATGTATGGGGCAGGAATAGTATATAAGGAGCAGTAATAGTATATAAGGGGCAGTAATAGTATATAAGGGGCCGTGTGACCCTTGCACGTCGAATGTTAATGTGCAAATCATTTTTTCCTTCGATTTTTGACATTGTGGCTTCTTATTTGTGACGGACGCGACCCCCCCGCGCTCCGGGGACATTTGTTATTAACCCCTCATCTGCCATCGGGCTCCTCGGACATAG
Organism: Ascaphus truei; assembly: GCA_036426205.1. Taxonomy (NCBI): domain Eukaryota; kingdom Metazoa; phylum Chordata; class Amphibia; order Anura; family Ascaphidae; genus Ascaphus; species Ascaphus truei. Next base: position 42,360,706 of record CM071575.1, read on the forward strand.
GACATGTCCTTTCACATCTTTGCTGCTAGAAGCGACAAAACACAGCAAAGGAGCGGAGGGGGGAGACATTCCTATAATGAACGAAATCTGGGGGGGTATCGGGGGGGGGGAGTTGTGTATTCGGGGGGGGGGGTTTGGGGGGGGGGGGTATTCTTTTATCCAAGGGGGGGGTGGTTATCGGGGTAAGGGGTTGGTTTATCCGGGGAGGGGGGGTGGGGTGGTTATCCGGGGAGGGGGGTTGGTTTATCGGGCGGGGGGTGGGGGTTGGTTTATTCGGGGGGGGGGTATTTTTATCCAAGGGGGGGGGGGTGGTTTATCCGGGGAAGGGGGTTGGTTTATCCGGGGGGGGGGGTTGGTTTATCGGGGGAGTGGTCGGGCGTTGGTATCGGGGGGGGGTTTATTCGGCGGGGGGGTGTTGTAGTACAGTTGCCCAGCTAAAGCTGAAATGCTGTTCTGAGTAATTTGTGGCTTTTTATCCCCGGCTGGTCCCGGGCTCGCACACTGTTACACTGTGTGTTTGCTCTATCAGTGTGAGTATGTTTGCTGAGTAACTGTCACTTCGCTGCTCCGCTGTTCGGCCCATTGATGTGTAATAGAAACCGGACTCGTAGTGTTCTCGTAGTATTAAACCCCTGATGGCGGCACGAGCCTGATGAGAAGACGTGGATAACCAGGGAGCAGGGGTTGGCATATGGCAGGACGTGGAGGAGAGACGGCGAAGACAGCAAGGGCCCCGATGGCGCAGAGTGGCCCTGATGCGTGGTGGGGTGGCCATGATAACATCGTCGCAAGCCCTAATAGGGAATGGCATGATCTCTATTTGATTGGAGTGGCATGTCGGTTGACGTCGGAGGAGTGGGATATGTGTCCAGGCGGCCTTCGACTTCAGAGTACCCAGTACGCACTGATTGCCGATTCAGGAGCCCATAGCAAAGAACAGCATCCTCGGCGCAGCATTCTAATGTTTGTTCACAAGGCTACTCGAGCTGCAAGTAACCACACAGCTAGCTATGCCTACCTCAGCTGATGCCAACATGATCACAGCATCCTCAGCGAATTGCCACACTATGCCAATGCACAGATCACTCAGCGCTGCCACACTATGCTAATGCCAGCACCTCGCGCTGCCACACTATGCAAGACAGATCCTCCAGACTGCCCACTATGCAATGCCACCGTCCTCAGCGCTGCCACACTATGCTATGCACGCATTCAGCGCTGCACACTATTGCTAATGCACAGCATCTCAGCGCTGCAACTTGCTAATGCACGCATCCTCAGCGCTGCCACCTAGCCAAGCACGCATCTCAGTACTGCCAACTATGCCAATGCAAAGATCCTCAGCGCTGACACACTATGCTAATGAAACAGCATCTCAGCGCTGGCCACACTATGCCAATGCACAGAATCCTCAGCGTGCCACACTATGCAAATGCACAGCATCCTCAGATAACGAACTATGCCAATGCACGCATCTCAGCGCTTGACCACACTAGCATAGCATGCACCCAGAATCCTCAGCGCTGCCACATATGCCAATGCAACAGGAAGCATCCTCAAGACGCTGCCAACACTATGCAATGAACAGCCATCCTCAGCGCCTGCACACTATGCAATGCACAGAATCTCAGCGCTGCCACCATATGCCAAATGCACAGCAATGCTCAGCCTGACCCCACACTATGCAAATGCACAGCATCTCAGCACTACACAATATGCCAATGCAAACAGCATCGCTACACACAGCAATAGCTGCACACTAGGCCAATGCACAGCATCTTCAGCGCTTGCCAAACTAGCTAATGCAAGCATCCTCAGCCTGCCACACATGCTAAGCACAGCACCTCAGCCTGCCACACTATGTAATGCCACGATCCAGCGCTGCCACACTATGCAAGCACAGCATCCTCAGCGCTGCCAACATATGCTAATGCAACCATCTCAGCGCTGCCACTAATGCTAATGCACAGCATCCTCAGCGCTGCCACCACTAGCGCAATGCCCAACAGCATCCTCAGCGCTGCCACACTATGCAATGCACAGCATCCTCAGCGCTCACACACTATGCTAGCACAGCATCCTCACGTACTACTACATGTGTAATGCACAAGATCCTCAGTACTACACCACATTGCAATGCACAGCATCCTACTCAGCGCTTGCCACTATGGCTAATGCACAGCATCCTCAGCGCTGCCACACATATGCTAATGCACAGCATTCCTCATACTACTACACTGTGCTAAAAGCACAGCTATCATCAGATAATCACACTGTGCTAATGCACACTCCTCAGCGCTGTACACACTATGCTAATGCAAGCATCCTCAGCGCTTGCCACATATGCTAATGCACAGCATCCTACACAGCATGCCACACACTTAGAAAATGCACAGATCCTCACATGCCATCCACTCACTATGCTAATGCAACAGCACCTCAGCACTGCCACCACATGCTAATGCCCAGCATCCTCAGCTGCTGCCACAACTATGCTGAATGCACAACATCATCAGCGTGCCACACTTGCAATGCACAGCATCCTCAGTACACACACTATGCTAATGCACAGCATCCTCAGCGCTGCCACACTATGCAAGAATATGCACAAGCACCTCCATCAGCGTGCCACACTATGTAATGCACGCATCCTCAGATGCCACATATGTAATGCACAGCATCCATCAGCGCGCCACACTATGCCTAATGCACAGCATCCTACAGTACTGCACACTATGCTAATGCACAGATCATCAGCGCTGCCACCAAGATGCTAATGCACAGTCATCCTCAGCGCTGCCACACTATGCTAATGCACGCATCCTCAGCGCTGCCCACTATGCTAATGCACAGCATCCTCAACGCTCGTGCCCAACACTGTGCTAATGCACAGCATCCTCAGTACTACTACACTATGCTAATGCACACATCATCACAGCGATGCCACACTGTGCTAAGCCCAGCACATACCTCATGCTTGAACACACTATGCAATGCACAGCATCCCCTCAGCGCTGCCACACTAGCTAATGCACACAAATCCTCAGCTGCACCCACACCAACACATGCTAATGACACAGTATCCTCAGCGCTGCCAACACTATGACTAATGCACAGCATCCTCAGCGCTGCCACACTGTGCTAATGCACAGCATCCTCAGCCTGCCACACTATGCTAATGCACAGAATCCTAGTCTGCAACTATGCTAATGCCAACAGCATCCTCAGTACTGCTACACTATGCTAATGCACAGCATCCTCAGTACTACTACACTATGCTAATGCACAGCATCCTCAGCGCTGCCACACTGTGCTAATGCACAGCATCCTCAGTACTACTACCACTATGCTAATGCACAGCATCCTCAGCGCTGCCACACTGTGCTAATGCACAGCATCCTCAGTACTGCTACACTATGCTAATGCACAGCATTCATCAGTACTATACCAATATGCTAATGACAGAATCCTCAGCGCTGCCCACATTGTGCTAATGCACAGCATCATCAGCGACTGCCACCCTATGTGCTAATGCCCACAGCATCCTCAGTACTAATACACTATGCTCAATGCACAGCATCCTCAGCGCTGCCACCACGTGCTAATGCACAGCATCTCAGCGCTTGCCATACGGTGACTAATGCACAGTATCCTCAGTACTATACACTATGCTAATGACACAGCATCTCAGTGACTACACTATGCTAATGCACAGCCATCATCAGCGCCTGCCACACTTGTAATGCACAGACTCCTCGTGACTATACACTATGCAATGCCAGTCCTCAGTACTACTAAATATGCTAATGCACAGCAATCTCAGTACTCCACAATGTGCTAATGCACAGCATCCTCAGCGCTGCCACACTATGCTAATGCACAGCATCCCTCAGTCTGCCACATTTCTATGCTAATGCACAGCATCTCAGGCGCTGCCACCGTGCTATGCCACAGCATCCTCAGTTACTACACACTATGCTAATGCCTCACTACAGTTAATCAGTACTACTACACTATGCAATGCACAGCATCCTCACGTACTATACACTATGCTGATGCACAGCATCCTCAGTAATGCTACACTATGCTAATGCACAGCATCCTCACGCTGCCACACTGCTAATGCACAGCTCCTCAGTACTACTACACTCTGCTGACCACAGCATCCTCAGGCTCCACTATACACTGTGCTAATGCACAGCATCCTCAGCGCTGCCACACTATGCTAAGCACAGCATCACGTACACACATTGCTAAGCACAGGCATCTCAGCGCTGCCACACTGTAATGCACAGCATCCTCAGTACACAAACTATGCTAATGCACAGGCATCCTCAGCGCTGCACACATGCTAATGCACAGCACCTCAGTAAACACACTATGCTAATGCACAGTATCCTAGCGCTGCCACACTATGCTAATGCACAGCATCCTCAGCGTCCACATGCTAATGCAACAGATCCTCAGCGCTGCCACACTATGCTAATGCACAGCATCATCAGCGCTTTGCCCACACTATGCTAAGCAGCATCCTCAGCTACTACACACTATGCTAATGCACGCATCCCAGTACGACACACTATGCTAATGACAGCATCCATCAGTACACTACATGTGCTAATGCACAGCATCCTCAGCGCTGCCACACTGCTGCTAATGCACGCATCCTAATACTAACTATGCTAATGCACAGATATCCTAATGCACTACACACTTGCATAGACACGCTCCTCAGCGCTGCCACACTATGCCAATGCACAGCATCTCAGTCCGCGCAACAATGTGCTAATGACACAGCATGTTATACAGAGACACGCTGCTCTGTGTGTTATACAGAGACACGCTGCTCTGTGTGTTATACAGATACACGCTGCTCTGTGTATAATACAGGCAACACCTTTTCCCCCACCCTAAGTTAGATTATATAGCTACCGGTGTATTCTGGTGCATACCTGTGAGGTGGAACAGAAGGCCGGAGAACTCCGCGATGGTATAGGGAGGCATCAGGACAGGTTCTCAGTGATGGTTATACAGCAAAAACAGAAGAAAAAAGTGCGCGCAAGAGAACCATGAACTGATGCAGCGGGGGAACGAACCTTACTGTGTAAATTATAACGGTGGGGATGGGTGTATAAAACGGAATATAGATCAATGTGTCTAACCGATATAAATATGCTAAAACATGTATAACAACTTAACCCTCCTATGGTATAGGATTATGACATGAACCACATAATAAGTAAAATGTTCATATAGAAAGTCCTGTGATCTTCAAAGAATCTGCACAAATGCTTGACAGGCCATGAAACGAAAAGAGAGAAAACAAACACACAACATAGCGCACAACTGTGGGTAACTCAGTATACACTATGTAACATATATCAATAAAACTCATCGTGAACAAACGACAAACATATTTATAAAAATAATGAACTCTGTCAAAGAGACAACACTGAATCACATGGAGGGGCAGCTCGTCATCCGGAGATGGGAAAAATCAAAACCCTACTACAGCAAGAAGGTTTTGGCAAGCGATGTATAAGCAGAGTCATCGCAACACAGGAGAGTGTCCTGGCAGGATGTAGGCTCTGCGCGTACCCAGCCCAGAGTCCCTTCCGGTATACACAGGACACGCCGGTTGGTGGAGACAGTCTTTCAGGGGTCCACAGACTGCAATGCACGGCTGGTTCTCCTCTTCCTCCCTCTCTCCTGCCCGGCACTGAACGCGCGAGTGTGCACGTGTAATTAAAGGCACAGTGGCTGGTAACCAAACGCCGGTAGGCTGACAGTAAAAAACTGAAAGTTCTGGAAAGCTCGCACACACAAGTGCATCAATGCAGTCCTCAGGGTGACTGGTGGCACCCACCCTACGCGTTTCGTAGAACTGAATCTACTTCCTCAGGGGCCCTGAGGACTGCATTGATCACTTGTGTGTGCAGCTTGTCCAGAACTTTCAGTTTTTACTGTCAGCTACCGGCGTTTGGTTACCAGCCACTGTCCCTTTAATTACACGTGCACACTCGCGCGCCAGCGCGCGTTCAGTGCCAGGAGGAGAGGAGGAGAGGAGGAGGAAGGAAGGGGAACCAGCCGTGCAATTGCAGGTCTGTGGACCCCTGAAAGACTGTCTCCACCAACCGGCCTGTGTCCTGTGTATACCGGAAGGGACTCTGGGCGTGGGTACCGGCGGCAGAGCCTACATCCTGCCAGGACACTCTCCTGTGTTGCGAGGACTCTGCTTATACATCGCTTGCCAAAACCTTTCTTGCTGTAAGTAGGGTTTTGATTTTTCCCATCTCCGGATGACGAGCTGCCCTCCATTGATTCAGTGTTGTCTCTTATGACAGAGTTCATTATTTTTAATAAATATGTTTTGTAGTTTGTTCACTAGGAGTTTTATTGATATATGTTACATAGTGTATACTGAGTTACCCAACAGTTGTGCGCTATGATGTGTGTTTGTTTTCTCTCTTTTCGTTTCATGGCCTGTCAAGCATTTGTGCAGATTCTTTGAAGATCACAGGACTTTCTATATGAACATTTGGCGCCAGGTTTTCTTTATTTTTCATGTTGTTTCTGTTTGTACTATACAGTAGGTACTAGGGAGCCTACCTTTATTTAAAGGATATTTTTTTATATTTTGTTGTTTACACTTTAGCGCTATAGTCACATTTTCTTTGTTATGAACCATATAATAAAAGATATTATGTAAATAAGATATAATGCACCACAGGCACTCTATAGCCTGACAGGTGGACAAGTGATAACCAGAATGGGCTATAGTTTGTTAGCAATTACAAACATGAGTGGATGTGTCCTGAAAAGTCCAATGCCACAGTACTGTAATGCAGAAGTAAAGTGGATGATATGCTATTGGATGCTGCCCCGTGCAAGGATAACTAGTCCCATGTATATAAGACAGAGACAAAACAAGTAAATGGGGCACATTGGGAGCATATAGTTGAAATTGTATAGGTGAGTAATCAAATGCTCATGGTACAATATACAATAAAAAGAAAATAAGAAACGAAAACTTTGCCTGTAAGTCTTTTCCGATGTGTAGTGCAGTATGGAAGGTGATGTTATTAAACACTCTGGGAGCCCGTCTGACGTCCTTCTATTGGTGCCTGGAGTGGGGACTGCTTCTGGAGCCGCTGTAGTTCTCCTGTAGCGTTCGCACCCTGTGCTGGTTACTCAGGGCGTGTCCTGCTTCTTCGGGGGGTAGTGCTGTTTTGCGGCTGCCTCCTGGTAGTCCGCGACTCGCTCTCCATTGCACCGGAAGTAACGCAACTCGTCCGGTCTGGTCACTAGGGGTTTCCCCTGAGCTACGAGATTCTCACTGCTCGGTAATGTGAGAGCTGGCTCGTCGAGAGTGAAATCATCCGGTTACACAATGTGAAACTTGCTGGCTGTGCAGTCCAGTTAGTGACTCAGCAGGAACCAGATAGTCCTCTAGCAATCCAACGCGTTTCGGCACAATCTGTGCCTTCATCAGGGATACAATCTGGCAGTGCTCGATCCCTTCCTTAACTACCCACTGGGGAGGTTGTGACCTCACACCTAACTGGTAGATTAGTCAATTAGTCTAAACCCAATTGCCACCTATATGTGATTATACTCAGTGAGCACAACCAGCACCAGCACTGCCTAATTCCATTATTATGGTTCACGTCATATAGTAAAAATATAGTCTAGTCTATATTATAAATACTCTTTCTATAATATTAATAAACAAAATGTACACATGTAATCTTAAAACCAATACTTGATCTAAAAACAATACAGGCATACCCCGCATTAACGTACGCAATGGGACCGGAGCATGTATGTAAAGTGAAAATGTACTTAAAGTGAAGCACTACCTTTTCCCACTTATCGATGCATGTACTGTACTGCAATCGTTATATACGTGCATAACTGATGTAAATAACGCATTTGTAACAGGCTCTATAGTCTCCCTGCTTGCGCACAGCTTTGGTACAGGGAGGGAGCCGGTATTGCTGTTCAGGACGTGATGACAGGCGCATGCGTGAGCTGCCGTTTGCCTATTGGGCGATATGTACTTACTCGCGAGTGTACTTAAAGTGAGTGTACTTAAAGCGGGGTATGCCTGTATACAAATTTAATAAATGATTATTACCTATAATACATATAACATACAACACATATATGCATGAATGTATTTATGTAAAATAAATTAGTGCTTCCCCTAATAGTAGTATAATCCTTTGATATTATGAGTTTGGGACAGTTAATACCTCTCATCATAAACTCTCAACACTGATCATAATCAAAAGGCTGTAATATCAAAGTGCATGCCTTCAGTTCTTTAGAGATAAGGCTACTGATAATTCTAATAATCATAATTAGATGTCATTCAATCTAAATATGTTACCCATTCTATGCCCTAGCAGACTAAAATCTTTGATGTATGTTTAAAGTCTAGTTACTCCAGACCCAAATAATAGATGTTCCACCTAATTTTTCAGGCTACGAGAGAAAGGATGCATAAGGAGACAGGAGAATTGCTGGGGGAAAAGGCACAGGGTACGAGCTGTGTCCCGAGAGTCCATTAGAGCATTATGATTTTTTTCAACAAATATTACTGTTGGAAATATTAGTTCCTGGAAGGCTACGGGTAGCAGATCTGTTCCCTCATTGAGTCCCCCAGGTTGCATAGTTTGCAATTTGAATATCCAGTAGGATTCTCGCGGCCTTAATCTGAGAAACCTGTCACCCCTTGCTGAGCTCATTTTAATCATTTCAATTCCTATTACTCCGAGTCCCTCAGGATTGTGGTTATGCTTAAGAGCACAGTGCCTGGACACCCCGTGTCCCATGAACCCCCTGGTAATATTTCTACGATGTTCTAGAAACCTTTCCCGTAGGGTCCTTTCCGTACGGCCTACGTATTGTAGGCCGCAGTTGCACTGAAGTAGATAAACTACACGTGTGGTATTGCAATTGATGAAATGCTTTAATTTAAATATTTATTTTGTAACCTTGGACCTGAATTCCAAAACCTTGTTTCCAATGTGTTTACAAGTACAGCATCCGTTTCATCCACATTTATAACTACCTGCTGGACACTTGGGGGGCCAGGACTCCCCTGTGGCGTGGGTTTTAGTCTTGGTTACTTGTGCCTTTGGTAACACTCTTTAAAGATACACACTGCTCTGTGTGCTATATACAGATACATACGCTGCTCTGTGTGTTATATACAGATACACACGCTGCTCTGTGTGTTATAGACAGATACACAACCAGAGAGGGGGGGGGGGGGGGTTACAGAGGGACCTACGAGGAGTATCTCTGGGCTCAGGTGGGACCGAGTTCCCCTAAGAAGCAAAGGATGCAAGGCCTGTGCTAAAGCAGGGATGTCTGCTTTGGAGGACTTACAAACAGATGAGCAAAAACCCTTTGTTGTTGCCGTGTGCAAAGACTGTAGGTTGTGGCATTTGCCAGGGCATGTTTTAGCTGGGAACCAGTATAGTTGGCCAGCAGTCTTTAGAGAGAGCTGAAGAAAAGTCAGTTAGTTTCCCTATCAGGAATACGATTTTATTTTATTATTTGGTTTTCTTAAAGGGACGGTGGGCTTGTTGTATGATTTAATCCCTGTAAATAAACCCCTGCATATAAAATACAGTGTTTCCGGACTTAAATTGGGACAAAAGAGACTGCGACGTGGTGTGGGCATCACAACAGTTACACGCTGCTCTGTGCGTTATACAGATACGCACGCTGCTCTGTTTTCTAGATTATTATATATACCGTAGATAGCAGTTTAAGGTGTCAGACAGCACTTGGTCACACACTTTCTGTCTTCAATTACAGATACTCATCTCCTTTCCTGCTGTTACAAATAGTGTGTCACTTCCTGCCAGTGGAAACAAATAGCATGTCACTTCCTGTCAGCGGTTACAAATAGCGTGTCACTTCCTGCCAGCGGTTACAAATAGCTTGTCACTTCCTTTCCATGATGCCATCCCTCTCTGCTCCCTGGCGGGCGCCAGCCTGCCCCTGTGAGATTACATTAGATGGGGTGAAGGGTGATCTGAATCTAGGCAGGCCATCTGTCACCGTGTCACCTCCTGTCACATTTCTAATATCTCTGCATGACGGGGCACCCAGGCCTCGGCCGTTAAAGGCTGCTTGGCAGTGAAGGAGCTGTAATATCATTTGAAAGTGACCCTCCGGTCAGAAGATTAAAGACATGTCACTCTGTTTATTCGTGGGGTCTATTTATCAATCCCACAAACTGGCAGACTTTTAATATGGATTTCTTAACCCTTTCACTGCCTGCGATGCACCTGTGCTGTGTATACATGTTATGGTGTAGTAGTGTGTGGGTGGGCGGGGGAGGCTGGCACTGGTGCTGCCTTCGCTGTGCTGTGTATATATGTTAGGGTGTAGTAGTGCATGAGTGAGGGGGAGGCTGGCACTGCCACTGCTCACGCTGTACCTGTGCTGTGTATACATGTTATGGTGTAGTAATGGGAGAGGGAGACTGGCACTGCCCATGCTACCTGCGCTGTGTATACATGTTATGGTGTAGTGTGTGAGTGAGGGGGAGACTGGCACTGCCCATGCTGTACCCGTGCTGTGTATACATGTTATGGTGTAGTATTGTGTGTGTGTGGGGGGTGGGGGGGAGACTGGCGCTGCCCATGCTGTACCCGCGCTGTGTATACATGTTATGGTGTAGTAGTGAGTGAGGGGGAGGCTGGCACTGCCCGGGCTGTATTTATGGGTTTTCCTGGGGGGTTGAAGGGGTATAGTTTTTCTGCGGTTTTGTTTGACCGTTGCATTGTCCCAGCCTTCTCTGGACCTCCGCAGAGACTCTCCTCGGGTTCTGCTATACTATGTAACATTCCTGGAAGGTATGAACGAGTGGGGCGGTACTGAGACGCAATTAAGGGGGAGAGGTGGTTAGTGCTGGCAGCATGGCGTTACAGAGAAGGGGAGGCAGGGGTGGTTGTTTGTGAGGAGGCTGCAGTGGTCTCTCTGCTCCCCCCCCCCCCCAGCCTATTTTCTGCTCTGCTGATCCTTACTGTGAGATTTCAGGACTCTGCTGATCCTTACTGCGAGATTTCCGGACTCCGCTGATCCTTACTGCCAGATTTCAGGACTCCGCTGATCCTTACTACCAGATTTCAGGACTCCGCTGATCCTTACTGCCAGATTTCCGGACTCCGCTGATCCTTACTGTGAGTTTTCCGGACTCCGCTGATCCTTACTGCGAGATTTCAGGACTCCGCTGATCCTTACTGCCAGATTTCCGGATTCTGCGGATCCTTACTGCCAGATTTCAGGACTCCGCTGATCCTTACTGCCAGATTTCCGGACTCCGCTGATCCTTACTGCAGGATTTCCGGACTCTGCGGATCCTTACTGCCAGATTTCAGGACTCTGCTGATCCTTACTGCCAGATTTCAGGACTCCGCTGATCCTTACTGCCAGATTTCCGGACTCCGCGGATCCTTACTGCCAGATTTCCGGACTCTGCTGAGTCGTTCTTAAGGGAAATCGCTGTGATGCAGCAGAGGGAGCACGAGTTCACAGCACTTTCTGCATCAGCGCAGGGTGAGACATAGCTGTGTATGTCATTGTGAGGAACAGAGTGGGAGATAGCCGTGTATGTGAGGAGCAGGGTGACAGCTGTGTATGTCTGAGTGAGGTACAGGGTCAGAGATAGCTGTGTGTGTCTGTCACATAGCTGTGCACGTCAATGAAAGAGAGAAAAGTAAAAGGGCTCTAATAAAAGTCCAAGTTTCACAGAGTAAGGTGTTAAACCCGATATAAAAATGTGAATAACTTTTATATCTGCGTATAAATGCAAATAAATTATGGTGATAAAAATATAATAAAAAAGGTGTAACATGGCAAAGACAAATGTGTTATTTACTAATATTAAAGATAACCGCTTAACCTTCATTATCTCCCTAAACGTGGATATATACTGCTGGCAAACACAATATGTCGGTGAATAAGCTGCACGAGAGGTGTGTGTGTGTTAGGTACAATGCAGGCGTGTGCAATATGGAAATACTCACTCGTAAAGGTGTTGTCTCACTGTACTGGCAGACATCTTTAAAGGTCCCAAACACTTATAATAAAAGATAACATGACAGCCAAATGTGTATAAAACTGTAATAAGTAGCATGCTTGGTAAGTGTGATTATACGTGGACTTTCCTTCCTACGTTGGCGATCTCTCTATTATTCAGTGCCCGCAGGCAGTCATTAGCAGCTACTCATTGGCCCCCGGAGACTGTTTCACCTCTGAGAGCAGAGTGCTAGAGAAGGAGGGGCAGAGAGAGGGAGACTGTCAGGAGCCAGGACCAGGATCCTATAATTATAGGTTTCTTCTTCCGCCCTGGCAGGGATCCTGAGTGTAATGAGGGGGGGATGGGGAGGGGGTCAGTGACACAGGATATTACTGTGTGAGATAAACAGCTGCGGTTTGACGACAGAAAGATTTGTAATCTGCTGCAGAGTAAGAAACATCCGCACACCCTGCCCGTCTTGCGCACCCTGCCCACTGCCCGTCTTGTGCACCCTGCCCGTCTTGCGCACCCTGCCCCTCTTGCGCACACTCAACCTGCCCATCCTTCACACTTTGCCCGTCTTGCACACACACTACATCACCCCATGGGGGCCAGAATACCTTCAGTGCACTTGATTTTTGAAAGGATCCTGTTACATGCTTTAACTTATCTTTCAGTGAGGAGTGCTCCTCGTCCAGTGAGAGGAGCAGCAGGAGACATAGCTGTGTATGTTAGTGAAGATTGTGCAGGTTCTGAGTGTTTTGATTAGGGAATGTGACTTTGACACCAAACTCTTACATTTACAGCAACTAAGTACTGTGTGACTTATTAGCCATACAAAAGTAGGAGACAATAACCGTGAGAAGGTGGAGAGAGGTCAGAGACTGGACAGTGAGAAGGTGCAGAGAGGTCAGAGACTGGACAATGAGAAGGTGCAGAGAGGTCAGACACTGGACAATGAGAAGGTGGAGAGGGGTCAGAGACTGGACAGTGAGAAGGTGCTGAGGTCAGAGACTTGGACAGTGAGAAGGTGCTGTGAGGTCAGAGACTGGACAGTGAGAAGGTGCTGAGAGGTCAGAGACTGGACAGTGAGAAGGTGCTGAGAGGTCAGAGACTGGACAGTGAGAAGGTGCTGAGAGGTCAGAGACTGGACAGTGAGAAGGTGAAGAGAGGTCAGAGACTGGACAGTGAGAAGGTGCTGAGAGGTCAGAGACTGGACAGTGAGAAGGTGCTGAGCGGTCAGAGACTGGACAGTGAGAAGGTGCTGAGCCCCCCCCCCCCCCCCCCCCCCCGCCGCTAACGGTGGCATCCCGAGGAACGGGGAGATAAACAGGGAGGTTGTATACCACAAGGGTCACCGGGGACAGAAGACCACGGAGGCACTACGGAGGTTCACTCGGAGGTCAGCAGCAGGAGGTCACCTGGTAATCTGCTTTTGTACTCTATGAAATTGTGAGTGTATTGGATTTATTTAACATACATTTGATTCTGGTGGTCGAGGGGCCAGGCCATGAGAGTGAGGTTTCTGTGCCCCTCTGTTTATGGGAATATCAATAGATTTTAAAAAGTATCATCATTACAGCCTGGCTATTATAAAAAAAATGGTGCCGTCTTGCGCTCCCGCATGCACGTCCAATGTCTTGTAAGGCTGTAAGGGATTGGGGGGAGAGCCTCAAACTGTCCCTGAAAGTAGTAGCACTGCGGCTGTGTTTTCATATAGGGACTGAGGCGGGAGACTGCTATGTGAGCAGTAATTTATACGGGACACGCGGTGTAGAGAGGCGGGCGGTGAAATCCTCTAACCTCCTGTGTATGCACTCGGCTCCCCCTGCGTCCCGCTGCTGGCAGTGCTGCTCTCCTCGCCAACCTCCGTAGTCTCTCAATCTTCTTCCCCCTCCCCGGAGCTCATGCTCCTTGAGAAGCGCAACACTTGCGTGAAACCGCGTGGGAGGTTTTTTTTTTTCCTTTTTGTACACCTGCAATGTTTCCAATAAGCTCTTTGTTTCGTGCCTCAGGGTACCTGGCTACCCCTTTTTTTCTATTTTTTTAATCGATTGATTAAAGCGAGTGCCCCGTTTTTTCCTATACTTTATCGAATTATATATTACACTCAATTCATATTTTAACTAATCTAGATCGGAATAAAAAAAAATACACATCATCTTTGTTCATTTAAATTGCATCAATCAGTATTCACAGGACAACGCGGCAAAGTCATTTGAAATAAAAGTGACATGTCTGAAAGCTTCATAAATGGGACCTGCATTTTTTTTTACGCGTGTATTCGTTTTTAGCACTGAAAATAATGACCGCAAATAAATGTGAATTGAGATTTGAGTACAGTCGGCGCCGTAATGTAACTGGGGACAATTATAACTGCACATCTCGTGTGATGTCCAGCGCAGAGACCGCAGAGCACGGTTCACGAAAGCCTTGTGAACATCTCAATGTAATCATCCCTGCCCCCCACCCCATTCTCGTCCCAGCTCGTGTGGGGATTTAAGGGGCTCAATTCCAGGTCGTTTCCTCATGAAAGACGCTCTCTCGTTGGATCTGTGGGCTTCTGTCTCCAAGGGGTTCACGCTCAGCACTCTGGCTCTCAGAAGCCAAACTGAACCTCACAACGTGTGTCCGTAACGTGGCTCCTGACTATTCCCAGCTGACTGAAGATGTTATGGTCCCCTCCATAACAGGGGGCCCTCTGACTTACAGCTGCCCTGATACAACCGTGAGTGACAGAGCCCTAAATCAGAGCGCGCGGAGGGATCAGAGGCGCCTGATTGCAGCTCTGTGATAAGTGCTCAGGAAGATTAAAGGCCGGAGCTACAGATAGTGAACAAACCCTTTTAAGATGCATCTCCGTCTTCGGGATAGATGACCATTGTTGGGTTAAACTATATCTTCCCACTGTTCTGACTCCTTCACACTCAGCAGGCTTTGTAGCAACTATGGGGTTATGTCAAGGGCGTTCGAGGCGCGGGTTTGTGTGACGCTGTAAAATAATTCCCTGCAAGGCTGCTCATTGTGAAAGTGACGCATAAGCAGTGTCACTGCGTCACCCACGCGGGGGGCCTTGCATGGTACAGCCTCATCCAGTCTGGCATCTCCTGCTGCCAAGGGGTTAACTGAAGTATACCTTGAAACAACCTGAATCTGCGAGAACGGGCCCAAAGGCTGTTGTTCTAATTAATTCAATTTCTCGCTATCCTCTCCATCGTGCGTGTGGGTGCGGAAGGGAAACCTGCATTTCAGGGGGATGAGAGAAGTCCCACGCCAGGGAGAGGCGAGAAGAAGCTGCTTTTTCGAGACGCGAGGAGGACAGTAACTCGCTCTGTAGAGGGAGCTC
Organism: Ascaphus truei; assembly: GCA_036426205.1. Taxonomy (NCBI): domain Eukaryota; kingdom Metazoa; phylum Chordata; class Amphibia; order Anura; family Ascaphidae; genus Ascaphus; species Ascaphus truei. The sequence goes on from CM071575.1 coordinate 42,376,095, forward strand.
TGTCCCCTTCCAGAACAAAGAACCTGGCAGCGGACAGGACCCTGTGACACCACCTACGTCGAAGGCATTCCTTGTACATCTCCTGAGTCTTCCCACTATGTATATGTGAAACTGTTTTGCTTCAAGTGTTGTGACTGCTTGAATGGGGGCAATTAGGAGCCATGGGGTAATAATGTTATAACAGCCCTCCCAGTCTGTATTGCAATGTATAGTTTGAATATAGGTATTCATTGCTGGGTTGTGGATATTTGTGGCTTACGTTGCTTGGCACTGCAGACGTTGCAGACATTCCTCCCTGCAGTGACGCGTTAAAACCACAAAACGGGAAATCACATATAATATATTAATTTTTTAAAAATCGGTTCTTAGTATTACAAAAAAAAATGTAAACTCCTCTAATGCCATTTTTAATGGGTTTTAATATATTGAGCATCCTTTGATTTCTATAACGGTTTTAGCAACACTCTCCCAAGCAGTGTAAGATTTTCACAAAACTTTCCTGTTTGGTATCATTTGTTTGAGCCTGCAAAACTGTAACAATAGTTGTTACCGTTAGTACTACAGAGGATACATTGTAAGCTGCTGGGTTACACTGACTGAAGCAGCCATTTGTTAGGTACACAAGCAGGATTTTTACAGATTTATAACAGAAGCACCAAACGATTGCAACTTAGGTAAGCAACGTAGAATGATATATGTCAACGCGCTTTGCACATACAGTACAAATAAGAAAACAAGAGGGAAGGTAGTATTTTGCTGCTTAAGCGTTCTCATGTCTGCGGCTGCTCTCATACACAGAAATTGTAACGTTGAGTGGTTGTTAATAAGTCTAACTGAGCAAGCAGCAGCTGCATAAACCACATTATTTACCTTCCTTTTCCTTCAGGTTAATTAAGCAGGGCACAACCTGTAAGTGTCGCAAGTCATCAGAGAAAAGACACTGGCTGTTCATTTCGCTGTTATTTGGGCAGGAGGACAGATTTTCATCAGACACCTCCATTGGGAGAAGATGCAAACGCTTATTTGTTTGGGAATATTGAGATTTGTGGAGGCAAGCTTGTTGGGGATCCTGTGAGAAGGACCGAGCCTCGTGTGTGTACGTGGAAAAGAGTGATGTTTGTACATACACAGAACAGTATTCAGAGATACAATATGTGTTTACAGGTAACACTCAAGCGACACATGTTCGTCACATTCCATGCAGACCCCACTGATATTTGGGAAGGTATTCCAGTGCCTGATGGTATCGGGGCGTTGCTGAGAGGCACAGCTCGGGGTCTATGTATGAACGTAGAGAAAGGTGTATTCAACGCACTGCTCCGTTTTTTGCTGCGGCTTATGAAAGAATGGTTTTTCTTACATCGGGTGCAGAATTGTCAGCCTATGTCATGTCAGATATGGGGATTTGGTGTCAAATGAACAGGAAAAAAGAATGGGGCAGAGAGACGCAGAATGTGATACATCATTAATAATCTGTGCCCCATGTATACTATGCCCGCCCCCCCCCCCCCCAACTCCTCCTACTGACTCTCCCCAGGTTGCATGCTGGGGCAGACGCAGAATGTGATACATCTCATTATAATCTGTGCACCATGTAACTCCCCCCAACTCCTCCTACTGACTCCTCCCCCAAGGTTGCAAGCTGGGACAGAGAGCCAGAATGTGATAACATCTCATTAAATCTGTGCCCCATGTAACTCCTCCTCTACTGACTCCCCCCGCAGGTGCATGCGGGGCAGAACGCAATGTGATACATCTATTATATCGTGCCCCATGTAACTCCCCCCCCCCCCCCCCCCAACTCTCCTACTGACTCTCCCCAAGGTGCATGCTGGGGCAGAGACGCAGAATGTGATCATCTCATTAAATCTGTGCACACTGTAACTCCCCCCCCAACTCCTCCTACTGACTCCCCCACCAAGGTGCATGCTGGGGCAGAGACGCAGAATGTGATACATCTCATTATAATCTGTGCCCCATGTACTCCCCCCACTAACCTCCCCCCATCCTACGACTCTCCCCAAGGTGCAAGCTGGGGCAGACGCAGAATGTGATACATCTCATTATAATCTTGCCCCATGTAACTCCCCCCCCCCCCCCCCAACTCCCCCCCCAACTCCTCACTACTGACCCCTTCTCCCCAGGTGGCAAGCTGGGACAGAGACGCAGAATGTGATACATACTCATTATAATCTGTTGCCCATGTAACTCCCCCCAACTCCTCCTAATGACTCTCCCCCCAAGGGCAAGCTGGGACAGAGACGCAGAATGTGATACATCTCATTATAATCTGTGCCCATGTAACTCACCCCCAACTCTCCTACTGACTCCTCCCCAAGGTGCATGCTGGGACAGAGACGCAGAATGTGATAAATCTCATTAAATCTGTGCCAATGTAACTCACCCCCCCCCAACCACTCCTCCCTACTACCTCTCCCAAGGTGCATGCTGGGGCAAGAAGCAGAATGGTGATCATCTCATTATAATCTGTGCACCATGTAACTTCCCGCCCCCCCCCCCCCCCAACTCCTCCTATGACTCTCCCCAAATCACAAACAGGGACATGGAGCAGAATAGCGACTGTGAAAGTTCCTTAGTTTTCCTTCAAAATTACCTGGACACATCTCCTCTTCAAGTCTAAAATCCTTCAATTATAGAGTGAGAAGGGCCCCTCCTCTTCACTGTTACAAAAAACCTCTCTCAGTTTATGAAGCAGTTTAATTTCCATTTAATCACGTGAGTCTTGGTCACAACCATTCTCCTCATTTGGAAGGATTGTTCATTCAATATTAATAAAATTTCAGTTTCAAAAGTGTAACTCCCCAAATACCCCCCCCCTTACAAAAACCACATGGTACAATCCCCGAGGGGATAGTTTTTATGGGCTACACACTCGGTTGAGAGGGGCTCGTTTGCAATTGTTGTGTTGGACTGATTAAAGTCCCTCCCGTCAGCCCCCCTGTCCTCCACTGTCCGGGCTTTCTTCCTCTTCTCTACTCACAGAGGACTAACCGGGAAGCCGGCTTTTAATGGTTCTATTTCACCTCGGCGAGCTATTTGCAAGCGATCAACTCAAGCCCCTTCCAACAGCATCCATGAATTGCGCGGTTTTTATTTACTACCTCTCTCTTTATATTAATGTCCCCTTGCTCAGTTTGATGCAGCGTGATCCGCTGCCTCTCCAAAGACCTCTATTCTCTATCATGGATTCATGAGCACTTTTTGTCCCCCTTTCCTTTTCTTCCTCTCTAGCAGCACATTTCCATCTCTCACGGTTTCTCCATCACACACAAACACAGACCCATTGCTTTGTAAAGAAACGCTAGGAACTCATGACTTCCGAGCGCCGCAGACCACCAGGTGACACGATGTGTTAGCTCTGGGGACACGACATGAGACATACAGATGTCCCCACCAGGCAGTGCCAACTGCTGTGGATGCCACGTTGACACAGAAAGACCTGTGTCCCAATACGGTGGGGTGACGTGGCAGCAGTGTCCTTCGGCCCTCGTGTCCTTGGCAGTGCCCAGCCTACCCGTCTCGGTCACTAGCCAGCTTGCATTTTTCTATGTCAAGAAGGCGAAACATTTGTTTCCTTTCTCAATTGTCCTCCCTTTGCAGCTTTTACCCAGAGGCCCCTGAGCAATTCCAGCATGACAGCCAGCTGCATTATACATTAAGAGGATGCATGAATTTTGGATCAGGTGCCAGCGTGTAGTCCGTTTTTTTAGCAGTAATGGAGCAGTGATCAGCCGTCTTTCCATCTGTAATGGGAGCAACGGGGAGGCAGACAGGAAGATATGCTACCATGACGGGGCTACTTACTGGTGACTCTGTGGACAGCCCCATTGAATATCACGGGCACCCATGTGGACACGAGAGGTTACCCCCTTAATGCTCATTCATCATAGAAAACATTGGAAGATTTCTTTAATTACAGGCATTCTGCGCCCCCAGTCACAAGACCCCCAGCTAGTCAGGTTTTTCATGATATCCTGCTTCACAGCACAGGGGGCTCAATCAGGGCTCATGGCTGAAGCAGAGATCCTGAAAACCTGACCTGTTGGGGGGGGTTTAGTACTGGAATTGAGGACCACGGTCTTAAGGTTTATAAAAGACCACCCCCCTCACTCACACAGAGTGATGGAGAGCAGGGAGTGCACGTACAGGGGTCCACAGAGGGAGAGACGTGCTGCCATCCTGAAATCGCTTTGTATCAGACAAGTCTCACAGCGGGATACATCCCCCCATCAGTGCCGGAGGGGACAGGGACATGTTCTCTCTACCCCCTCTGTCCTTCTCACGTGACTGGCACTTTCCGATCAGTGTCCTTTATCTTTGTCCCTTGCGCTATCCTCCATCTGGCTGTAATCAGCGGCCTGTACTAGGGGGTGCTGCAAGGTATCAACATGCCTTTGATATCAGCCTCACGGTTCCACTAGCTAGCTTTACACATTTCAGATCAGTCAGGCACCACTACTTTTTGTATATGAAGTCCACGTATTATAAAAGCCAGTTCTGTTTTGATAACATACATACTGTATTATATCATCCATTCAACAGAGAGGGTCCAAGGAGGTTTTGCCTCAGTTACATAATAGTTTCGCCATATGTACCGAGCATTATTTGCAATAAGACACACCATGTCGTGAATGGCTGCACGGTTACAAGAACACTAACCTGGTTAGTAAATATGGGCCGCAAACTCCAATCCTCAAGAGTCACCGACAGGTCAGATTTGGCGGCTATCCTGCTTCAGCACAGGTGGCTTTACTGAGCCATGATTGAGCTCCGTGTTGAAGCAGGGTTTATCCTTAAAACCAGACCTGTTGGTGGGCCCTTGAGGACTGGAGTTAAACACCCCTGCCCTAAACCTTCCTGAAGATCTGCATCTGGACCGCTATGCGGCCCACTACTGATAACAGCTCAGCAATATCTTGGTTGTAGCGAGATCTTTGTATCTTTATTTAGACTAGCGTTGACCTTACCTGCTGGAGCAGTAGGTTGAGCCTGCAACTGAAGACCATATATTGGAAACACTCATCACATCGGCTGTTGTGGTGTAACCACAAACCGTGCAGGATACAAGTTTGTGCGTTCTGCGTTTTGATAATGGATTTTGAGTTACATGTTCTCCGTCGTCCGTGAAAGGGTGTGAGTGAGATATATAAGCCTGGTTGGTATATTTACACTCATCACCATGAAATGGAGAGGGAGAAATGGAATGGAAGAGAGTGAGAGTCCGAGTTGACAATGCCTCTTAATGAAAAGAACACTTCAAAGTGACTTCAAGAGAACTCGCTCAAGTCAGTCTCATGAGTGGACTCAGTGTGAGTACTGAGGATGGACTCCTTTCCAATCTCACTGCCTGCCAGTAATCATCATCAGGAGTGGCACTGCCTTCAAATACGCGTATAGACTCTACTTCAATGAATGAAGTTGGAAGTGAGACTGGTTGAGTCACTGTGCTGAAGCAGGGATAGCCTTAAAAACCTGACCTGTTGGGGCTATCCTAGGACTGGAGTTGAGAATCCTTGCCTGAAGAGCTTACACTTGATTTTCTGTCTGAGACAACGGACAGCATCAGGATATTTGCTTAAGACTCGTGCAATTGAACGGGCTTCTCTCTCGCTGAGCAGCCGAAATCCAGCCATTTGTATGTGGAGGTTTTGTGCGCATGACTGGGATAAGCTTGGGGGAGCAGCTAGGGAACGCCAGGCAGTATAGGAGTGCTTTGAACTTATGCAGCACTCAGGCAGCATCAGTAAATTACTGCTGGCGCAGATTGGGGTCGCCGCGCTTCTGACACCGGGCGGAGATGATCTCAAACCCAGAGGCGAGTCTTATAAGTGTCCCGTTTAACACATCACAAACAAAGGGTTTATCTGCCAGAAGAAATTCCATTTCAGGTAGATCTTGGATGGCATTCCCTGATGCAAATGTGGGGCTGCAGAAATGAGACCCAAGAGGTCCAATGAGCAGTCCAACTATCAGGGGGGCACATGATCCAAATGGTTCCCACGTTTAGAGTGGTAAGGTAGATTACTGACCAATCACTGTTATATTAATGTAAGGAAGGGTTATTCCAAAGGGTGAGTAATCTGTTGGGTAACATTTATCCTGTTCTTCCTGTTATTACATCTTGGTTGCCTGAGGAAAATGCTATGCAAGTGCTCTGCATGCAAGGTCTTTTTCATGGCTTTCGTTGTCTGTGGGATGATGAAGGATTGCGTATGAACTGCCAGTCCAGATGTGACTGTTCATCATCATTCCAGCTTTTAAAGTGTCCAATTTGCCTGTTATTTGTAATATTTTGTGTTTGTGTTCACATTTATCAAGGACAAAAAATATTGATCATCATCTAAAGTCTCGTCCCAGTTCTACCCAGTTATCTATATAGGATAATTTTGGGTGTATTATTAATAGCCCGTAAAAAAGCTCCCGTCACCACACTGTCAGGCTCTCACCCCTCTCCACCTTTCATTGTCCAGTCTCTGACTACTTCTCAGCCTTCTCACTGTCCTAGTCTCCTGACACTGCTCATAACCCTTCTCACTGTCCACGTCTCTGACATCTCAGCCCTTCTCAGTCCAGTATCTGACCACAGACGACCATTCTCCTGTCCAAGTCTCTGACCTCTAGCCACTCTATCATAGTCCAGTCATGCCTGCCATCTTCACTTTCTCATTGCTCCAGGTGTCTGACCTCGATGGCACCTTATCATGTCCAGTTTGACCTCTCATGCACCTTCTCACTGTCCAGTCCCTGACCCTACGTCGCACCTTCTCCCCACACTGTCCCAGTATCTGACCTCTGTCAGCACGTTACACGTCCAAGACTATGATCCGCTGAACCGGGGGGCTTCTGGTCGCACAACGTCCCTTCCAGCAGGTGTCCGGAGCACCTGAGGACCTCCTGTTTGCAGTCCCACTGCTCCTGGAGGTTAGCCTGGTGTCCGCTCCCATAGCTGGGAGGGCTACTTCTTTAGTGACGCTGCCCCCAACATTACTGCGCAGATCAGTGGATATGGATTGATTTCTCTATATTATATATTCCATGTTGCATTGGTGCCTCGATAGATAGCAACTTAATTCTGCGCTAACACTACTTAGTATTATTATGGGCTGCGCCACGTTGAACATGAAGGACGATTTTGACGCCCCTTTAATTGATTTGGAGGCGAACATAATGTATTATTTTTTGGAGCTTCCCTTTTACATCTGCACGCCAAGCGCAGTCCATCTCTGTGCGCCAAAACAAAATAATCATATTTGCCGCAGCTGCCGTCATTTGAGGCTAGTACATCGGCGCACACGAGCGCCATGAAAATGGCAGTTTAAATGCGCCACTCTTGTGCAAAAAGTGCGGTTTGTGACACTTATTACATAGGCGCCGTCCTGTTAGAATGCAGCGTGTCCGTAGGATTCCGTGGCAGTATTGCTGCAGAATATCACCGCCTATCCCACCAAATGTGACCCATGAAGCCTGTTACCTCTGGATATATTGACGTGTGGTGGATACACTGTGCTACTCTCACCACACACACCGCGATCTGGAAAATCCACAAGCTGTTCATCACGTAACCCTTCAATTTAGCAACTTTTACTGGAATTGTTGTCATTTTTTTGCAGCTGGTAAAATCTGTGTCTCACGGAAGGTAACACCAGTGCATCAGTTAATCCAGGGATGGGCACCGCCAGTCCTCAAGGGCCAACAACAGGTCAGGTTTTCAGGAGATCCCTGCTTCAGCACAGTCTGCCACTGATTGAACCACCTGTGCTGAAGCAGGGATATCCTGAAAACCTGAGCTGTTGGTGGCCCTTGAGGACTGGAGTTGCCCACCCCTGAGTTATTCCATTCATTAAGTTTGTGCTAGTAGCTTTTAAATTTTATCCTAATAGTCCCGGAAATAATGTAACCCCATCAGGTCCCACTAACGTACAATGTTACAATTAGATTGTAAGCTCTTCGGAGCAGGGACTCCTTTTTCTAAATGTTACTTTTAAGTCTGAAGCACTTATTCCCTTTGTGTTCTTTATCTCTTATTATTTATATGATTGTCACTATTACTGCTGTGAAGCGCTATGTACATTTAATGGCGCTATACAAATACATACATACATACATACATGTTTTATTAGTTTGCTTCTTCACTTTCAGACCCCTGTATACTCCTCCTTTCTTTGCCGTCCAGTTTCCTCCTTCCCTGTGTCACCTTCCTATCCGTGTCACCGCGTCCTCTCTCTCCGCAGTTAACATATTATAGCAGGTAATACCAGTGTCACATTTCTCCGTTTAAAGACCCAGTCCCCAGGGCTGCAATTCCTGCGCCTTTGTGTGTGTGTGCACTAAATGGACCATTAGTAATCGTCTTTTGTCACTAACAGGAGCAGAGCGAAGGCAGCGGTGACACTGCCGGCTGCCCGGGACGTGTCCTGCGCCGTGTTCATTTGGCGTTCGGTTAACCCTCTCCGTGCTGGGCACGCTGCCAGTACATCACGGCTACTAACGTGTTTTTACTTAACCCCTTCACTGCGTTGCAAAGCTGTCCCTCCTGGCAGCGATGTATGTAGCCGGGCGTCCTACAGGGCAGTGTTGGGAAGTGGCGTGCAGTTATTACAGGAATAGCAGAGGGTGTTTTAGGGCTGAGCTGCTGTGGCAGTGCTATGTATAGGGACAGCACTTCTGGAAGAACAGAATGGGACTGAGGTGTGTGTGTGTGTGTTTGTGTGTCTGTGTGTGTCAATGAGCACGGGTGTAGCAGAGTGCTGCAGGGCAGTGTTGATGTGCAGTTGCTGTGTGAGGTGGTCCCTGTATTTCTGAAACAAATGCTTTGCATTATTTACAACCGCATGAATGAAATAAGAAAGAGGGATACAACTATTCAAATAGCAAGTCCCTATCCCAGGGCACGCTACCTACCTGGGGACTATTTGTGTGAGCTGCAGAAATAGGGGCCATTGTGGATTTTCTAAATATTTCTTTGTACCTCGCCTGATCACTGCAACTTTGGAATCTATGCAGCTTTCTTTCCATCTGTCGGGGGTTCCTTCCAGAACAGCATGCCATGAGTATTGGGTGGTGTTAACAAGTACATTTAAATATGAAAATAAAGGGGACACCTTTTTAAATAATAAAAGCAACAGTAGAAATGCTAGTGGGACTGTTACATGGCTAAGTGCAGTAATGATCCTGGATAGCTTTCAATACTGGGGTGCAAACTGCTTTTTTCTCTCCTATGTTAACTTCTCGGATGCTGTCACTCCATGTGAGTGATAGAGAGGAGAATGCATTAAGTCATGTTAAAATAGTTAGGGCAACTTATATAAAAATGTGTTCCTTAGTAACAGCTTGTCAGACCCTAACCTTCTCCCTCCCAGCCCCTGTCCTCAATCCGTTGGGGTCCTTCATCTGTGGGTGTCCTGTCTCACTGGGGTGAGACTCTCTCATGTGGAGCATCAGGCTCTACAGCACTCAAGAGGTTAATTCAGCGAAGTATTTAAGGTGAAGTTGTGTAACCCTTTCACTGCCAGAGGAGATAGCCGCAGGTTTCCAGAAAGCCAGATCGCAAACACCTAAAGCCCTCTCCCACCCAAAACCTCTCTCACTCACTGCCCCACACCTCTGGAATGCCCCCCTCCCCCTCTCAAGATCCGACTAGCACCCTCTCTATTCACCTTTTAAGACCTTTCTTAAAACACACCTCTGTAACGAAGCATATGGGTAGTACTATACATCTCGTACGCACTGACCTTGGTCCCTTGCAGACGCACTTACCAGAACACCCTCCTACTGTCTCTGTACGTTCTCCCTACTTACCACTTAGATTGTAAGCTCTTCGGGGCAGGGACTCCTCTTCCTATTGTTACTTTCATATCTGAAGCGCTTCTTCCCATTAAACAACCCTAAAACCATCAGCCCTACAGGTGCAAAAGGGTTTTTCAGTTGTATTTTATAAAAAAAAATAACACCCAAAATGATATATATGACAATAAAACATTCACGGTTTCCAAGAGAAGGCAGTGGCCGTATAATACAGTCACGGAGAAACCAACCCGGTATCGGTGTAATACTAGGAATGGCGGCGTGCCGATTCTAATGGTTCGTTTAAAACTGACATTAATAGCGCTGAAATTGGGCTTTTAATTTGGAGCAAGACCTTTAGGGTATAATCAGCATTTTATCCCGTAATAATAAGCTCTGCGCCCCGCAGGCAACACCCCTTCCCTGCGGCTGCCATCCAGAGCCCGGCTTTTATTCTTCATTGCTCCGCGATTAGCGGGATTTACATCTCGGGGCGACGGCTTTATCACCTCTCCCATTTACGAAAGAATATTCCATGTATTTCTCCTCGCAAAGCCGATTATGCCAAGTGCATGAGTAGCGTTAATTGCTCTTATAATCTGAGTAATTTTAATAAGTGTTATTAAGAGATGGAGAGGGGGTGAGCGGAGGATTACTGATGCCACATTTGTGGAGGGCTCTGAAAATATGGCCCCCATGGTAAATTTACTAACTCAACATGATCCATGCAAAATGTCAGTCGTGGCAAAACTTTTCCTAACATATTTTACAGATTTCAGTGAGAGCGCTGTGTGTGTATGTGCATGTATAGTGAGAGCAGTGTGTGTGTGTGTGTGTGTATGTATAGTGAGAGCAGTGTGTGTATGTATGTATAGTGAGAGCAGTGTGTGTGTGTGTGTGTGTGTGTGTATGTATAGTGAGAGCAGTGTGTGTGTGTGTGTGTTGTGAGAGCAGTGTGTTTGTGTAAGTATAGTCAGAGCACTGTGTGTGTATTGTGAGAGCAGTGTGTGTGTGTTTGTGTATGTATATATGTGTGTTGTGAGAGCAGTGTGTTTGTGTGTGTGTATAGTGAGAGCACTGTGTGTGTGTTTGTGTATTGTGAGAGCAGTGTGTGTGTATGTATAGTGAGAGCAGTGTGTTTGTGTGTGTATTGTGAGAGCAGTCTGTGTGTATTGTGAGAGCAGTGTGTGTATATGTATAGTGAGAGCAGTGTGTTTGTGTGTGTATTGTGAGACCAGTGTGTGAGTATAGTGAGAGCAGTGTGTGTGTGTATAGTGTGAGCAGTGTGTGTGTGTATATAGTGAGACCGCTGTGTGTGTATTGTGAGAGCAGTGTGTATCCTGTGATATTGCTGTTGCATGTGTCTCGTCCCTCGCTGGAAAGCCGGCTGTAATTATGACAGCTAATCCTGATTGCTGGTGAAGCCTTTTTACTAATCACATGCTTTATAACCCCTTTATTTTCCAAGTCATCAGTTTTACTGGCTCCTGGTCACTGGTTTTACTGCCCTATTGTGTGACAGGTCACTTGTTTTACTCGTCTTTTGATTTATTGGTCATTTGTTTTGATAGCATCTTGCTTTATAGGTCAGTGGTTTTACTGGGGTCTGGCGGCTTCGTTGTAGGATCGATGAGATATCCGCATAACATACAACTGTCTCTTGACATAATAATAATAATAATAATTGTTTGTTCTTGTATAGCGCTGCTAGTTTTACTTAGCGCTTTACAGAGACATTTTGCAGGCACAGTCCCTGCCCCGTAGAGCTTACAATCTATGTTTTGGTGCCTGAGGCACAGAGACATAAAGTGACTTGCCCAAGGTCACAAGGAGCCGACACCGGGAATTGAACCAGGCTCAAACTCAGTGCCAGAGTCGGTGTCTTTACTTACTGAGCCACTCCCTCCTTATTCCACCCTTTATAATATATAATATGTATTAAAACCCTGACCGGTGAGTAATTGTTGCCCAGTAATTAGCAAATACCCTAATTTAATTATCACCCAGATTGTGATACCGTTGTGATACCGTTGTGTCAGTGTCAGTGACAGCACACGATGGCCCAGATACATCAAGCAGTGATCAGGAGAACTCAAGATGTTATCTCCACTCAACGTGACACAAATGGACTAATTTTTGGAGATAACATCTCCAGATTTCCTTATCACTGCCTGAGGTATCTGGGCCAGTGCGAGTGCCTTCATATAATAAGGTATTCTGATTCCTGTCGAGTTTCTCCTCTTCCAATGTTTGCAGATACATGTTTCCGCCTTCGAGGTGCACCCTTTCTTCTCTTATATATACATATACTTTTGAGTGATGGTTATATATGAGATTAAGGTTGGATATGGCTTTAGGGGAAGGGGGTTGCTTAGGGCCGCACACCTTCGTGGGGGCCGCCACACTCCCTCTTCTTCCTCCGCCTGTCGGGATCCAACTTCCACCCGACAGGAGAAGAGTGCTGGGGAGGGTCCCGGACTGGCGCAGGACCACTCCTCAGCCCAAGGTAAGAGTGTCACTCCAAGGTGTGTGTGTGTGGTGTGAGAAGGGGGGTCTTACCTTCTCCAGAGCGGACCTCCTCCTGCAGTGTTTGCGTTGTCATGGTGACCCGTTCTCATGATGTCACGGCGCTGCAGGGAGAGGGCCGGTCTTTAAGGTAAGTACCACCATTACTTCCACCGGAGGAGCCCTGTGCCAGTGTTCCGCCTTGGGTCCCGCGAAGGCCGGCCCAACTTGAATATATATATTTTTATATATATATATATAATCAGTGGTTGACAAATCACCAAAAAATCTACTCGCCACACAAAAAAATCTACTCGCCACCTAGTACCAAACGTGTGCTGCTTGGGCCAATATTTACTCGCCCGGGGGTTAAATCCACTCGCCCGGGGCGAGCAAATGTATAGGTTTGTCGAACACTGTATATAATATATACACATACACCCATAGCCTGATACTTGATTGTACACGAGTGCAGGTTTCTGTGTTCAACCACAGCACACAATGTATCAGCCCTCTATCCAGCACACAGCACATTCCAGCAGCTAGTGAGATGGCTCCCAGGTACCTGATGCTTCATCGAGTGGCTCCTCCTGGAGTCTGAGGTGGAAATTGGTTGGAACTGACTAGCAGAGCAGCTAAATCTTTACAGAATGCCCTGTAGGTGTTCTATCCAGAGACAGAGAGGGTTACATAGTGACAGTCACATACAGGAGGGCGATCTTCTTTCTCTCCCGTCACATAGTACACAGAGATAAGACGGAAGAAACCTTCCCTTCCAATAGAAGAATGAGGTTCCCAGAAGAGACTCTCCCACTGCAGAGTTGTATAGCCACAGGAGACCAGCACTTATAACACATTTATACCCGGATCCTTTGATTGAGCAAAGCGAAGAGATAAAATAAATTGTAATTTATTTCCACAAATGACATACACACTATGTTACACAATTACACTGAAAATACACTTACTGGGACGGGGGCAAACAAAATATCTTGTTCCCAAAACTAAATCTTGCAAAACAAAGTCTCTAGGAGCAAGTTCCCAGGAGCGGGAGTTGCTCGCAAACAGAGCTGGAAACAGTCCTTGGTCAGTGGCGCCGCTCGGAACCACTGTTACTCCGCTGGAGCTGCTTCGTTTGTTCTGCCACTGTAGTATTGGAACTTGGAACCATAGTTCTTACAAACTGTTGAAGCTTGTTACGAATCTTGGTTACAATGTTAATCTTGGATGAATCTGGTTCCCGATGGGCTGCACGGATTCTTATAGGGTTAAAATGCCTATTCCTAACCTGGGCAGCCAATCCCTCTGTGGGAATAATTTTCCCCACCTATCCTGGAGTTGCCAATACCTTACAAGCCTGGCAGAGGTGGCTTCTCATTCTGCAAAGGGCATGCACGAACCTCGCACCTTTGCCACTTAGCATATGAGACCCAACCTCCTTACCTGGCCACACTCAGTCTGGGCGAGTCACCATTTGCTAGACTGCCCGGACTTTACATTAAGATGGGGTACTTGGGTACACCCTTTCCACTTCACAGCTTAGTAGGTGGGAGCCCATCAACTCCGGACTTTTTCAGACATCCCGGCAGCACGCCAGCGGGGTGTCTTAGGGCTGGAGATGCTCCGTTCAGTTGCAGGAATTTCGTGCCATGCATTTCTAAACGACAGTGATTATAAATTAAGTGTTTCCTCTGTCTCTGGCGTTTCAAATGAAAATCCCTATGTGCCTAATATGTTGGAACAATTAAAATAGGGGGGCTTTCATTCATCAATTACTATATGACTGTATAAAAATTGCGCTATATGACTTTTCATGGTTTTACCCGAACGGCGCTCACAGCAAATCTCAGTGCTCTTGGAGCTTCCTAGCCAAAGTTAGCAAAAAGCCGCTTTCAATGCTGCTGAGCGCCGGACTTTAAAACCATTTTTCCTTTATGCGTTCACATGAAACACTGCTACATTTATTCACTTTAAACTTGGAAATGACATTCCTCTCACCACCTTATACCTGGTGGGAGATGTTCTGAACCTCAATCTGAGTTATGTGGTTTCGGGCATATACCGGGGACCTTTAAATGTAATTCATTCCCCTGCCCGGTCTTACTATTCTGGTCTGTGCTGAAGCAGGGAAATCTCCGTTGCCGAACACTCCTGGAATAGTAAGAGACATACATTTTCATTGTTTCTGCCATCATTGGCTTGTAGAGCTGGCACTTTACAATTACCCAGCATGGCTCAGGGGCACTCAGCCTGGCATAATACCTTTTATTATTGGCTTGGGTACCCCCTCACCGTCACAGCCACCGGTGCTGAAGATGGGATATCCTTAAAACCTGACCAGTTGGGGGTCTTGAGGCCTGGATTTGAGCCCCCCTGTGTTAGAGAATGTTATTTAACACACATGATGATGGATTGTATCTCCACTTTATACAAGTTCCTTTACATACAATTCAAACACTGCAAGTAAACAGTAGGAATTCTGCGGTATATAGACATAGTTACCTTACAAAGCTCTCTTCAGAGCCTCCGCCAGCCCAGGAGGGGTTAATCCCCATTATATAGAACTATGACAGTTCTCCCCCAATTCTCCCCAGTTCATTAAACGTGTGCGATTGATTTGGTGAGGCTAATTTTGTAATTAAAAAGCTTATCGTGGCTTGCGGTAATGAGTTAAGCAAACACACATAATTCAGTTACAATATTTACAGAGTACCAGTGGCTGCACGGGGCTGTTTGTCTAGAAAATGAATAAAGGAGACGATAGTCTGACAAAAAGGAGGGGCAATTATTGTAAGGATGCATTCAAGGAGAGAGAACAATGAGACTGAGCATGTAACAGGACACGCGTGAGGGTATATCGGGGGGCAGTGTGAGGGTATAACGGGGATTATCCCACCGCAACGTAGATCACCCACCGTGGAGTGTGACTGCCCTCCAATGATTGAGACTGCCTTCAAACTAGTGAGAGTGCCTTCCTGTACGAGTAGGCTTCGGACATGGTGTCATTAGCAGCGCTGACGCTCATGCTCTCCTGCTCAAGCAGGAGCTTTTTTGTGTCCCTGCATGAGCGTCAGCATGCGCGCTTGTGAGCCGGGCAGGAGGCGGGGCTAGCGCGCCACATCACGGCGCCGACGTCACGGACTGCCATTGGCTTTTGGCGGTCACGTGACCGGCCCTGCGCTTCCCTCAGCGGGAAAAATTAAATTGTGCTGTCGGCTGCAATTCCACACGCCTCCGCACGCCTGCAGAAGCGCCATCTAAAGCCGCGCTCATTAGGAATGATGTTTCCCCTAGCCTAAGAGTGAGTGGGATTTTAAACATCACTTAAAAATGAACATCCTCCCCTAATCACTCTCCTTCGCCCTCTCTTCCATTTGGGCTCCTCAGCGTGCCTCTCCTCGAATATTTGAGGAGTAATCTAGTATTTTTTGGAGGCGATTCACTATAAATCGTCATCCATATGTTATGCCACTTAAGAAAAATACAAAAAGGATCACAAAAAAAAACGTGCGAGTTGAGTTTTTGTGTGCGATTGGCTTGATTTGCATATAAAAGCTCCAGATTTTTAAGAGTGGATGAAACGGTTGGAAAAGATGATTTTGAGTGAAATTGGCAAGTTTTAAAAGGAAATGCATTTACATACTATTAGATGCTTTTTTGTATTTGCATGTAACATGTTATTCTGCCTCAAGTGATTTGATAGTCAGGGCAGATGTCTTGGTAACCGTGGAAGATCAGTCAGCAGTAGTACAGTCCTCCCCACCCATACACGCTGCCTCCCCACCCATACACGCTGCCTCCCCACCCATACATGCTGCCTCCCCACCCATATACGCTGCCTCCCCACCCCCATACACGCCATGACAATGTGACACCTCGTTGTTATGGGAAAGGAACGCCATATGGCGCCATGACGCCACATAGCGTCCCATTGTCACGGCAATAGGCATCGCGCGACGTCACATAGCATCCCGTTGTCATGACAACACAGCGCCATTTGATGTCGCACAGCCATGTTGGCGGGATTTGCACGGGGAGATGCCGCCGCCCGGAGATTTTCCAGGTAAACCCGGAGCCCGGAGATACCAGGCTGGAACCCGTAGTCTCCGGGTCAAACCCTGAGGGGTGGCAACCCTGACGCATGCACACACACACAGTTACACATACACACACACAGCTGCATGCGTACGCACATACAGTTACAATATTACCTGCCCACACCAACTGCATGACCGACCACTCACGCGCACCCCAAGGTTACCACTGCCCACACGCACACTGTTACACATGCACACACAGCTGCATGCACACACACTCGCACACAGTTGCACACCCAGTTACACACCTACATGCACACACAGCTACACGCACACAGTTACACACACAGCTGCATGCACACACACTCACACACAGTTACACACACAGCTACATGCACACACCGTTACGAACACCCAGTTACACACCTACATGCACACACCACTGCACGCACTCGCACACAGTTGCACATGCACATAGCTGCATGTACACACACTCACACACAGTTACACACAGATCCTCCATTCATTGACAACACCAGAACACGGTCTCAGACTTGCTTTGATCTGAGATTTGTTACGTGAATTTCCCAGACTTCAGTTAGATTTTCCTACTCATTTGGCTGATAAACATGCTGCACTGAACAATGGTGCCGAGTATCTGCACTTTTTCTGCTCCTTTCCATTGGAAAATGTCATTGCTGTTCTCACAGAGGCAACATTTTAACATGTGAATTTGTGCCACAGAGTAAAGCAAATTGTGTGTGTACAGAAATAATTGTAATCCCAGTGAACTCTGCCCCTAATCTCCCTTCGGCTCTTAGCAATTATTTCGCCTGTTTCTTTCCCCTTTTTTGCTCGAAACTACCCATCCTGGAATAATACAGGTGCAATGATTTCCCGCCTGCAGAGCTTGCAATCTGATATTTAGCAACCTGGAGCATGGGAGGACTAGCCCAAGGTTCATTGATCAATGGTACAACAGTCTCCCACTTCAGAGACCAGCGCTGTCGCTTACTCTCCTCTAGTATTAGAATATCGCCTAGCTGCACCCCTGCCTATCCGCACTCTTATCTCTCCCCACCCCCTTCTCTAACAAACAGTCAACAAAACATATTTAATCTATTTAACAAGATTTATTTAATCCGGCAGCGCAGTTTTCTCTCCTTTTTCTGCCTTCGCTGGGAAAGTGGTGTTTGCTGGTTAAAGGGGTATCGATTGTGTCTTTTATCAGTTTAGCTCACACACCGAGAATTACATGTAACAGCACGGTAGCCATGACAATAGGGTGCAGTTGCCATGACTATGAAAGAGGCCTGTTGCATTCTCCGGAGCCTGCTCTATAGTGATAATCTCCCGGCTCATTTCATTTTAATTGAAATTTGAAATCATATTTTCTGTAAAAGAGCAAATGGATTTTTCTTCACGTGGCTTTTCCTTTCTTCTTAAATGCACAAATAAAAGATTTGCACATTTATTTTTCATGCAAAGTATACGGTCAGCGGAAGGTCTCTTTCAAACCAGTGAAGCAGAGGAAAGGGATATGCAAATGTGTTTATTTCTGACACCTGTTAGTGTTCAGAAGTGGATAAAAACCAGCTTTCTGCACTCTCCTCACCCATACATACACGCGCTGGCATTCAGCTATTCCTAGATGATGCATTGTATTGTGGGATTGATTGAAAGGCTACAAGAGACAGAATACATTTAATATTCAGTTTATATGGGTTCCTCAACAAGTATCAAAGACTGCGGTCCCCGAGCAGCACGGCAGACAGATTCATGTCCACGCAGAGCCTGTGTGATCCGCTATCTGTAACATGAAGGGAGAGTTTGCAGCTACTGTTTCTTCAGGGACAGAGAAAAGTGTCAGTCACAACGCAATAGGTTTTCAAACCTTTTTTTGTTAAGGAATCCTATAATTATATTAGAAATACAAATATGACATATTGTGAAAAGGCACCATCATACCCCAATATAGGGGGAAAACCAGGGCAGTATGTCTATATGGTAAAGGAAAGGACTAAAGGCAATAATTCAAGTCACACAAACTTCTGTAAAAGTCAATGATAAGGGGGGCAACAGTGACGTTTCAGGGTTCGGAGCCTTTCTTCCGGCGCATTGCTAGGCATACAAACCGCAGAACGTCCCTTAATCAGATTAAATGTCCTCCGGAGCCCCCAGCATAACCCGGCAATCTTAGATGAAGCGAGAGTATCTCTCCGAGGATCCCGGTGTGTTTCCATGCCGTGAATCCGTCATCACCAACGACGGCCGAGAAATAGCTGCCGGGCGTGTGACGTCACTTATTGGGTTTACGTGTGTGACGTCACACGCCGACAAGCTATTTGTCTGCCATCTTGGTGCCTTTTCACAATATGTTTGGCACTTCATGTCTGTAGCACTGCAGCGCTAAGCCAGTAAATATACAATGTTTTGGTTTAAAGCATCTTGATATATGTGTATTCTATCTATGAGATAGATTTCGATGTATCCAATAATTATATTGTAAAGTTCTGCACAACCTCAACCCTCTCTAATAGCGTGCCTGAGATCAGATGCATTGTAAGGAACCCCAACCCTCTCTAATAGCGCGCCTGAGATCAGATGCATTGTAAGGAACCCCAACCCTCTCTAATAGCGCGCCTGAGATCAGATGCAGTGTAAGGAACCCCAACCCTCTCTAATAGCGCGCCTGAGATCAGATGCATTGTAAGGAACCCCAACCCTCTCTAATAGCGCGTCTGAGATCAGATGCATTGTAAGGAACCCCAACCCTCTCTAATAGCGCGTCTGAGATAAGATCTATTGTAAGGAACCCCAACCCTCTCTAATATATCTAATATATGATATAATACATATGATCTTGTAAGACAAATGTTTATTTTAGAATGTAGTCTTACTTATTGGGGGCTGTCATGCATTGGGAGGGCAGTGCCACTTATTGGGGGTAGTGCCACTTATTGGGGGCAGTGTCAGTCATTGGGAGCAGTGTCACTTATTGGAGTGCAGTGTCACTCATTGGGAGCATTGGGGGAGATTTCTCTCATTGGGGGGACAGTTTCATTCATTGTGGGGGGGAGGGGGGGCAGTGCCACTCATTGGGGGGATGTAGTGTCACACATTGGGGGGGAGCCATGTTACTCATTGGGGGGAAGTGTCACTCATTATGGGAGCATTGTCACCCATTGTCGCAGCAGTGTTACACATTGGGGCAGCAGTGTCACTCATTAGGGGGAGCAGTGTCACTCATTGGGAGGGCAGTGTCACTCATTGGGGAGGCAGTGTCACCCATTGGGGGAGCAGTGTCACCCATTGAGGAAGCAGTGTCACTCATTGAGGAAGCAGTGTCACTCACTGGGGAGGCAGTGTCACTCATTGGGGAGGCAGTGTCACTCATTGGGGAGGCAGTGTCACCCATTGGGGGAGCAGTGTGACTCTTTGTAGGGTAGTATTGTAGCCACAGATTACATTATATTCACGCTTATCACATGATCACACCTATCTTAACAATTAACCCCTTTTTCCCCCACAGGATCCAGGTTCCTCCCTAGGTGGATATTTACTTTAATGACCTGGAAGATGTTTTATGTCATAGCACTGTTTAGATAATATGGGCTTTAGTGCTGTTCAGTGCCAGGCGTTATTGAATAGGATACTCCAGTCCCCCTCCTCTGTCCATATGTGCAGTTAATCAGACTCAGCACCCATCCATACCTGTCCCTGTTGGCAGGTTGGAGTCTGATAGTCAGGATTAGACACTAATGGTGTTTAATGATTAAACAATCAATATCTCGTGGCTCCGATGCTGCTTCACTGAGAATGCAGAAATCCTCCCCCGATCAGCTGTTACAGGGATTCCAGGAGAAGTAGGACCTTAGCTTGTCCATCATAGGAGCCCAAATCTTCACCCATCCCATAACCCCTCGGGCAATGGAAGAGACTGCATGGTTTTAGCTCTGCTGAGGGTGACAGAATTCTGGTCGCTGTGTGTCCAAAGAGATAAAAGTCACATCATTATGAATTATCTTAAAATATGACCCTATGGTCTGGAAGTGATTGGGACCAATTGAACCTACTCCTCAAGGTCTCATTGTAGTGAACTGCAGAGGGCTTGTTACCCCTTTCAGAGTTGGAAGGTCCTGCAAGGCACTTAGGAGCGTCCCAGCTGAAGTTGCACTGGGACCTCCGCTGTCAGGCCTGTACACAGCCTTTTCTTGTTTGGCTTTAGACACGATTAAGTATTGATGCAGGAATATGCTGCTGGAAATCAGAGCGAGAGCAGGCTCAAGAAGAAATCAAGTTATGAAATATTCAATGAAAAGCTCCCGGCATTCCAGAGATTCTGCGTCAGTCATACAGACGGGAGATCAGAAACTTTCTCTTGCTGCAGGGACTTGTAACCTAAGAAAAGCAACTGGTGGGTCCCTGGGATTCTGGGCTGTTCTGGGAGAGCGATTCCAGGCAGGGAGAAGGCGATGCTGGGATAAAAAGGTGCATATATTGCATCAAATATCCTATGGGGAAGTGTTTAAAAAACAAAACACTTTTTTAACACGTGCATCCTGGAAAAGGGGAGGGGGAATATGATAGAGCAGGAGTGACCAACTCCAGTCCTCAAGGGCCACCAACAGGTCAGGTTTTCAGGATATCCCAGCTTCCGCACAGGTGGCTCAAAGACTGAGCCACTGATTGAGCCACCTGTGCTGAAGCAGAGACTGATTGAGTCACCTGTGCTGAAGCAGGGATATCCTGAAAACCTGACCAGTTGGTGGCTCTTGAGGACTGCAGATGGCCACCCCTGTGATACAGGCTTTGAAATGTCTCCGAGGTATAGAGAGTTGCAGAGGTAAAAGGTCGGATAGAACAAAGGCAGACTCCGATGAGGATCCCTCCTCCGCTGGAAGGCTGCAGGAGGCTGCTCACTATGAGGATAATTCAGCATGAATATTTTATTTGTAAAAAAATACAAAATTCAGGTGTTTTTGTGTGGAACTGTATCTTTAACCCCTTCCCTGCCTCTTGCAGTGAAGGGGTTAATGCAGGGATTCTCATCTCCAGTCCTCAAGCCCTCCCAACAGTTCAGGTTTGCAGGATATCCCTGCTTCAGCACAGGTGGTGCAGTTTTCGACCGAGCCACTGATTGAGCCATCTGTGCTGAAGCAGGGATAGCCTTTAAACCTGACCTGGTGGGGGATACAGAGGGAATCTTGGGACTGCGCATACTATTTCTTTGGGGGGGGGGGGGGTCTTGAGGACTGTAGTTGGCCCCCCTGGGTTTACGTGTACACCTTCAGTGCATTGGTTTGCAGTGCATTGCATTCCCCTCTGGCAGTATGTATGTATGTGTGTATGTATGTATGTATGTATGTATGTGTGTATGTATGTATTTATATAGCGCCATTAATGTACACAGCGCTTCACAGCAGTAATGCACGTGACAATCATATAAATAACAAATAATACAAATAACACATAATGGGAATAAGCGATTCAGATATAAAAGTAAAATTAGGAAAAGGAGTCCCTGCCCCGAACAGCTCACAATCTAATTTATAGGTAGGAAGAACATACAGAGACAGTAGGAGGGTGTTCTGGTAAGTGCTTCTGCAGGGGGTCAAGCTTTATATATGAGGTGTATAGTATCAGCCACGGAGCTACTCATATGCTTCCTTAAGCAGGTGTGTTTTAAGGTGGGTCTTAAAGGTGGATAGAGAGGGTGCTAGTCGGATATTGAGGGGGAGGGCATTCCAGAGGTGTGGTGCAGTAAGTTAGAAAGGTTTAAGGCGGGAGAGGGCTTTAGACACAAAAGGGGTAGAGGGAAGACAATTAGGGCTGAAATGTAAGGAGGAGCAGAAGAGTGTAAAGCCTTAAATGTGAGGAGGAGAATTGAGTGTGTGATCCGGAATTTGATAAGAAGCCAGGAGAGGGTTTTCATCAGGGGAGATGTTGAGACAGTGAATAGGTTAACACATAATATCGTGACGCAGTCCGCAGTGAGCTCAGAGTTTAGCTGACATTCCCCACTGTCCTGAGTCTTGCAGTTGGCACGAAAACCCCCAGTGGAGTTCCAATTCTAATCCCCGTCCAGCTATTAATTTATTCTGTCTGTAATTGTGCATTTCCTCTGTGCTGGAAGCGTCCTTCACAAAGCTGCAAAGTGTCCCTCTTTGTTTGTTTCAGTTATTGTGCTGAGACTTGTAGCTCAGACATCCATGAAACGCTTGGGGATCCTCTCAGGGAGGAAGGGGGGCCTTGTACTTCTCTACGTGGGAAATTCTGACGCATTCTACACAAGTTTACTCTGTCACTTTTTATTTATTCAGATAAGGACCCATTTGCTCTTCCCATTTCCGTTCTGGATCCCTTTCATGTTTATCCCAGGGATTTCCCGTTCCCTTTAACCTAGGACGGCAGAGGAAAAGAAAGACGGGGAAATTATACAGTCGCAACATTTCAGGTTTTTAGAATACGGGGCGTCAATCTCCAGTATAAAAGTGTGACGTCATAATGGGGGGTGAATGATTTGCACATGCTTCGCGCTGAATGGAATCTCGCGATATTCTTTGGTTTTTATCATCGCTGCGCTTGGCGGGACGGGGAAAGACGCGCGCTGACCCAACGAGTAGCGGTGGGAATCAAAGTAACGCCTATAAGGCGGGTGTCGTGGTATTATGAGACGGCCAGGCAGTATCCTGACCGTATTATTTTAATAAATTAGTAAGGCGACATCTGTTGGAAATATTACACTCCGGTAGAAATCTGTTACGATTTTATGACTGATTAAATTACAATAATTCAGACATTTCACGTGAAGGCGCTAATGTATTGTATGTATTTGTGCAGGGTTTCTTAAATTTTCCGCCATTTTGAATTTAGTGACTGCAACTTTGAAACCATTTCAACATTTGTGTCTTTTTTGCGGCGTAACGCTCAGTGTAAGAAGCCTGTGTTGTGTATTCTGGGAATTAATGATTTAACACGTACTGTGTCAAGATCATTTGCTGTAATTTTCATTAGTAATAATGGGGATAATTATACGAGGAGTTACCTGATGAGTATTCAGTAATGGGTTCCCACTTCATAAATTTGGTGACTCCCCCACACTCGCACACTGATACAGCTCTCCATGTTTTTTTGGGGGGAAAGGGTACTTTTTACTCCCTTAGCACATATGCCAGGGGTTCTCAACTCCACTCTTGCGGACTCCCCAACAGGTCAGATTTTAAAGATATCCCAGCTTCAGCACAGGTGGCTCAATCAGTGGCTCCGAAGACAACTATGCTGAAGCAGGGACTGATTGAGCCACCTGTGCTGAAGCAGGGATTTATTGAGTCACCTGTGCTGAGGCAGGGATATCCTTAAAATCTGACCTGCTGGGGGGTTTTGAGGGCTGGAGTTGAAAAATTTCAAACATGCCAAACTGCGGTGCGCCAAATGGCCGTGTCCGGAGCCTGCGTATCTCGCGGCACGCCCCCCCCCCCCCCAGATGGTGCAGCGAGGGGAGAGCAGCACTTTGCAAAGATTTTCTCACGTCCTTATGACAGAAAGTGGGAAATAATGCTGGAAACTGTGAAAAACGAGATGTATTTATAAACCTGATATATCGGCTTTCTGCAGATTAAGACGCCAGCAGCTCTTCTGTGTATAAATATATAACTTGGCGCGCGGTATAAATATTCCACTTTGCACAATGTAGAGATATCTGTTTACTTCAGCAAGAAGGTAGTGCTAAGCTGATTAACCTCTTTATTGCTGCCGAAGTTAGCCATGCAATGCACATCCGTACGCATTCCTATAGGTAGAGGAATGTATGATAGGCTATTGCGCCTGTAAAAATACCTATGTGCTATGTACCGGGCACTATACTGTAATTGTGAAGCACGTTGGGAGAAAAGCGCTATATGAAATAAAGTTGTTGTTGGTGTGAATAAATTAATTAGCTCTTGTGGTTAGGGTTCCCGGGTGTCCAGCATTGAACCGGACTGTCCTGTATTTGGACACTGCCCAGTTAAAAATGAGAGGTAATACTGGACATGTGTGTGTGTCTGGTATTACCTCTCTGGACATAGTGACCTGACAGGCTTGGGCGGGGGGGGGGGGGGGGCGGGGGTTTTTCGTGTGCAGGGCTGCTGCTAGGGGGATGAGCAACTTCCATCCGGATTGGCTGCATTACGCAGCAGCAGCCAATCAGGAGGAGGTGTTAGGAGCCTGGGGCCAAGGAGAGAAGGAAACAGCATGGAGCGTTGAGAGGGGTGTGTGGGTCTTCAGCGCATCGTACCTTTCACCATTGTAACCAGTATTTCTGTTGAAGCCACTTGGCGTCCCAACTTGTGGTCAGGGATTTATTAGAACTTAGAAACAGCAGAACTCTGTCCTGTGCTCAAGGGAGTGAAGTAATGCTCCATAGAGCTATGTATGCAGCAACATAAATATCCAGGGCCGGAACTTCTGGCCATGTACTGTCATCATCGTTCAAAGAGGGCACGTATCCAGCACATGTATATTATGGAGGGCAATTACAGCCTGCTTACCTCCTTGTGACTCCCTGGATCTCTGGCGCCGGCACTTCATAGACTTGCTGCTCGCGGCTCTTGGCAGAGTTGCACGTATGCAGCTGGAGTCTGATGGATTAAAGACCGTCCCTGTGTGCGTGCGTCCGAGTGGTGGAGCGTAGAAAAAAGAACAGAGCACTGCAACCCGGACCAAAAACTGCAACTCCGGGACCCAAAAATAAAACACTTAATTCAAACTCCTGTATCCTCCTTGAGAAAGCGCCCTAGCGACGCGAAACGCGTGGGAGGAACGGTTGGCTTTATAAACGTGTTTGTTTGAACAAAGCCTTTATTTTCGGGTCCCTGAGTTCCAGGTTTTGGACCTGTTGCAATGCTCTGTCTCTTCTCTTTTTTCCCTTAATGAACTAGCACCCTGCTCTGCGGGTCCCGGGTCTCAGATATTACAATCCCCCAGCTGCAAAAGTCAGGCAAAATTGGAGCAAACAACACACCACACCACACACACATCCACACACACACACACACACATATATAATAGGAATGTGCAGGTGCTTTACAATGAGTGTGTCCCCGCTCGCCTCCCACTTCATGTTCTCTTTGATGAGAATGTAACCTGCATACTGTATTACTATTATTATTATTATTATTATTATTAATACTGTTCCCACATGTAGGAGTAGTGATGGAGTAGTGATGGAGTAGTGATGGGGTAGTGATGGAGTAGTGATGGAGAAGTACTGTATGTTATTAACATTGGGCAGATCAGCAAATCACGGAACTGACACAAATTGTTCCTGTTTCTGCACCTCCCACTAACTCTTTGTGGGGAAGCCTGGAACGCATCCCCTACCTACCCATCCCCCACTGCACCCGCATCACCCACCCACCTACCCATCCCCCACTGCAACCGCTCACCCCCTCCCCCCCCTGCACCCCCATCACCCACCTACCCATCCCCCACTGCACCCGCATCACCCACCTACCCATACCCCACTGGCACCCGCATCACCCACCTACCCATACCCCACTGCACCCGCATCACCCCTAACTCCATCCCCACTGCACCCTCATCCCCCACCTAACCCATGCCCCCCTGCACCCCACCACCCCCTACCCATCCCCCACTGCACCACGCATCACCCACCTACCCATCCCCCAACACGGAACCGCATCACCCCCTGACCCATCCCCCACTTGCAACCCGCAGCACCCACCGACCACCTACCCATCCCCCACTGCACCCACATCACCCACCTACCCATCCCCCACTGCACCCGCATCACCCACCTACCCATCCCCCCCTGCACCCGCATCACCCACGCACCACCACCTACATCACCCACTGCACCCGCTCACCACCCACCTACCCATCCCCCACTGCACCCGCATCGCCCCCCATCCCTGCACCTGCATCACCCACCTACCATCCCCCACTGCCCCGGCATCCCCCACTGCACCCGCATCACCCACAAATCCCCCCTCCACCGGCATCACCCAATGCACCAGAACCCATCCCCCCTCGCACCGGCACACTCAACCCACTGCAACCACGAACCCATCCCCCCTCACCCCCCCGCATCACCCACACACCCATCACCTACTGCCCACGCATCACCCACCATCCCCC
Source organism: Ascaphus truei (assembly GCA_036426205.1). Lineage (NCBI taxonomy): Eukaryota > Metazoa > Chordata > Amphibia > Anura > Ascaphidae > Ascaphus > Ascaphus truei. Next base: position 42,402,581 of record CM071575.1, read on the forward strand.
CGCACTGCCCCCCGCATCACCCACCCATCCCCCTGCCACTGCATCACCCACTTACCCCGCACTAACCCACCCATCATCATCAACCACCTACCCATCACCCACCCTCCCTCTCACCCGTGCCATCCACCCTCCCCCCACCCGCATCACACCCACTTGCACCCGCCATCACCCACTGCACCTACATCACCCACCTACCCATCACCACTGCACCCACATCACCCACCTACCCATCACCCACTGCACCACGATCCACCCCCCGCACCCGCGCCATCCACCCACCCCCACCCACACCATCACCTACTGCCCCAACATCACCCACTCAATCCCCCCCCACTGCATCACCCACTGCACCCGCACTACCCACCCATCACAAACATCACCCACACCCATCAATCCACCCACGCCATCTCGCACCCACCATCACCCATCCACCCTCCCCCCCACCCGCATCACCCATTGCACCCACATCATCCACCCATCACCCGCATCACCCACCTACCCATCACCCACCCATCCCCCCCGCACCCACGCCATCTCGCACCCGAGCCAATCCACCCATCCCCCCCCACCCGCATCACCCATTGCACCCACATCATCCACCCATCACCCCCACACCCCACCTACCACCCACCATCCCCCATGCTCCCCTCGCACCCGCGCCATCCACCCATCCCCCCACAAACTCGCATCATCCATTGCACCCGCACAACCCCTGCACCTACATCACCCCTGCCCACATCATCACTGCCCCCCGCATCACCCACCCATCCCCCGCCTGCATCAACAAACTGCACCAGCCACCCACCCATCGATCATCACCCACCTACCCATCACCCACCCATCCCCCCTCGCACCCGCGCCATCCCACCCACCCCCCGCCCACCCAAGCCCAACCCATTTCACGCCCTACCGCATCCCCCACTGCACGCTACTCACCACCTAATCTCAATCACTGCACCCGCATCATCCACCCATCACCCGCATCACCCACCTACCCATCACCCACTGCACCCACATCACCCACCTACCCATCACCCACTGCACCACAAACCCATCCCCCCTCGCACCCGCATCACCCACACACCCATCACCTACTCCCCCCAACACCCAACCATCCCCCCCGCACTGCATCACCCACTGCACCCGCTCTCCCAACCATCACCACATCACCCACCTAACCCCATCACCCCACCCATCCCCCCTCGCACCCGTGCCATCCACCCATCCCCCCCCCACCCCACATCACCCATTGCACCCACCTCATCCACCCATCACCCGCATCACCCACCCTACCCATCAATCACTGCACCCGCATCACCCACCTACCCATCAGCCACGCAAACCACATCACCCAGCTACCCATCACCCACATCACCCACTCATCCCCCTCGCACACCGCATCACCCACCCCACCCATCACCCACTGTCCCGCTCCCCCACTGCACCTGCATCACCCACCTACCCATTACCCACTGCACCCGCATCACCCACCCACCCATCACCCACTGTCCCCCGCCATCCCACTGCACCTGCACACCACCTACCCCATTACCCACTGCACCCTCATCACCCACAAATCCATCCCCCCTCAAACCCGCATCACCCACCCCACCCATCACCCATCCTACCCTTACCCACTGCACCCGCATCACCCACAAATCCCCCCTCGAACCCGCATCACCCACCTGCAACCCGCATGCACCACACCCACCCAACCCACCGCATGCCCCATTACTCATCACCCATCACCCACCACTCCTCCAGCATCACCACACATCACTTTTTCACTTGTATACCAGCACATTTGCCCAGGGATGTACCAGGCCATTTAACTCTTCAGTGCCAGGGGGGATGTGGCATACATTGTTTCACAAATTACAGATATAAAGGCTTACAATTTTGCTGCATTTTCTCACGCCAAAGGATTAAGTGGCCCGGTATATACTGTTATAACTGTAAAATACATCCCTGTTTTTGCAACTGAATATAAAACACAATAAAAATTGAATGAATCAATACCAACCAGGAGAAATTGAATGAACTCAATGAATGACTCGTGCAATATAAAACCCACCCAATCAAAGTCAGACAAAAGCACACATATCATATCCTCCTCTTCCCCCATACAGGGAGCCTAAAACGGGTCCTGCCATCAGAGGGATTGCAGGGAAAGCTTGCAGCGTAATTATGTATCTCATTTCATATCAGTGGATAAACAAGAACAAAAAGCCGCTGTCGTGTGTGTACAGGATGTTCTGCACGGAAGCCAGGGGCACGGAACAGGCTGCAGGGAGAAGGGTGGCAACGGAGCAGGGAGCAGGGTGCACAACAGCAGAGGCTGCAGGGAGAGGTTCAGGGAAGCATATGGTGCAGCATAGCAGGGAAAAGGTGAAACGAACAAGGTGCACAGAGCAGGTAAAGGGTGCGATTGCAAGGAGAAGGTTTTTTGTTTCAGTGAGAGGAAGGGGAAACCTCCGGTGCACATAGAGGTGCACGGAGTAGGTAGTAGGTGCAGGACGAGGTGGGCCAGAGCACGAGAGTAAGGTGCCACGAAGCGGTGGGTGGCACCGAGCATGGAGTAAGTTGCAGGAAGCATGTGCCAACACAGCGGAGCTGGGGGGATTACAAATAGCTAAATATTGTTGAGGTGGGTAGAGAACCTGGGGACATAAGGCCAGGTTGCTGTGGTGTCCCACATCTATCTGCAGAGTCAATGTGTAAACGTGTGCGTTGCAGAGCATGTGGTATCTGTGTAGCGTGTCAGTTGCAATGTGTAACTCTGTGCACACTGAGCATGTGTATCAGTGTGGGGTGTTTGCAGAGCATGTGTATCTGTGTGCGTGCAAGCAATGGTGTATCGTCTTGTGCCGTGCAAAAGGGGTGGTGGGAAAGATGAATGGCTTTATTCAAATGCTTGCTTATACTAGGGGACACACCACCCCCAACCAACCCCCCCTCCCTAACCCCCCCCCCCCCCCCCGAGCTAGTACAATGTTGTGTGTGTGTGTGTGTGTGTGTGTGTGTGTGTGTATGTGTATAAGTACTTCAGTATTAGGTGATACCTTTTTTATTTGGACTAACAATTTATGTTAGAGGACAAGCTCTTGAGACTTCTCCTCTCTTCCTCAGGACGGCAATACTGATTAACAACAGATTATAGCTAAAGAAGCAGAAAAAAACCCCAGAGCTGTAGATAAGGTAGGGTGAGAAAGTGGTGTTAGTTTACCATTTTATTACCCATCCATGTCTTCAAACACCACTTTCTCACCCTACCTTATCTACAGCTCTGGGTTTTTCTGCATGTTTTAGCCATAATCTGTTGTTAATCAGTATTGCCGACCTGAGGAAGAGAGGAAAACTCTCGAGAGCTTGTCCTCTAACATAAATTGTTAGTCCAAATTAAAAAGGTATCACCTAATACTGAAGTGTGTGTGTGTGTATGTGTGTGTGTGTGTGTGTGTATGTGTGTGTGTATTCTGGTCCAAAGCACAGTTGCGCTGGAGGATTTCATAATAAAGTAGGTGGTGTGTACACACACACACACACACACACACACCGTTTCCCTGCTCTGTATCTCAGCCCTGATCTCTGCAGCATTATCCCACCTGGTTGTGGTTTGCTGTCGCCTCGGGGAAGCTGCTAAATGTAATTTCAATTATGGAACAAAAGAGACAAGTAAGAGACAGTTCCATATATATTTGTGCAGTACCAGAGGGCCGGCCAATGCATTGCTGTACGTGGCGGAGAAGGGGTTAAGTGTTTGCAGCCGCAGTAACGCACTGCGTACGCCATCCAAGGCAACAGACGGACACATCTCGGCCTAGTTGCCAACATGAAGCCTGTCGAGTAGTTATGTCTCTGTTTAGTTATTTATTTGGTATTTTGCTCTCTGATTAAGCACTACCGCATTCCCTGCGTCCACCTGGCAGAGTGACCGGTGCCAGGGTCCGGCAAATAAACTGATCCGAAGCCGGACGGGAAGAAACAAGCCTGTTATTTCTTTTTAAACCGTGCCGCTGGGACGCAGGGGGAGGATGCCTGGCTCGCTGTCCTTTGCCGAGGAAATGATTGAAATTAAAGAGGGGGCGATGGGAATGGAAAGCAAAGGGCCATATATTAGTTGTTAAAAAAAATAATCAGATTATGAGGTTTTTTGTATTTACGGTGTCATCTTGTTTTATGAACAATTCAGTCCCGGGCTGAAGAGGTCGTTATGGATGGTGCAGTATTGGAATTTACTGGTTGTAATTAACGCTGCTCTTTGTGAAGCGTGGAAAGCTTTGGCTTCCAGGCACACACAATTACACACTGCCAATCCTGACTTATATGCTGCACAGAACACACATCACACGCAGACGTACATTCATACATAGCACAGGTGTAGTACTTGGGTGGCCAGGTGGCTTCTCCAAAAATACTGGACACAATGGTGATAGGTGCGACGCACTCGAGACACACACACCTCTCTGCTCCATGCTGTTTCCTCCTCTCCTCCCCAGGCTCTTGACACCTCTTGATTGGCTGCAGCTAGGGAATGCAGCCAATCAGGGTGGAGGAAGCTGCACAGCCCCCTGCTCTCTCCCTGCCGGGGAAATCCCACGACTCCCCAAGCCAGTCAGGTCACTATGTCCCGAGAGATAATACCGAACACACATACATGTCCAGTATTACATCTAATTTTTTACTGGACAGTGTCCAAATACAGGACAGTCCGGTTCAGTACTGGACACCTGGCAACCCTATATGGTACGGGAGCTTCATTCTTCAGGTGTCTGGGTGATGCGCGGGTGTCTCCCCAGAATGATCATGTACTCCAGACAGTTGGAACCCGGGATGTATAGCTGTGAGATCTCACATCATGCAGCTGTGTGGGGACTGGGGGTCCTGTGACATGAAGGAACCTCAAGGGGAGATATGGGGAGATCCCACCATGAGGAGGTTGGAAGTGACACAGGACATTGGGAGGGGTTGGGGGGGGGGGGGGCTACATTACAAGGGGGAGACAAATGCTATGAAATTGCCGTTCAGGAAGGTGTGTTCAACGTGGAACATTTAGCCTCAATGTATCGAGGCTTGTCCTCCAATTTGGTGCCGCAAACTTTATGAGCAGCAGGATTGGGGAGCAGTGGGAGGGATTGCGGAGCAGTGGGAGGGATTGGGGAGCACTGGGAGGGATTGGGAAGCAGTGGGAGGGTTTGGGGACCAGGTTTATGGAGCAGTGGGAGGGATTGGGGAGCACTGGGAGGGATTGGGGAGCAGTGAAAGGGAGTGGGGAGCAGGTTTGTGGAGCAGTGGGAGGGTTTGGGGGCAGTGGGAGGGATTGGGGTGCAGGTTTATGGAGCAGTGGGAGGGATTGGGGAGCAGTAGGAGGGTATGGGGACCAGGTTTATGGAGCAGTGGGAGGGATTGGAGAGTACTGGGAGGGATTGGGGAGCAGTGGGAGGGATTGGGGAGCAGTAGGAGGGTTTGGGGACCTGGTTTATGGAGCAGTGGGAGGGATTGGGGAGTACTGGGAGGGATTGTGGAGCAGGTTTATGGAGCAGTGGGAGGGATTGCGTGAGTACTCGGGAGGATTGTGGAGCAGTTGATGGAAGTCGTGGGAGGGATTGTGGAGTCAAAGTGGGATGGATTGGTAGCAGGGCTATTGGAGCCAGTGGTGAGGGTTGTGGATAGTGGGAGTATTGGGGGAGCAGGTTTATGGAGAAGTGGGAGGGATTGTGGAGCAGTGGGAGGGATTGTGGAGCAGTGGGAGGGATTGTGGAGCAGGTTTATGGAGCAGTGGGAGGGATTGTGGAGCAGTGGGAGGGATTGTGGAGCAGTTATGAGATTTGTGAGGGATGTGTGAGCAGTGGGAGGGATTGTGCAGGCAAGTGGGGAGGGATTGTGGAGCAGGTTTATGGATCAAGGAGGTGAGGGATTGTGGCGTATGTGGGAGTGATGTGGCGCAAGATTATATGGAGCAGTGGGAGGGATTGGGGAGCAGGTTTATGGAGCATTGGGAGGGATTGGGGAGCAGTGGAAGGGATTGGGGAGCAGGTTTATGGAGCTGTGGGAGGAGCTACACAATTGACATATTATACACTGCGCATATTTTACATTCTGCATATGTGTATTATATTTCTTTCTTTTTTCCATGTCAACCAAATCCTCCAGTTCTGAGAGTAAAGACCTCCCGCATAGCTGGGTACAGAAATTGGTGCACGCGTATTTTATTGATGGCAATAGAATCAGTAAATAGAATTGTATGAAGGAGCCTTCCTCTGCAAAGTGCGACAGCGCGCGTTATGTGTAAGCATGGTGGCCTAAACAAATATTACCACTAAACGTGGTCAATGCTAGGGCAACGTTTGAGGCTCCTGCTCTGTGCATCTTTATGCCTCTGTGCTGCTCTGTGACTCTCTGAGCTTCTCTTTCTCTCTGTGCTACCCTGTGCCTCTCTGTGCTGCCCTGTGCCTCTCTGTGCTGGCAGACTGTGCCTCTGTGCTGCCCTGTGCCTCCTCTGTGCTGCCCTGTGCCTCTCTGTGTTTCCCTGAGACTCCCTGTGCTTCCCTGTGCCTCTGTGCTTTCCTGTGACTCTGTGCTTCCCTGAGACTCCCTGTGCCCCCGTGTACTGTCCTGTGCCCCCGTGTGCTGCCCTGTGCCCCTCTGTGCTTTCCTGGGACTCTGAGCTGCAGCTGACATGCTGCACAGAAACGCTGCTCATATAGACAGGTAGGGGGCATCCTCAGCACAGCAAAGCTAACTGTATCCTGCCTGCTGCCTACGCTGAGACACAAGAGAGAGAGAGTGTGTGTGTGTGTGTGTGTGTGTGTGTGTGTGTGTGTGTACATGCACGCACATACTCAGTTTTTGTGAATTTAACACCTTCTCTGCCAGAGGCTTCTAAAATACATTTCAAAGCAGTGTGCAGCTGGCCCCTATAGCAAAGTGGTTAAAGCAGCAGTTTATATCCGCGCAGTGCTTCAGTAACACTGATTATCACTATGCACCTGTTGCCGGCACTGCCTGCCTGCCTGCCTGCCGTGGCATTCCATAGTCATCGCATTTACTCCCCTTCATCCTAACGTCAAATCCTCCTGTGCAGCCGCAACCTTTACATGCCACTCTAAGCAGGTGTCATCTCTGTCCTCTCTCTGTCCTCTCTCTGTCCGGTTTCTTCTCTCTCTCTGTCCTCTCTCTCTCTGTTCTCTCTCTCTGTCCGGTGTCCTCTCTCTGTTCTCTCTCTGTCCGTTGTCCTCTCTCTCTCTCTGTCCGGTGTCCTCTCTCTCTCTCTCTCTCTCTCTCTGTCCGGTGTCCTTTCTCTCTCTGTCCGGTGTCCTCTCTCTGTTCTCTCTCTGTCCGGTGTCCTCTCTCTGCCCGGTGTCCTCTCTCTGTCCGGTGTCCTCTCTCTGTTCTCTCTCTGTCCGGTGTCCTCTCTCTGTTCTCTCTCTGCCCGGTGTCCTCTCTCTGTTCTCTCTCTGCCCGGTGTCCTCTCTCTCTCTGTCCTCTCTCTGTCCGGTGTCCTCTCTCTGTTCTCTCTCTGCCCGGTGTCCTCTCTCTCTCTGTCCTCTCTCTGTCCGGTGTCCTCTCTCACCTTCTCTCTGTCTTATGTTTATTCTCTCTTTCTCTCATCCGCCTTCTGTACTTTTATCTTAGATAAACCCCAGATTTGCAGATTCAGATGAATATTAATCAATGTTTTCTCTTGTCGTGGTCCCTAATCTGCATAGTGAGACGGACAGGTCAAGAAGTTCCGATCAGGTGAACGGTACTTGTTAGAGTGTTCCTGCCTTGGCTGCGCTTATAGTGCCGGCGACCGTGACGTCGCGTGAAAACAAATGCATCGGCGCGACGGCTTGGTCGCGATCGCTGGAAGTCATCTCAATTTGATTTTTCCAGCGTCCATAGGCTGACGTTGCTGGCACTATAAGCGCAGCCTTACCCATCGTCTCACCAAACACTGTACCCCCCCCCCCCCCTCTTTCTGCTGTGTGTTACTTTACGTGCACCCCCTCTTCCTCGCCTGCCCCTATGTTTCCACGGTCAGTGCTGGGGTTTCTCATTTTTTCACACCTCCGTCCCCTCTGGCTTCTCACAGCTGCTGTTTCCACAGGAATTCCCATGTCTGCTCCGCGTTCTTGGAGTGAGGGAGTCTGGGAAATCTCAGGTTTACTGCTGTATTGCTCAGAAGATTACCCAGCATTTCCCTCTAAATATTTCTCATTGACAACCATTGTAACCGGTTCCCTACTAAGGGGATCAATTGCTCATCCATCTGGAATAAAAGAGATTATCGGCATATTTACTGGGCAGTGCTAATCCAAGTGAATGGGCGAAAACTTTTCTTCTGGTGCCAAGGTGTCTTTTGCAGTAACACCTCTTAGTAATTATGAGGCCTTAATTTACCATCATCCTGAGGGTGTCACCTCTTTTCACTAGACCTGGAATGCACATGAATTGCCCCCAGAATCTTCCACACATCTTCTGCCCCACAGAATTCAATGGGATCACATAAAGCAGCCCTTCTCTCTTAGCAACATTCTTACTTACTGTCAAACTCTGATGTTCCGTTCAGGAGAAATACGCGTTTGAAATATCAACTGTCCGGGAGTTTAAAATGGAGCCCTCCCAGTGCAGTCTAAAGGTTACTAGACTATAGATCAGAATCTAGAAACTAAGAAAATTATGATTTTTTTTTTTAACACACACAAATATAAAGAACAGGGCAGAACATGCTCAGGAAGCACGATTCTAACATTATAGGAGTTAAACTCATTTAGGATGTTAGTGGCATTGCTGCTTTAATATCTGAAATCTCAGTGTCTATGAATAAATCTGAATGCTGCTGATGGTATTTCAGAACAATGCAGATTATCTATAGAAACAGACAGACCTGTACCAGAGCTGCTGCAGGGGGATTTCATTGATACAGCTGGTGTGTTTTTGATGCAGAAGCAGCAAAACGTGATCCATTCCACTGAGACACCTATTTAGGGATTGGGGCTCACTTGCAGTAAAAAGCAGCTTGAGGCTGCAAAATGGGTCTCAGTGTGACATCTAATTAGTTTTGTCCTTGTGCCAAAGCCGCAGGCTGTTTTGTGCAGTGATCCTGTAGCTATTGTTAACCAGTTGGGCACTGAGGGGAAGTGTGTCACATTGCTGGGATCCCAAGGAAGAGAAAGTCTGGTGCGTTGACGGGCATGTGACTGGGTGCGGGGTCAGAAGTCACACAGCACCCTGCACACAGAAGCACCCTGCACACACAACCACCCTGCAACAGGTCAGAGTTCACACAGCATCCTGTATGGGGTCAAAGTTCACACAGCACCCTGCAACAGGTTAGAGTTCACATGGCACCCTGTATGGGGTCTGGGTTCACACGGCACCCTGCACACAGCACCCTGAATGGGGTCGGAACTCACACACCAGCAACCAGAAAGAGAGCTCTAAATGTAACCAAAAATAATATAAATTGCAAATATCCATAAACTGAGCTCAAGGTCCCAAATTGAAAAAACAAAACACTGTAACTATATCCCAGCAAAAATACAAATGAAATGGGTGTTTCTCCTAAATCCCATAACATAGAGTAAACGGGAAAAAGAAAAAAACATTTGAATTCGATCACTGGACATTCATTTATTTAATGTGATGATGGATGAAAAATACAAAGTCTTAAAAAAACCAGTCCAACCCTCTTATGTATAAACAGCCCGGGTCACAGCAAAAAGGCAAATTATATTGGATACAGTTTAGGTCGGCGCCCGACTATAAACTTCTCAAGCGCCTGTCAATTTACATACTAAAGTTACATGTCAGTGTGCCGTTGTGAATATAATAATGAGATATGTATCTCAAAAAAGTGTATGTTTAACAGATGTAACTAAAATCACAATGCACAAACACAGCATGAACCCGTATCAATGGTAAACAAAAAAACAGATACCCCCAAACTGGGCACATTATCCCAGAGCAAGGGTGCTCAATTCCAGTCCTCAAGACCCCCCAACAGGTCTGGTTTTCAGGATATCTTTGTTTCAGCACAGGTGGCTCAATCAGTCCCTGCTTCAGCAAAGGTTGCTCAATTATTCCCTGCTTCAGCACAGGTGGCTCAATCAGTCCCTGCTTCAGCACAGATGGCTTAATCGGTCCCTGCTTCAGCTCAGGTGGCTCAATCAGTGGCTCAGTCTTTGATTGAGCCACCTGTGCTGAAGCTGGGATATCCTTAAAACCTGGCCTGTTTGGGGGTCTTGAGAACTGGAGTTGACCACCCCTGGCCTAGGTTATGGTATGCACGTATAAATACATAGTCACAATAAAAATATTTACAAAATTCAAACAGCACCCATCCCATGCGCCATGCTGAGCCCCCAGCACACAGACAGACTGGGGGTGCTGTTGAAAAAAGCTTCAAGTTACAAAAAGACCCACCCCACCCTCGCTATAGGATAACAAATGAAGGGAAGGAGCGGGGCGTCTTGGGGTAGTTGGGCGATGGTGAAGACTGGAGCTATCAGAATAGGTGCAGGAATTATCAGTAGTCGGTCAGTCACTTAGTAAGGTGCAACGTTATATTAATCAGGCGGCCCGCCGCGGGGTAACCGGCACTGCAGATTAAATTGGGCGACCCTCCACTGAGTAATGTGTCCTCATCGAGCAGAGTGTAGGCCAAACCAGCAGGAGCTTAACCCGCGCAGGGCCCTAATGACATAGCAGGTAAGTCATGGCAAAAATGCTTATTTCTTAGGGGATGATTGGGCTAAGTGCCCTAACGAAGCCCGTTCTACTTCCGTTTAGAGTAGCTGGGCCGCCGTGATTTGCTCCTGGAGTGATCACACAACTGCAAACGCAAAAGGTCCGATGACTGCTGGATAGCAAAAGTAAGATGGCACAACAGCCAGGGCCTCCTTTCAGTGCTAGCCATCAGATCAGCAAACATCACCGCGGACTGGACCATTCTCCCTGCATCCTCACTGCATGCATGCATCCATCCTCACTGCATGCATCCATCCTCACTGCATACATCCATCCTCACTGCATGCATCTATCCTCACTGCATGCATCCATCCTCACTGCATACATCCATCCTCACTGCATACATCCATCCTCACTGCATACATCCACCCTCACTGCATACATCCATCCTCACTACATGCATCCATCCCTTATATCTATATATATATATTATATATATATGAGTAATATACACATCATACACACACACACACGTGCCGAGCACACATCAATATCTATAATACCGCACACAGCAGCCCGAGCACACACACATTATATAATATATATAAATTTATCCACAAACAGCACCGAGCACAAAAAAATCCCCCCCCCCCCCCCAAATAAAAGTGCAAACTGATCTTACACACCCCCCCCTTACTTCATTACAGCTCCGGCACTGTAACCCCACAGTCCGCACAGCCGATACGAGCAAAACCTCCCTGGAGTCCCCAAAGTTGTAGGGGGGGGGGGGGCACCCCCACTATATTTTGGCATGGCTGGAATTATTCCTCATCGGTGTTAACACATTCTGTGACCACAGGAATGTGCCAGAGGTCTGTGATGATGCCCCCAAGAGAAAGAGAGTTAAGGCACCAGAGCAGTTAGGATACCAGGGGAGGGGTAGGGGTTCCCACGTGTACCGCCGCGGAGGTCGCCGGGTGTGCGGTAATAGAGACGGACGGGCGCCGGGTCGTCTGCCTCCCCGCGTTGGTGAGTGGAGGTCGTGCGGTGAGTGGGTAGGATGTCCGCGCCCCGTGGCAGCATCACACACCCCCACAGAGGGACCAGAGCCAGCCGGGCCACCCGGTCGGGCGCAGACCAGCGCGCTGCCGGGCGCATGGTATCCGCGGGCGCTATCCTTGGGTGAGCCATCCGGAACCCTCCGCGACCAGTTCCGCGAACGAACAGCCCTCCCCCTCACCAACACAATGACCACCCGCAGTCTTTCAGCCTCCATCAGCAGCGTAACTCCAGTGTGCCCGTGGGTCGCTCCATGCCGGGGAGTCCGGGGGTGACGTGGGTGACCGGGGGTGGCGCTTGCTGCATCTCCCGCCACCAGTGTCCGGGGTGATGCCCGGGGGGGTGCCCGGTGGGGCGCCTGCGCTCCTCTCGCCACAGGTGCCACGGGGTGGGCGCTCTGCGCTCCTGCCGCCCAGTGCCGGGGTATGGTGGTGCGATTGGGTGGTGGGTGACCCGTGGGATGGGTGCAGTGGGTGCCCGGGATGGGTTGCAGTGGGTGCCGCGGGGATGGGCAGAGCTGCGCTCCCGCACAGGTGTCCGACCAGACTGCCTGCTCAGGTGCGCTCGGGATGCCAAGGCTCCCGGGTGGGCGTGGATTTGCAAATAGATGCTTGTACGGAGCCAATCAGAATGCGCCCGCTGGCTCCTTGACAACGCAGCCAGCTGCACGGCCCGCCCAGCTTAGTGATGGAAGCTCTTCCCAATGCTCGGAGCCCACGTACGGATCCGCTCCGGCACTTCCCTGGGGCGGGGGTGGCGTGTGTGGAGGGGGGTGGCGTGTTTGAGGGGGTGGGTGCGTGTGTGGGAGGTGGGGGGGCGTTTGTGGTGGAGTGTTGGGCGTTGTGTGGAGGGGGGGGGCGTGTGCGGAGTGGGGGGGCGTGTGTGGAGGGGGGGTCGTGTTTGGTCTGGGGGGGAGTGTGTGGAGGGGGGGGGCGTGTGTGGAGGGGGGGGGGTGTCAGCGTTTTCTTTGTTGTAAAGAAGGCGAGGGAAACGGACGAAAACAACCTGAAATCCCCCAACGATGTGTGCACAAAATAACTTCCTATTGCAACACACACATTATACCTTTATACAATGACACATTCAGGTGCATCAAAGAGCAGCTTGATGGAGTTCCATACAGAACCACACACACACACGATGCCAGGCATTATTACACACACACACACACGATGGCACCAGGCATTATACTAACACTACCCACGATCCAAGGCTTATCTCCACACACAGGCAGGGATGACCCGGGCATTAACACACACACAGCAGAGGATGCCCAGTCTATTATCCTACCACACACACACGAATCGACCGGGCATGATCTCACACACACGGCAAGAAGATGAGCTGCATTATCTCACAACACACAGGCATAAGAGGCCCGGGCATTATCTCACACCACACCGGCAAGATGCACCGCTGCATTATAACACACAACAGGCAGGGATCACTCGAGGCATTCATAAACGAGCACTTGGGAAGAAGGATGCCGCAGCATTAACACACAAACCAGGCCCAGAGTCTGCTGGACATTATAACACACAAACACAGGGCAGAGTAGTGACACTGGGCATAAACACCAAGAAACACAGTGTCAAGATGCCGGGCATTATAACACACAAAGGGCAGAGGATACCTGTGTATTAAAGCACGCGCGCTGCAGAGAATGCCTGTGTATTATAAACACACAAAGGGCAGAGGATGCCTGTGTATTAAAGCACACGCACTGCAGAGGATGCCCGGGCATTATAACACAGGCTTCTTCCAAGTCTGAGGTGGTATAAAGCTCCCGTGTTAAAGATCTGCATCATACAGACCCGACTACAGTAACGCATTTCTCACATGTGACAAGAAGAGAGACTTTCCTCTGCATTTATCTGGCGTTCCACGGAAAGCAGCTGAGAGTGACAGTATACAAAGCACAGCACCTTGTTGTTCAGCGAGTGACAGTATACAACACAGCACCTGTGTTTCAGGACAGTGACAGTATCAAAAGCACAGACACCTTGTTTCAGCGAGTGACAGATATACAAAGCACACAACCTTGTGTTCAGCGAGTGTACAGTATACAAAAGCACAGCACCTTGGTTCAGCGAGTGACAGCTATTACAAAGCACAGCACCTTGTGTTTTCAGCGAGTGACAGTATACAAAGCAAGCACCTTGTGTTCACACAGTGACAGTATACAAAAGCACAAATGCAACCCCCCCCTTGTGTTCACGAAGCGAAGTGACAGGATACCAATCAGACAGCACCTTGTGTGCAGGGCTAGATGACAGTACCCAAGCACAGCACCTTGTGTGCAGCGAGGCACATACCCAAAGCATTAGCACCTTGTGTGCAGAGGCAGTAGGGACAGTAATCCAAGCACAGCACTTGGTTGCAGGGAGTAGAAGTGCGACCCAAGACAGCACCTTGTGTGCAGGAGTGACCATATCAAGCACAGCACCTTGTGTGCAGGGAGGTGACAGTACCCAAAGCACAGCACAGGCTGTGTGCAGGGAATGTACAGTACCAAGCACAGCACTATGTGTGCAGCGAGTGACAGTACCCAACAAAGCACACACCTTGTGTGCAGGGTGACAGTACCCAAAGCACAGCACTTGTGTTCAGCGAGTGACAGTATAAAACGCACAGCACCTTGTGTTTCAAGGAGTGCAGTCTACAAAAGCCCATCACCTTGTGTTCAGCGGGTGCACAGTTATAACCAAGCAAGCACTTGTGTGCAATGCAAAGTGACAGTATGACAACAGCACAGCACTTGTGTGAGCGAGTGACGTATACAAAGCTCACAGCACCTTGTGTGCAGCGAGTGGACAGTATACAAACACACCTTGTGTGTAGCGAGTGACAGTATACAAAGCAGCACAGGGCACCTGTGTGCCAGGGAGTGACAGTAGATACAAGCCAGCACTTGTGTGAAGGGAGTCGCGCGGCCCGGGAGTGTGGGCGCGCGCGGCCCGGGAGTGTGGGCGCGCGCGGCCCGGGAGTGTGGGCGCGCGCGGCCCGGGAGTGTGGGCGCGCGCGGCCCGGGAGTGTGGGCGCGCGCGGCCCGGGAGTGTGGGCGCGCGCGGCCCGGGAGTGTGGGCGCGCGCGGCCCGGGAGTGTGGGCGCGCGCGGCCCGGGAGTGTGGGCGCGCGCGGCCCGGGAGTGTGGGCGCGCGCGGCCCGGGAGTGTGGGCGCGCGCGGCCCGGGAGTGTGGGCGCTCGCGGCCCGGGAGTGTGGGCGCGCGGCCCGGGAGTGTGGGCGCGCGGCCCGGGAGTGTGACTTACAGAGTGAATGAGGTTAACAAGACACATGCCCATTGAGTTCAAGATATATTACATTTAGTTGGCGGAGATATTTCTATATTTATAATGATCCAGAGGAAGGAAAAAACAAGCAAGTCAAACAATTGACAATTCGTTCTTATAAGGGGGAAAAATAAATTCCTTGCCGATTCCAGCATTGACTAACAGATTACTCCCTGGATTAACATCCTTCCCATGTTTACTTATTTGGTATATCCCTGTATACCTTTTCCTTCTTCCTTCCTTCTTTTTTTTTTTTTTTTAAAGATATCTATTGTATCTGCCATCACAGTCTCCATGGGTAATGAACCCCACACTGTAAGTGCCCTTACTGTAAATAACCCTTTCCTTTGTTGCTGGTGAAATCTCTTTTCCTCAAAATCTCTAGGGATGACCATATTTCATTTATACAGTCCTTTGGATGAAAAGTTCCCATGACAGTTCTTTTGTATTGACATTCAATATAATTGTAAATAGTTGTAGCTGCTCTTGGATGCCTCCTTTTTTTTAAACGTAAACAACTGTAATTTACCTAGCCTCCCCTCCCAAATCAGACCTTCCATCCCATGTGTTCATTTGGTGGCTCTTCTCTGCACTTTTTCCAGTTCTGTCGTTTTTATGGAGTGGGGCTGAAAACTGGGCTCCGTATTCAAGGTGTGGTCCTACTAAAGCTTTATACAGTGGCAAATTGTTTATTTCCTTCCATCCATACCCCGTTTAATGCAATATAATATCCTATTAAAACTTTGCAGCTACTGCCTGACATTGAGCACTATTGCTAAGCCTGCTGTCTACAAGCACTCCTAAATCCTTCCTCCATCACGGATTGACCTACTTTCGGCCCATTTAGTTTGTATATAGCATGATTAATTTAGCTTCCCAAATGTATAACCTTACATTTATCTGTATTAAACCCCATGTGCCATTTACCTGCCCAGGTTTCCAATTTATTCTTCTGTAGAAGGATTTAAATGATGTAAAATCAGAACAGGATATAGTGTCATCAGCAAAAATGGACACTGATCTCCGGTCACCTCAAGGTCATTAATGTACAAGTTCAGCATGAAGTCTGCGATCATCATAGAGTTAGTAATGGGGAGTAGGGGGTTTCTGTAACTCCGGTCCTGAAGGGTTCATAACTGATAGATGAAAAGCACTTGGGACTCTGCCTCCGTTCGCCAGGCAACACTGCAGAGTTTTATAGCGAGCAAAGATCTCCTCTACTATTCTCACTGAACTGCCCTGCAGCCCTGTGACAATTCCCGTAAGAACGCGAATCCGAGCCTAGATCTAATAATGTGAACAGCCAGCAGTTAGAAGCATGATGTGCCCCCACAGATGGAGCAATAACTCTGAATTCAGCACGTGGATTTGGGGGTGGGAAAGTGGTGTGTGCTGACTCCTTGTAGAAGGTAACATCTCTAAACTGTGGCATTTGGCAACTCCTTGGGGGAAAGGTTGAGTATAAACCTCAATGTTTGAAAATATGTCTTACTGGCAAAACCTCTAAATCCCACTTAACATATATATTGAAGTTTTAGTGAAATGAAAGCCCTCTGCCATCTAGCACTCATTTTTACAAGTTTTAATGTTTGTATTTTAGAATTCCCAATAAATACTACTTTGCATCTCCTTGGGTTTCCATTTCACCTTCCCAAGGATTTGGGACTTCTGTAACTGTGTTCACCACCCAGTCTCTCTGCTGGGTGGTGGTTCCCTGCATTCATGACCCTATGAGTGAAGAGACCTCATGTCTTCTGTAAGTATGCATATATAAACTTTTGAGGCGTGTGTTGCCACCTCAGGGGTGGGGTTCTGGCAGGATGGCCTGTAAGGGGTTAGCGTCAGTCTCTGCCTCCCTCTGGACAGGGTTGTGTTTCCGGTTGAAATCTCCTTGCGTGAGAATCCCACGGTCATCCCCTGGCTCTCCTCTCCCACACACCATGCTTTAAAGTAATATTTATACACTGTGATAAAGTGACAACATCATTACCGTTTGTTCAATATTTGAGCTGTGAAGATATTTTCTGCATAATTTAACACTCCAGCAGGATAATCTATTCCTGCCTGAAGTGGTGTGTGTGAGCGTACATAATGTGTGTGTATACATAATATCTGTGAACATTGTGTGTACAGGTACAGTGTGTGTGTGTGTGTGTGTGTGTGTGGATATGTATGTATGTATGTATGTTATCTGCTCCCTCATGTTGCTCTGCTGTCTGTCCGGGCTCTTTATAACATAGTCTTTTAGGGTAACAGGATAGAGGAAATGTATCACAGTGCTGGGTTCCTCAGGCTTCTGCCTGCTTTTTTAGTCCCAGGCAGTGGGACCGCAACACTTTAAACAAAACAACACCCTGCTCAACTGAGCACTAACTAAACAGAGGAATCCCTTTCTAAATAGTGTAGTGGACAGCAGTTCTAACTTTCAGGGTGAATGTTCTCCCTTTTCTGTCTGCTGACAGCAGCACAGCCTCCAGGCTCTTGGAGAGAGACAGCAGGAAAGTGGCCTTAAATACCTGCTTTCCCAATCAGCAGGGCAGGTGAGAGAAAGCAGAGAGCAATAGCCAATCTCTGGCTTGGATTTCCCATCCAGCAGTGTCAGCAACTGTGGAGCAGTGGGGTGGAGTGCATTTACCTTGGGGCTGTGTCTTCTGGCCTAAATAGGATAGAAACTGCCCAGCCTGGGAGCCTCACATATCAGGGGGAGACACACACAGGGACAGAGGGAGACACACACAGGGACAGAGGGAGACACACACAGGGACAGAGGGAGACACACACAGGGACAGAGGGAGACACAACTATCCAGGGTCCTGAATGACACAAGCGGGGGAACTATCCAGGGGGCTGAATGACATAAGCGGGGGAACTGTTCAGGGTCCTGAATGACACAAGTGGGGAACTATCCAGGGTGCTGAATGACATAAGCGGGGAACTTTACACGAACCTGAAAGACTGCAACATTCATTACATTGACCTCAGAACATCTGCCAGGTAAAGTCTAGCATTTTTCCTTTGACACTCGGCCAGAGCAGGTAATGCAGAGCAGCAGCTGATGACTGACAGGATGAGGGGATGATGCTGGGAAAAGGTAATGATTAGAGGTAATTTGCTATGCAGCGGATATGTCAGCGCCTAATGAAGCAAGAACGCCTTTCGTCAGGTGGACCCGTAGAGTGTGTTTGGTGGGAGGGGAAGGAAATCAGGCCAAAAAAAGAAATTGCTCTAATTGAGACTCTGAAGAGATAAATGGGAAAGTTTGGAACAGCTGGAAATTGCTTTGAAGGGAAACTTTAAGGATTATTTATCCTCTCGGGTGGTCTGTCATCGCCATGGTGACACTGCCAGAAGATACCAGAGGAAAAAGGAGAGTCAAGGTTTTCTTGTGGACATCCAGAGGGGGGAGAAGTTGAATGGGAGAGTGTAGGAGGAGAAGGGACACAGCTTACAATTTGGGGGGAGGAGGTAAATGCCTGAAGGTGTTGAGGTTTGTGCAGTGAGGGAATAAGAATATTTTTGTGCTAGGACATCAGGCATACCTGAAAGAAAGTGTGCATGAGAGTGAAAGAAAAGATTGTGTCAGAAAATAATTCAAGTGGTGGAGAGAGACCGTGAAATGGAAAGACGGGAACAAAGTGCATGAGAGACTTGCAGAGAGATAAAGAGGTGTTAAAAGAGCATAGTGTAGTGATTGAGAGGTTGTTAAGTGATTGGATATCATCAATAAGTTGCTACCCAAGGGCATTTATAGAAAGCTTTGTTAGACCGTGCAATGCGGTCTCATCGCAGCTTCTTTGTGCGATATCACAGCGTATTTGCACTCTACCAGTTCTCTCCTTATTAATGTAATTGTTAACGTGGAGCCTGTGAAACTCTTTGCCCATCTTTACATTAAAGGAGAGAACTGGGCTAATGCTTCCTATGCTCCTGCTTAAATTGGGCACACAGTGTGCTGTGTTCTGCAGGGGGGAGGAGAAAATGCACAAATTGGGGCAATTTACAGGTTTTTGAACCTGTAAACAAGACCTGGGAAGTCAGGATATACAGAGCAGGAGATATGACACAGGGAGGAATATCTCATCATCCATGTTATCAGTCTGGAATGGACACAGGAGTTAGGTTACCATTTTAATATTATGGCACTGCCAGTACATGGTTCCTCCTTTATTCTTTTTTCTTTGCTTCTGTTGAAATAATAATAGGTTGGGGTGTTATGTGGAGCACGTTTGGTTTTTGGTTTCTTGTATATTATATCACTCTTTGATCATGAATCTTTTGATTTGTTTAACTCTCACTTCCCGACCTTTAAGGCTGGTCTGGAAACCCATTAGTGAATACTGACTATAGCACCATCCTAATGGATTTATTCACCCTCTGTGCTGAGCACCTCCCAATGTACTGACATTTTACTTTATGATTAGTTAGTCTCTCACTATATCATTTAGAGGATTATCCACAAAGATCTGTTGCCAGTTTAACACACCCAATCGGGTACCGACTTGATCCCACAATTGACCTTAGCTTATAACCCCCCATAGATCTCCATTGGCAAGGGGGTGACCACCTCTTTATTGTCCGAGCCTGGCTCTGTATTCTGTCACTATCCCCCCGTATGTTACTTGTTTTGATTACATATTGATCTGTAATTACAGTCAGAATAAAATATGCACTAGCAGTTTCTAAGTTATTTGAGAGTGATTTTTATTGCCAAGGTCTCTGAATCCTTGTGACCAGATGTAAGGAAGGCAGCAGAAGTTCATTCAGATAAAGCAATCAAACAGATTTATTGCAGTGTAAGTGATACCCTATCCCAGCATCACCAATAAGTCCCATGTTGGGCAACACCACACCAACACAGTGCGCCATTGCACTTCCCACCGCAGCGTGCCATAAAACATACCATACCACTGTGCTCCAATGCCAATAACGCCATACCATCACACCATTAGATGTGTATGTATTTATGCATACGTATATGCAAGAGAAAAAAATATATTATCATACTCATCATCAGCCCTTGTTGACCCACTGATGGATGAAGGTCTTCGCAATGATTTAGTGTTATTTCCATCGTCACATTCAGGTGTAATTTGCAGTAAACCAATCAGTGATCACTACTTGTGTCAAAATGGTTAAGGCCGGTGCAGTCTTCAGTCATGTGCTTCTGGTTAGCTAGGATGTACAGTAGTTCATTTCATTCTTGATCCCATTGGATCCATTCCATGTCCATTTTCTATTTGGATTCTTCTTGAAGAAATTCATAATGAAGAAGTTTTCACATGTCCACAGTTCCCGTACTTACCAACTGATGCTTCGTCCTTCCGATGGGCACCAATCTTTACATTGAAATCTCCCATAGCGATCTAGAGGTCACAATTTCCTTTGTTGCTAAGTTGGTAGGTCTTTCACTTCATTTTGTGTGTGTGTGTGTGTTTGTGTGTGCACGCGCACAAACACACTATGGTTGACTTACAATGTTAAGAGCTGGTAACTTAATTGTTTCTCTTCTGCTCTTATCGGTTGTATCTCAGAAGCTTTAACTAATTTATATAAGCAGGAGGATCGATGTCACATTTACAATACGGTTATATTTTGACAAAGTACTTCACTCCATATATAAATAAAAAAAAATCACACCATAGAGCTGATAAATGTTCTCTCTTGGAAGTCATTTATCACCACT
This sequence comes from Ascaphus truei, assembly GCA_036426205.1. Taxonomy (NCBI): domain Eukaryota; kingdom Metazoa; phylum Chordata; class Amphibia; order Anura; family Ascaphidae; genus Ascaphus; species Ascaphus truei. The sequence goes on from CM071575.1 coordinate 42,423,287, forward strand.
ACTTATATAAATAAATATATTTACACAAATCTCTGAAAGGCTTAGTGCTATTTTTTACAGGTTTGTAGAGGTCGGATTTCCTTTTTTTTTTTCTTTTCTTCTAGAAGCGTTCACACAACTGTTCTATGTTCTTAGGAAAGATAAACAGTTTGGAAGAAAAGTAAGTCCTGAGAGAAGTTAGACTGTTCTACAGTCACCCAGCTTGCCTTTAATAAACACCGTGAGTATACTGCACATATTTCAAGCTGCACTCTTTATTGCGTGGAATGAGGAGAGCAGGCTGGCTGTAAATCCTCCACAGAACAAATGATAAGGCAGGATCTAGTCCTTTTGTCCTGGAGGGAGCAGGTGGGTATAAATCCTTTGAATGTGGCTGTCAGGGGGAATGGCTTTGCATTCATCATTCATCCCCTTCTGCATCATTCATGAATGTCATAATAGTCTAAAGAATTGGCAATGCAGAGGGAAATGATTAAAGAGCCAGTGCACTGGTCTTCTGCTCCTCGTATCCGGCGAGCACATACCTATAAATAAGAACCCCAGGTGGGTAGTGCGCCACCATGGTGGGGTGCAACTCAGGGTTAACACAGAGCTCGATTAAGGTTCTATGGATTAAGCCAACTCTGGAGCAAAATGGAAGCATAGTCCCAAAACTGTACTATGTATGTATGTCTTTATTTATATAGCGCCATTAATGTACATAGCGCGTCACAGCAGTAATACACAGGACAATCATATAAATAACACATAATGGGAAGAAGAGCTTCAGACATAAAAGTGGCACTCAGGAAGAGGAGTCCCTGCTCCGAAGAGCTTACAATTTAATTGGTAAGTAGGGAGAATGTACAGAGACAGTTAGAGGGCGTCTGCAGGGGGCCAAGGTTTATGTATGAGGTGTAAAGTATCAGCCACAGAGCTACTCATATTCTTCGTTAAAGAGATGGGTTTCCCTCTGTGTGTCAGTGTGCAGTTGAATAGAGAGGCGTTGCCACACATGGTACATTGTTGGATGATTACATGTTGCACTTGCATGTGTTTGGTTTCCCTGCCCCTCCACCCCCAGTGTCTAATCGTTGCCAGGTCTGTGGTGATGTAATCTTTCCCAACTAGCCATCTGCGCCCAAGGGGGAAAAGCGCACCTTCACCGACCCTTTCATCCGGTGTGGCTGCAAACCAGAATAAAGAGCAGTCACAGTCTGACCGTTTGTCGACCTCCTATGAAGCCTCAGATCCAGTTTGGTCTCAGGCTTTTTCCTATTTGGATTCCCTCCTTGTCTTTGCATTAGTTTTCTGCCCAAGCCTGCACCTTTTTATTCACACTGTGGCTCTCGCCTGTGGGAGCGGTCCTGCTAGGCTCTGTATCTCAGGACACGGTGTCCCCTCGTTATAAAGAGGGAGAGGTGATGGAAACACAGGCAGAAAGCAGAGGAGATGTTCGCCGAGAGGCCTGTGAAATCCATGAAAACCATTAGGAAGCGAGAAGGAAAGGGCGAAACTTCAGCGGATGTAATGGTCAGGTGGGGAATTGATTCCCTATCTTTGGCTTCACCCCGACGTCCGCCCGATCACTGTCAGAGGATCAAAGGAGAGGAAGGAAGGTACTATTCAACATGCAATGACCACGGAAGGAAGGAGCTAAAGCAGCCGGTATTGGCACCGGTCACGGACATGTGACCTTTTTAATCCGCATTTGTGTAGTGTTAGGAAGGGATTGCGCCTTTTTAAGGTGTGATGTAATTCGACGGATACTAAAGTATCTAGAATTCAGTTATAACTAATAGCCTATACTTGATGTAACCCATGTTCAGTTAGGCTGCTGATTCCTCTGGAGATCGGATAGTCTGGCTGCTCTCCCCTGAAATGTTGGCCATATAATGCAGGGTTTCTTAACTCCAGTTCACAAGACCCCCACTCCCCCCAACAGGTCAGGTTTTCAGGATATTCTTGCTTCAGCTCAGTGTCTGCTTCAGCACAGGTAGCTCAATCAGTCCCTGCTTCAGCACAGGTGGCTCAATCTTTGACTGAGCCACTGATTAAGCCACCTGTGCTGAAGCTGGGACATCCTGAAAACCTGACCTGTTGGGGGGGGTTTGGAGGACTGAAGTTGAGAACCCCTAATATAATGGATGGTGCGCACATCCCCCCTCTCGTGTGTGTGTGCGCCGGGCTGCGATAGTCACTGGGGGTTGATCCCCTCTGTCCCTCCCCAGCAGGCTGCAGATAATCAGATGCAACACACTGTCCCTTCCCATCCCTCGCTGAGGCAAAGCGCGCTCATCCCAAAGTGACATTCTGTAACGGGCTGTCACATGGAGGAGACGCGGCCCTCTGAAGCAGCATGCACTGTCCCAGCTTTCTCATCTGCTTCATTTCTCGCCGTTCTCTCTCTCTCTTCCCCCCTCTCCAGTTCTCTGCACTATCACAGCTTTCTGCCGCTTTTATTGCCTTATTTCGTCTCTTTGTTTAGTTCTCTCTCCCTCCATCCTTCTCTTGGTTACACATTCATTCTTGTTCACTTTCCTTCTTGGCCCTTTTCCCTTATGCGGTGAAGCCACTTTCCTGCGCTGGAGATGATTTAGTGCCATTTATTTTACTAGAGATGAGCACTGGGAAGCGGCTTCACTATTTTGAATAGGGGCCCTTGTTTGTTATCTATGTGCCATTCTCCCTCTCTCTCTCTCCCTGCGTCTCTCTCTGTGTCTCTCTCTCTCTGCGTCCCTGTCTCTCCCTCTCTGTGTCTCTCTCTCCTGCATCTCTTTCGCTTTCTTGCACTGTCTCACTCTGTCTCTTCGGCTCTTGTGCTCTCTGTGTTTCTCTCGCTCTCTCTGTGTCTCTCTCTGCATTTCTCTCTCTGCATTTCTCTCCCTGCGGCTCTTTCTCTCTGTTTCTCTCTCGCACTCTCTCTTTCACACTCTGCATCTCACGCTCTCCTCTGCATCTCTCGCTCTGTGTCTCTATCTGTCTCTTTCTCTGCGTCTCTTGTTCTCTCTCTCTCGCACTCTCTCTGCATCTCTCTGCATCTCTTTCGCACTCTCTTTGCCTCTCTCTCGCGCTCTCTCTGTGTGTCTGCATCTCTCGCTCTCTCTCTGTGTCTTGCTCTCTCTCTCTGCGTCTCTCTTGCTCTCTCTCTGTGTCTCTGCGTTCCTCTCCGTCTCTCCATGCGTTCCTCTCCGTCTCTCTCTGCGTTCCTCTCCGTCTCTCTCTGCGTTCCTCTCCGTCTCTCTCTGCGTTCCTCTCCGTCTCTCTCTGCGTTCCTCTTCGTCTCTCTGCATCTCTCTCTCTCTCTCCCCCCCCCTCTGTCTCTCCCCCCTCTTTTTCTCCCCTCTCTCTCTCCTCCCTCTCATGTTAACCCATCAAAATGACCGATGAGTTGACTTGAGGGAGGGAGCTGATAAGATGGCAAAGCATACAGTGACAGTAAAGAATATTGTTGACGGGGGTGGTGGGAGTTGAAGCGATGAAGTCTCAGATTAGAAGGTAGTTTACAATAATTATTTTACATGTTTCCTGTCATGTTACACTGGAGATGTTAAAGAAAATATAATTAACCCGTTGTTAATTCTGCAGCAGTCAACGTCCTCAGCCCATTGAAATAAGAAACCTTTTTTTTTTTTTTTTCAAGAAACCACCTTGTTCTTTATCTGTGTTAAGCTCCTGGAATCTCTTTAAACTTGTCTCGCTGTCCTGAGGAAGAGAGGACTCTCAAAGCTTGTCTTATAATATGTATTGTTAGTCCAAATAAAGAAGGGATCGCCTAATGCTGAAGTACTCTTTTACTCTGCTCTATTGTCATCCAAATGACAAATTGTGTGATCCCCTCTCTCCCACCAATTCCAATCCCAAGGATATTTTTATTATTTTTTTTGCATAGATAATTTTTTACGAAATACGTTTATTATTGTGAATTATTTGTTATAAAAAACATGTTTTTTTGAGCGGGGGGAGGGTGCTTTGTCAGGCTTGGGGGTTGAATTCTGAAAAGCAGTGAAACTTGACACACTTATGTACAATTTCTTCCCCTTTCTTTCAATCCCAGCGATAACGCCCTATGTTAGTAATTCCCTTTGCTTCTAGGGCTGTTCTTCCTTGAATTGCATATATACCCACTTGTACTTTATTTTCCAAAGCATAGCACTATATAAATAAAATTATAACTATGTACACCCGCCCACACACACACACACACACACACACACAACAAACACACACACACACACACACACACAACACACACACACACACACACACACACACACACACACACACACACACAGCCACTGATTGAGCCTCCTGTGCTGAAGCAGGGATATTCTGCAAACCTGTTGGAGGGTCTTGAGGGCTGGAGATGAGAACCCCTGGACTAAAGGGTGTTGGGAAGTGTTTGATATGATGGCGATTTTAACCAGCTCGATGCTCAGTCCGTCTCTGCTGTCCTTTCAGGCTCTTGTAAAACCGTCTGTGTGGAAGTGAGCACAGCTTGTCTCTGCAGGATATCGGGATAACCTACTTACAGAAGGAGTTAGAATTGGATGCCTGCCTGCTGCGGGTTCCTTGCAATACAGAATTTAAACGCTTGCGGATTCCTTTGTTTTAACATGTTTGCTGCTGAAGTTAGTGGCAGTTTACAGCACTGGGTTACGGGCTCCTGTCTCTGCCTCCCCCCGAGCTCCTGTCTCTGCCACCCCTCGGGCTTCTGTCTCTACAACCCCCGGGCGAAAATGTGTTTGTGAAAACACAGAACCAGCGCCGGCTGACTGATCCTGTCCCTGATACGCTGCAGTCAGTGGGTCGCCATACATTACATATAACCCTAGGACTGTCTGAGCCTGTCCCTGATACTCTGCAGTCAGCGGGTCGCCATACATTACATATAACCCCAGGACTGTCTGAGCCTGTCCCTGATTCTCTGCAGTCAGCGGGTCGCCATACATTACATATAACCCCAGGACTGCCTGAGCCTGTCCCTGATACTCTGCAGTCAGCGGGTCGCCATACATTACATATAACCCCGGGACTGTCTGAGCCTGTCCCTGATACTCTCAGTAATTCTGTAACTAGATTGTATGCTATCCTTTCTCAAGAATAGCAGTGCGGCTTTCTTGAGCCTCTCCATAGACACACACACACTTGTATGGTCTCCGTGAGAGACCACTTGCTCCTCTGGTGAACGGTATAATGTCCGAATGTGGCGGTTAAAGGATTGTATTGCATTAACCCTTTCACTGCCAGAGGAGCTAGCAGCACATTGCGCTGCAGAAGATGCCAGCTCATCTACGCCGGATATTCTCAATAGTTTGATGAAATAAAGGGGGGAGGTTTCCATAAATACATTTTTTTATAATAAATATATTATTTCATATAGATGGGGTGTGCAGACCTTTCCCCCCACCTTACCTTGGCAAATGTCAAATGACGCCGTGAGGTCATGGCAATGTGACGTCACATGGCCCGCAGTTTTATTTGACGCCACGTTGCCATGACGATGCGTCGCGGTAAGTTACAGAGGTCTTGTGCTGTCCCCCGACATTTCATTTAAATGCCTTGTGGACGAGTGCGGAACCTCTGTAACCGCCGCGCACCCCTGATGCAGAGTATTGTAATTATCCCACAAACACACACAGGTCTGTGTGTGTGCGCGCGTTTGTGTGTTTTGTGGGATAATTACAATACATATCATATTGTGCATATCGGGTGGATTCTTATTGCTAATATAGAGTCACATTCACAGAATTTATGGTTAAACCAGTAGTGTGTGCGCCGACCGCTTGCATATATGTATTTATGACAACATTTATATAGCGTCTTATGCAGAGCACTGTACACTAGCTAGTAAAACTTGCTTGGTTAGTGGGCGGGGGTGGGAACATTATGGCCGGGCTATGGGTAGGTGCATTGAGAGCTTGGTTGGTGGGCGGGGTTGGGAACATTATGGTTGGGCAATGGGTAGGTGCATTGAGAGGTTGGTTGGTGGGCGGGGTGGGAACATTATGGTCGGGCTGTAGGTAGGTGCATTGAGAGCTTGGTTGGTGGGCGGGGTGGGAACATTATGGTTGGGTGCATTGAGAGCTTGCCTGGTTGATGGGCGGGGGTGGGGTCAGGTCTCTGGATTTAGTCTTATCGGTAGCATGGTGATTGGTCTGACAGTGGGGGCAATTGTATCGGTGAGGTGGGTGTTTATACATACATCCCTCTAATCCTTATCTCACTACCTGAAAGTAAGTGTGTGTGTGTATGTATGTATGTATGTGTATATATATATGTATATAAAACGTGATTCTCATTGCGGGATCGGACTGGAGGAATGCAGCAGCACGCAGGTAAACTGCAGGAAAGTTCACCCACATAGCTAACGCTTCGGTCCTCACAGAGACCCTCCGTAGGGCAAAGTCATGCGCTGTGTGGATGGAATTCTACATACGCTCCTGCATTCCTCCTGCAGTGCAATCCCAACATGAGAATCAGTGTTTGTGCTGTGTGATCTATATGTTTACAATTTGGACCGTTGCCTAGTACAGTGTGTGTGTGTATATGTATGTGTGTATATATATATGTGTGTGTGTGTGTGTGTGTGTGTGACTCGTATGACTGTGTAGTGTGGTGTGTGTGTGTGTGTGTGTGTGTGTGTGTGTGTGTGTGTGTGTGTGTGTGTGTGTGTTTGTTGTGTTTTTGTCTTGTCTCTCTCTCCTCTCTGTCTCTGTGCTGTTGTGTGTTGTCTTCGTCTCTCTGCTTCTCTCCTCTCTCCGCTCTCTCTTCCATCTCGATATACTATACTCATAATTATATACTCTATCTCTCTAATTGTGGACTGCACCTCCCTGAGCCCCGCTCAGTCTCTCTTGTTTTCCAGCTGGTGCCACATACATTTTTGGGAAGAGTGGGGGTCTGATCCTATACACCTGGCCACCGAACGATCGGCCCAGCACTCGGACAGACCGCCTGGCCGTGGGGTTCAGCACCACCGTGAAGGACGGGATCCTTGTGCGCATTGACAGTACCCCGGGACTGATGGATTTTCTGCAGCTCCACATAGTAAGTGCCTCCTCCTTCCAGTCCTTTGAGCAGTGCAAGGGTTAAACACGTCTTCTCATTATGAGGGTTAAAGGAAGAAATGTGGTGGAAATTGCTGCGCATTGAAGGACAATGTTATCTTGTGATGAGCACCGAGGGGGGGGAGGGATGTCGGGTTTGACCAAGGCCACTTGTTGTCTGTAACACAGCACGGGGAAGCCATCTGTATGTTGGGGTATATCAGAAAAACCACCAGCTGAATGAGGTGGGGATACTTCCAGGTTCTTCAGTTGCAAACTTCTGTTCTCCACTTTGCTCCAGCTGTCCTAATTTCATCCTCCCATCTTTTGTTCTTGTCTTGGACAAAAGATGGTACTCCCTTGGATTTAAAAAGACCAACATTGGTCATTTTTTCTTGCAATATGTCCGGCCCACTGCCGTTTTCATTTCTTCATCGTTGTAATCGTGTCAGTCTTTGGTTTCGGAGGCAAACAATTCATTCTTTTTCCTGTCTCTTCGGGTAATACCCAGCATGCATCTCTCCGTACTTCTTTGCGTTGTCTAAAGCTTCTGAATTATCTTCATGCTTAGGGTCCTAGCTCCACTCCCCGAGCAGAATATATATGTCACCCATGTCACCCACTTTCTAGTCCCTTTTGTATCGCTGGGGTTCGTGTCACACGGTGGAAGCGTGGTTCTGGCTGTGTGGGATGCGTGACACTTGTTCGGGAAATGGTTCACATTTGGCAGAGATCATTATCCAGTGAGGTGTATCGCACCTGTAACTTGGCATAGATTATAAATCTAAGAATAGGGTAATGTGCACAGGATGATCTGAGTTAATGTAATGGTCTTAATACTCCTTAGCCCTCTAGGAGTTTGCAGACGCTGAGTGTGTTGCATAGTATTGGCAGGGGGCATGCAGGGGGCATGCAGGGGGCATGTATTAGACATGACATTAGCCACTGGTGCTGGGCTTTGCGGTATGCCAGATGGTTGCATTGTAGGAGTACCTGCCAGTCCCTGACTCTTTGAGTAAGATAAATAGCCAGCCCTCCACAGCCATTCTGTTGGCTTCATGTGCGACATTGGCGCTTCATGCGTTAGATGAGGCTTGTGACAGCCTGATTTGGGGAGAATAACAGAGACGCGGAGCAAGTAATAATTACCTTCCCCCAACAGAAAAAAGGTATCTTTAAATATCCCTGAAGTTGCCCCAGCACTTCATACTTTGGTGTATAATTCATCCAGCTGCACTCTACATTGATATCAAGTTGGTTCAATCTCCTTAGACATAATTTAGCCCTAATACTCCGTTCCTGGCCAGGTCTGCCTTTTTAATGCTGTGTTGTGCCCCTACCGACTTTATACAGTAACAAAACAATGAAAGCAGAGGCCGTTCCCACTGTAGAGGCTGGCCAGGTACAGCTTGGAGAGAGTAAGAGGTCTCAACGTACTGTATGCAGAGCAGCAGCTGCTATTACTTCTGGAAGTCCGATCTAGTTCTTGTCACAGATTCTAGGCAGAAACATTCATACGTGTATATTCTTCACACTTGTATGTGTTTAAAGACGTGACAATGTGTGCAGAGCAGAGATCACAGGCACAGTGAAGCTCTTACCCAAAGAGCTTACAGTCTAATGTTTTGTGTCTGGGGCTAAGTCCGTTTCTTGCCAAAGGTCACAAGAAACCGACACTAGGATTTTATCTGGGATTTCCCACTTCAGGTCCATATCTCCACCCCCCTACTGTCCTCTCCAAATATCAACCCGGACAGCATGGTATCTAATGCCATCTAGGCCACAGTGCTGCACTGCAGAGTATTGCTGTTTTTAACCCTCCATTCCTGAGGTGAGATGTGAGATTAGAGATACTCTGCCTCATTATAAAGTGTTGCATTTTCACCTCTGCATCTCCTGGATTTATATTTCCGGAGCAGCAGGGCTGGCAGGCTCCGTGATCCTGTTACGGATATCTGCAAACATATTCTTCATTTTCCTGTCTTTCATTAAAAAGCCTGTTACATCTTTCTTTTTTTGTGAATCAGTAATTTATGTAGCATTTTGCATTCCCTAATTATGAGCCTCCTGCGCTCTGTATGATTTATACACAGAAAAGCATCTGTTAGGAGCCTGATGGGACGCGGCAACCTTTCTGCGGCTGATTCGGAGGCAGAAGCCCGCGCTGCGCTCCAGGGGATGTGTGCTCTCTCCCTTCAAACGTCTCTCGGACGGGGGGGCTAGAAGGGGGGGGGGAGAGGGGGCTGCTATCAGGCACCCAGAGATGGTACAGATGTCGCTGTGAGCACCAGAGAGGAGGGAGAAGGAGGAGAGATTGAGAGAAGCGACTGATGGGTTTCTAATGTAACAGTCTCCTTTGCACAATTCCTGCAACTTTGAAGCCCTTGTTACTGGCCTGCTGCAGTGAGAGAGGTGTCTGTGTGTGTCTGTGTGTGTCTGTGTGTGTCTGTGTGTGTCTGTCTTGTGTGTGTGTCTGTCTGTGTTTGTCTGTGTGTGTCTGTCTGTGTGTGTCTGTCTGTGTGTGTCTGTCTGTGTCTGTCTGTGTGTGTCTGTCTGTGTGTGTCTGTTTGTGTCTGTGTCTGTGTATTGTATGTCTTTTTATTTATATAGCGCCATTAATGTACATAGCGCTTCAAGGTAGTAATGGTAGTAATACACGTCGTAATCAAATAAATAACAGATCATGGGAATAAGCGCTTCAGACATAAAAGTAACGTTAAGGAAGAGGAGTTCCTGCTCCAAGGAGCTTACAGTCTTGTGTGTGTGTGCCTGTTCTGTGTGTGTGTGTGTTTATATTTTAGGACATCGCTGTCTGTCAGGAAGTGCAGGAGCCTCTAATAATGAATAATTAATGGGGAAGGAAGGTGCTGGGTCTTTGTGGTAATGTTGCAATAACTTTGGAAATACAGAACACTGAGTCTGTGCTACACAACCGCAAATCTGCCCCTTATGTTCTCATGAAGTCACAAATCCGATCAGATGGGTACAGGCCACTATTTGCTGTGAGAAGAAGGGTGTAGATGTGTAGCACTGCCGCAGTTTCCAGCTCCCAAACGGTTTCACTGGGAGCTGGAAAACTGCGGCAGTGCCTACACATCTACACCCTTCTTCTTGCTGTATACCTACCTGGATGAACAGCACGCCCTGGATATCGAGGAGTCCTGCTAGCACCAAGTGGTAAAGGGCCATAGTGCCCCCAGTATATGGTTACCGGTGCCTGTTATTACGTCCTATTGGTTACTAGGAGGGGCCGTCATGGGGTTTCTTTCTGTGATGGTCAAGTGGACCTCACTAGACTCCTAGCCCTTACCTGACAAATTGCCACATCATTCATGGACTTTCTCATGTTATCCAGTATTATTTACATATGTCATGGAGGAATTCTGACCGATTTTGACGCATCACAAACACATTTTTTTTTTTTTTTTTTTGCACTATTTGCTGTGGAATACACAACGAGCCTCTCTATAACACAAACATTATAAAGGGCTCTGAGCCGTGGGATATGGGTTTATCAGGCCTTCCTGTGCTATATACACAGTGCGGAGCGGTGACACAGATTTATTACACCGCGCTCCCTCTGTGTGATATAATCCCCATACACGCTGACTATATTTTTCCTTTTTGTTCCATGGCGAGGGATTTGGACGAGGATGCAGCAGTTGGTTGATTAATAATTAATACCCTTCTATAATTATAGCTTGTAGAGGTATATTTAAGTTCGCTGTGGATACTTTGCATGCACTGTGGGCGTCTGGAGCATTGTGCAGTGAAAAACCATCACACCCACATTGATTAAACAGAAAGCGCAGGGTCTGTAATGCTCCAGCACTGAAAGAGTTAACCCTCTCCCTACCAGAGAAACCTGCAGAGTCTCTGAGCTGGAAATCCTGAGGTTGTTTAACACTTTATTCAGTGGCGTAGCTAGACATGTGCGGGCCCCCGGGCCAAAAAAATGTCAGGGCCCCCTCATGTCCCTCTCTCTCTGCCCCCTTTCTTTATCTCTTTCTTTCTCTCATCTTTATCTCTTTCTTTCTCTCTCTCTCCCCCTCTCTCTGCCCCTCTCTCTGCCCCTCTCTCTGCCCCTCTCTCTGCCCCTCTCTCTGCCCCTCTCTCTCTCTCTTTCTCTCTCTATCTGCCCCTCTCGTGTATTCCTCTCTTGTACTTCATTTTCTCTGTGTCTCTTCTTTTCTGTCTTCTTCCCTTTCATGTCTGGTTTTACCCCTGCGATTTTACCCTTCCCCTCTCTCTTACCTTTTCCAACCTGTCTCTCAGGCTACAGCCCCTCCCCCTTCCCCCCCTTCCCCCCCTCTCTCTCCCTCTCTCTCTGCCCCTGTCTCTGCCCCTGTCTCTCCCCCTATCTCTCCCCCTTTCTTTCTCTCTTTCTCTCTCTATCTGCCCCTCTCGTGTATTCCTCTCTTGTACTTCATTTTCTCTGTGTCTCTTCTTTTCTGTCTTCTTCCCTTTCATGTCTGGGGGGGGGGGGGGGGGGGGGGGGGGGGGGGGGGGGGGGGGGGGGAATAAAACATGTCACTCCCTACTTATCACACCTACTATCATAATCACTGGCAAAAGCCTGACAATGAGCCATGTGTAGAAGTCAATCTGGATAATCCTGGCTCACAAATTAAATGTCACCCCTGGCAGTTCAGTGAATGTGTTAATGTGTTTCCTGCTTCTCCCCAGCACCTTCCATTCCTTGTGATAGATTGTAAGCCTTTTGGGTTAGCCTGCCCCTTGCCTCGATACTGCTGCTGCTGTGTAAGGTGCAGTTCTGTATTATTTATCCTGCAGATATGTGCTACTGGCCACAGTTCTAATGTTGGATCGTCTTTGGGTTACGGACTCTTCACTACTGTGACAGCGCCGTGGGTGCAAAGAAAATGTGCAAAGGACGGCCACTAAATGGTGAACAGTGTACTTTACAAAAACAGGACAGGCTGACGGATAGGACAAACCAGGACAGGGTGATAAACAGGAGACACCAGGACAGGCTGACGGACAGGACACACCAGGAAAGCCTCAAGGACAGGACACACCAGGACAAACTGACCGACAAACCAGGACAGGCTGATGGACAGGACAGGCTGATGGACAGGACACACCAGGACAGACTGACGGACAGGACACACCAGGACCGGCTGATGGACAGGACAAACCAGGACAGACTGACGGACAGGACACACAAGGACTGGGTGATGGACAAGACAAACCAGGACAGACTGACGGACAGGACAAACCAGGACAGACTGACGGACAGGACACACAAGGACTGGCTGATGGACAGGACACACCAGGACAGACTGACGGACAGGACACACCAGGACCGGCTGATGGACAAGACAAACCAGGACAGACTGACGGACAGGACAAACCAGGACAGACTGACGGACAGGACACACCAGGGCAGACTGACGGACAAGACAAACCAGGACAGACTGACAGACAGGACACACCAGGACCGGTTGACAGACAGGACAAACCAGGGCAGACTGACGGACAAGACAAACCAGGACACACCAGGGCAGGCTGATGGACCTTTGTATGTACAGCCTAGAAGAGATAATGGGGACGGGGGTATGACAGAATCATTACAAATACACAAAGGTTTTCTGCGAGGTGCAGGAGGCAAACGTAAGAAGAAGAGCTCTAGAATAAGGTCGTTCTCTGAAGCAGGAGGGTGGCTAAGGGGTAATGTACTTCTTCAGGGTGGTGGATTCCCAGAATAGCCTCCAAACAGAGGTGGTTGTGGGTAATGTGGCGTGATTCGGTGCGTTATTGTGCTGTAACGCTCCAAATCACATGATTTACCGCCTCATTTAATTGAATTGCAAATCGCATCAAAATAAATGCCAAGTGCATTTCCTTTCGCGTTGAAACTCGGGCAGCAGTATAACAGGTGCAAACTCATCTACTACATCTATAGGGCTGTTATAAGTATGAAGGAAAACCAAGGATCAAACAATGTCAGGTAAGGACAGATAGGATATGGGCAGTGTACGTGGGCCAAATGGGTCGGATCTGCCGTCAAAGTCTATTTTTCTCCATACAGATCCCCTGAGGTCACTGTGTTCCTCATTCAGAGGATTATTTCCCCGGGACCTGGGGATCTCTCCTTGTCTGTCCCATGTGTTCCTCATTCAGAGGATTATTTCCCACGGGACCTGGGGATCTCTCCGTGTCTGTCCCATGTGTTCCTCATTCAGAGGATTACTTCCCTGGGACCTCTCCGTGTCTGTCTCATGTGTTCCTCATTCAGAGGATTATTTCCCAGGGGACCTGGGGATCTCTCCGTGTCTGTCCCATGTGTTCCTCATTCAGAGGATTACTTCCCCGGGGACCTGGGGATCTCTCCGTGTCTGACCATGTGTTCCTCATTCAGAGGATTACTTCCCCGGGGACCTGGGGATCTCTCCGTGTCTGTCCCATGTGTTCCTCATTCAGAGGGGGGGGGGGGAAGGGGGGCACACAGGGGGAAGGGGGCACATATGGGAGGTGGCAAGCACACAGGTGAGGGGGCACACGTGTGCAGGACACTAACAACGTGAAAGCAGTTAGTTCGTTTTTAAATATGGAGTATATTTCCCCCTATGCAGTGCCAGAAAGGATTTAAGGCCTGTGGCACTGCAGGAGTTAGTCCTCCCACATTGCTCTATGTCCTTTCTATGCATACTGTATCATTCAGTACCTTGCGCCCTATGCTCCTTAAAGTTGCCCCCCCTTTTCTCTGTGACGCTCCCGTGCCTCCTTGTCACTGGGATTCTGTATCGTCCCTTCACTGTGTCTGTCTGTGTCACGTCATCCAGCAGAACAGCGCATTTCACAGCTACACATCACATCACTTTAGTATACTTTATTCAGCAATGCCTGCGGTGTATGCTGTACAGGGCACAGAAAAAACAAGGAAAAAACAGGTAACTCGGCGGTCACAGCTCTCCGTAATCAACCAAGCGCAGTGAAAAAAGTAAAAAAAACTTTATTGAATGGCACAAATACACGGACTGAGCAGTTACACGGAGTAGGCACAGATACTTGCTGAGCAGTTACACGGAATGGGCACAGATACACGGATTGAGCAGTTACCCAGAGTAGGCACAGATACTTGGACTGAGCAGTTACACGTAGTAGGCACAGTTACACAGACCGAGCACAGAAAGCACAGACAGCGCGAGCGAGAATAAGCACGCGGGCGGCTCTACCGTGGCTCCTGGGGACCGGTTCTTCCTCGTCGTGGTGGTGGCCAACGTGGTGGTTGTCTCCATGATGGTCGTGGACATTTCGGGCGGCATGGAAGTGGTTGGCGTGGTCCCTAGAATGGAGGGCACCTCCCCCACAAGCCTCACGCTCCCACTGATGTTTATGTTGGGGTTGTGCTCTGCCGCCATGTGCAGCACTTTCAGGCCGTTGTAGTAGAGGCCAGAGAGCTGGCCCTGGTAGGGGCGACCTCTGTCCTTCCCTCCGATGGCTATCTTGGCCTGGGTGTTGAAGATGGTCAGTGGTCGTCCTGCAGAGTGGAGGGAGCAAAACCCATCAGGACAGATCAATCTCCTCATTCACAGAGTCCTGGCCAGAGTGGAGGCTGCCACTAGACCAGTTACCCTACATACAGGCCACCACACTAGTGGGTTTCACCCCACCCTTGATGCCGTTAGTGACTTGGTAGCTGACATAAAACATTTTGTGAAGAATGTGTCTACCTTATATAAATGTACCCATGCTAAGAGCAATGATTTGGCTGCCTCTGTGTCTTTGAAAATTAAGTAACAAAGGAGGGAGAGGGAGTAGGGGATATGATACCTTGTATTGGACCAACAAGGAGTTAATATGTTACAAGCTTTCGCACCTCCCGGAGTTACCCAATGAAGGACCCCGAGAGGTTGGAAAGCTTGTAACATGTCCACTACTTGTTGGTGCAATAAAAGGTGTCACACCCCCTCCTCCCTCTCCCTCCTGTGTTACTGCATGGAAGAAAGGACCAACACGGGCCCACACCCTTCTTTGCCGTTGAAAATGAATAAACTATTATTTTTTTAGGTGCGCCTGAATGGGGGTGTTTGTTTTCTGCACCTGTATCCACCTTTGTCTTATCAGAGAGACAATAGATTTAAGGTAAGGAAGACAGAGGGGGAGCGAGGGGCTTTGCCTGTGCACCCTCTTGTTGAGCACACAGCGATTTCATATGAAAGCCGGCAGAGGAAATCACACCCTCCCGTCTCCACTCACCCTATTTACAATCGGACTTTAACTATTATTCTTTAAATATACTTGGGCACTGGGTTTTGGTAATGTCACGGCCACTTGGTCCTGGGAGGAACTGACCCTTTAACAAAGCCAAACGCTCTTTACCTCGTGTGATGGTTTAGGCAAACTTGGTAATGGTTTGTACGGGTTGTGACCTGCATTCTGCTGCAGAATAGGTTGGCAACTCATAATGATTATAGGGAAGGTAACCAGTGCGAGCAATATGCAACACAAACAGGAAAAGAGTGGGGAACACAGCAAAATGCAGATAGAGAGTGCACAGTCTGGGGAGAGAGAGAGAGCGAGCATGCAACGTCCAACTCATCGTGCAGCCAAGAGCCGCGGAGAACTGGGATGAAATAATTGGTGCTCCTTACTGATCTTCTGTCGTACGGTCATCGTTTGTATGAAACAATGCAAAACGCTCGGAAATAATACTGCAGATTGTGATACACACTGCGGCTCACATGAGATGTCTCCGCCACTAACTCTGCAGAGTGTATTGTGTTGGTTCTGTGATTTAACAAATGAGCAATAGGACTGGGTATTACCAGAAAACAACGGAGAAGGGTTAACAAAATATTACATTAAATTTGAGTGCTATTCCTTAAAAAAAATGAAAAGGTCTAACTGGGGAGGCGTTTAAAGCAGCAATCCACAGTGTTATTTTGTTTGTACCTTTTGGAACTGCAGGTCCCACTCTCTTGAACTCAGGATTCAGAAGTCGTGTGCCATCTTCCATTCCTGAGATACCGAGCCCTGAAAAACAGGGACCCTGGTATGGATAAAAATGGCTGCCAGGAGTTTTTATAGAAATGACACAAATCAAACCAAAAAAAAAAAATATATATCAACCATTCTTCCATCTCTGGGGATGTTTGAAAAAGACAGAAGCTTGGTCAGCCAAAGCTACGCCGGACACTAAATGCCGTACGGAGAGGATTGCTGCTTTAAATAAATACATTTTGCAGACACAGGGAGGGGGACGAACGTGTACCCTGGTAGTGAACGGGCATTTAACCCGTTGTGTGCCAGAGGAGCCTGCAACTCATTGCAAAGGTTTCATTGCTTCGATCTCCTGCGTGTCCCCCTGTACCTTTGCAGTGGGGAGTATGCTCATGTCAGTGCAAGTCACAGGGGACAGATGTGGCTTTAAAAGAGTGTCAGCTCCCACAGATGGCTGTGCAGTGCTGTGCAGTATTGTGCAGTGCTCTTTAGTTGCAGTATTGTGCTATGATGTTGCAGTGCTGTGATGTACTAGTGCAGTGTTGTGCTATGATGTTGCAGTGTTGTTGGGAGTGATGTGCATTATTGTGCAGTGTTGTTGGGAGTGATGTGCAGTGCAGTGCAGTATTGTGCTATGATGTTGCAGTGCGGTGATGTTGGGAGTGATGTGCAGTGCAGTGATGTTGCAGTGCGGTGATGTTGGGAGTGATGTGCAGTGCAGTGCAGTGATGTTGCAGTGCGGTGATGTTGGGAGTGATGTGCAGTGCAGTGATGTTGCAGTGCGGTGATGTTGGGAGTGATGTGCAGTGCAGTGATGTTGCAGTGCGGTGATGTTGCTGTTGCAGTGCTGTAAGCTCCTCAGGGCTCTGAGGGTTTCACACTTGGAAAGGATTTCTCGGGCAGTGCTGGATTTGGGATTTATGGAAGAATCGTGCAGAGAAATAGCACCGTTCCCAAGGACAGATAAAGAATGTCCCCTGGAAAAGCAGCTCCAGCCTCACAGACTAGAACAGTTTAACCATTCAGAGGTCAACGCTTTGTGCATAGAAATTGCGGCTGCAAAATGGAAACCCGTCGGCACAATTCTGCCCGAATCTTTACTACTCCGCACATGACAAAATATTCCTCAAAACCAGCAACCGTTTAATACTTTGAGCTGGATCTTTGTTTAAGTCAGTACCTGGATATGTTGCTTGCATTTCTGTGATAGAGCTCAGCGTTGCTTTTGTCATTAATAGGACGTATTGATTTACCATGAGATTAGTTTGGCTGGGGTTGGTATATTTAGAGCAGGGGTGGCCAACTCCAGTCCTCAAGGGCCATCAACAGGTCAGGTTTACAGGATATCCCTGCTTCAGCACAGGTGGCTCAATCAGTGGCTATTTCTTGTTTTTGGCCACAAATTGATCACTCAAATACATAAATATATTACATTTTATATGGAACATACAACCTATATTTAATGCAATGTATGTCCATAATAAAATAGTCTGCCCTATGCAGGACTTCTGCAATTGACACAGATGCCATTTAGCAAGCGTCCGTCACATCTACACATAAATGTGTCTAAATATAGTCAAATGATTTGGCCCACTGGAAAAGGTTACATTAAGGACCCGGTGTATAACACCGTTACATTGCAAGGCGTCCCACGCTGGAGACAACCGAAACAGATATTATAAAATTAGAGTGGGAACCAGCACCGCCTGAATCTGTTCCCAGTCAGAATTCTCTCTGTGGTTTGGTCCATGCAGGTCTGATCTTCATTGTATCTGAGCCACCGTTTAAATCGTTCTGCAGCTTAGATCAGCTACATTTTCAACGTCCCAAAAAGTTCTGGAACAGAATACCGAGGCAGTGACGCGTTCCGCTCTCCGGCTGTATGCGAAATGGCATGGCAAAGACAGAAAGAAAGGGGGTTCCTCAAAGGAACACAGCTCTGCCGGGTCACTCGGCAGCAAAGGGTTAAATGGTTTGGAAAAAGCAGTGCATATTCTTTTTTTGGGTGAATATATTTTGATGTAACTATTTTTACACAGCTTGGTACCGTTATTAAGAACCCTTCTTATACTGAACGAAGGTCTCTACCATATGGAATTATTTGGAGTTGAGCACCTCCAGGAATCCTTCCAGTGATCGGTCTTCTTGTCCTCTGGCCATACGACCTCACTAGTGCTTTATCCAAGGTCATTGGGCACTCATGAATTATAATGATTGTTCCATACAGTGGGTGTGTGTCTCACCAGCAAGTTTCTCAAATTCACACACATATATATTTACATGTGTGTATATGTATAAAGTATATAGATGGATAGGTTTCTGAACTTATATATTTGCATACACATTAGCCAAAGCTTGCAAACAATTCTGCAACTGTCAAAAAACAACCTAAAAATAAAACCAGAAATGATTCAGCGCGACAAGTGCGGGATGTGGAGAGGCTGCTTCTGGTTTATGAATGGAAAATTCAGGATGTATCTGAGCGGAGGTATCATGCATCAAACACCAATAAAACACCAGCAGATCAATACTGATGGGGGAATCAGGCAGAGCCGTAGACAGGACTCGGAGGGAGGGGGGGGGGGGGTGGGTTAACTCATGCAGGTGCTTTCAAAGACAAATTCAGGTCATTTTCTTTGTTTAGTGCAGGGGCGGCCAACTCCAGTCCTCAATGACCACTAACAATTCAGGTTTTCAGGATATCCCTGCTTCAGCACACGTGGCTCAATCAGTGACTGAGCCACTGATTGAGCCACCTGTGCTGAAGCAGGGATATCCTGAAAACATGGCCCTTGAGGACAGGATTTGGTCACCCCTGGTTTAGTGTTAAAGGGACATTAGAAGGCTGCGAGGATGCACTCTACTGCTAAAAAGACAGCCTCTGATTGGCTGGAAGTTTAAATCCAAATGATTTCTGATTGGTTGATGGGTTTCCATCTTTCTTGGCAAGCTGACCAAGCATTTCACAAAGAGAGTGGCACTGTGTTTAACGCGTTCATTGCCAGCTACAAACATACTAAACTCTTTGTACCTTGTCATTGCAGTTTTTATGGTCATGAGCTAGCAAGATGGGTTTAGAGATAATTTATTATGTTATTAATTGAACTCATTTTAATAGTCAAATAGAACAAATTAATATTTGCTTATAAGGGAGTATTCGTTATTAGAGAGCAATATCTGGGATTAAACAGATATGAGACCTGGTTCTAGCGGTTTAGGCTTTCGGTTGTGCGTTTAGATTGGAACGGTATAAATAACGGATACAAATGTATTACAGCTGCAGTCCCTTTAACGGCAGCGTTTTAACCCTTTAACTGCTGGAGAGGTACGTTTTCTCTCCTCCCCAGCAGTGGCAAGGTGAAGATAGGACTGTTCCATGAACAGCATGCGGTACATCATGGCGATCATGCGGGGTTGGCCAGCGGCCCGGAGTTTAGTAGGAAAGTTTTAACGCGATTACCTTTGTCCGTCTGCCCATCCTCCGGAGCCCGGGAAATTTTAAAGGGGAGTTTCGGTTTTTGGTGGAGCTCAGTGTTCCCTTGAGGTTTAAAAAACAGTTTTATCAGGAGATTGTGAGCAGCGCTGGTCATCACACGGCCTTACACGTTAGTCTGCATTATTCGTGGCTTATTGCCTGGTCAAAGCCTACTTTCACTGGAGATTTGGCAATCTAAACCTTGAAAAGAATACATGGGGTCAAGGGTCATAGCATCAGGCTGGAGCGGAGAGAGGTCAGGACCTTGGAACTCTGAAGCTCTGACCACTGTCATGTTTTCTTTTGGACATTTAAATGATCAGCTTGGACCAAGCTACTAACCAGATGTAGGAGCCGATATCACAGCCACGTAACATCGTTTCTACCAGAGATTTATTCATTAATTAAGAGGCGTTTATCAGCTCTGCGCATTTAGGGCCCAGAGATTGGACCTGAGAAAGAAGATCTGCTTTCGTTATGAGCTAGTTAGGGGGATCAGCTGTTTTAAGGGGAGCAGTGACCAGGGCTGAGTTATAAAGCAGTGTTTGGAAGATCACGGTGGCTGCCATTGTGAAGAGCGCCTGCAAAAAAGAAAAAGGCTGAAAGATGACAATGGAAAAGGAAAATACATTTTGTACACACGTACATTCCTTCACACGGACATGGTGGGATCTTGCATCTCTCATCCCAATACTCACATCCACCCTACACGTTTCCCCTCAGTGGTGGCGAGAGCTGTGTGCTGGCCCAGACCTTGCTGTTGCCTGCTTATTCTTGTAGGTAACTGGTAAATCTGCCACACGTCCCACACAGAATGTTCCTGCTCAATCGCTGCCACTGAAGTCATGTAATCCATGGTACTCTGTCCAACACCGTCCCCATTCACTGCAAGAGCCCCGAGCCGCACACAGCACTGTGTGCACTGCAGGATAGCACAGAGCCGGCGGCGTGCTCTGCGGGGCCCCACTTCCGCTAAAACTGCCCCTCTACCACTAAAACTGTCTGCCCCTGTCACTGGAACTGCCCCCCTACTGTTAAAACAGCCCCCCTCTTAATGTTAGCCAAGGGCCTTCTCTCTCTAACTTCAAAACGCATCTGTTCAATGAAGGGTTAATTAGTCATGGCTGAACCCTACTCACTAAATGCAACAGGGGGGCTCAACTGCAGTCCGCAAGCCCCCCCAACAGGTCAGGTTTTCAGGATATCTCAGCTGTAGCACAGGTGGCTCAGTCTGACTCTGAGCCACCTGCACTGAAGCAGAGACTGATTGAGCCACCTGTGCTGAAGCTGGGATATCCTGAAAACTTGACCTGTTGGGGGGGCTTGAGGACTGGAGTTGAACCCCCCTGAATGACAGCTTTCTCTTATACCCCCTCTACCCGAGGCACTCGCATTAACTCCCACTGTTTCTGCTAGTCTTCCCACATGACGATTAGATTGTAAGCTCTTCGGGACAATGACTCCTTTCTTCCAATGTTACATGCATGTGTCTCGGTACCCGTATCCCTCCTGTAATACTATATTCCCAGGTTTGTAATTCTATTATAATGTTAAAAAAATGGGTGCTGTAAAATATACATGCAGTACATATACATATATACACATATATACATACATACGTATACATACACCTGCAAATCCCCTTCCTGCCCCCCTCAAAAGCCTCGGACATAGTACAGGCGCACGCGCCATGGAGCACATGATGTCACGGGCACCTGTACCAGAAGCGATCCGTAGCCTGTAGGGTTGCGCGACGTGGGGTGTGGCGAGGGCGTGCCCGTGACATCACGTGAGCCGCCCTCATTGGCTGAACCGCGCACGTGACCCGACCGTCGCGCGGCAAAAAAAAAATGTCTCGCTGAGCCTCGGCGCTCTCCTGCGCGCTGTATGGCTGTCCGCATTGCCTTCCTGCCGTTTGTTTTCGGCGTGTGCGATGCGGGCTAAGAATGTGGCTTCTGGTACAGAGAAGGGTCTCATGGAATAGCACCATTGAGTAAATATGGCCCATAAGGCTCTGCAATACATTACTGGCAGGGAACAGGTTAAGAGAGGAGTCTGAGAATGTCCCTGATTAATAGTGTTCGGTAACGCGCTCAGCCTAACAGGACGGCGCGGCCGCAGACTAACAGGACGGCGCGGCCGCAGACAAAGGTGGATTTTTGTAGTTGGAGTGTTAATGAAGATATACTGCAGTGTACAAGGGGGCGGCAGGATGGAGCCGGGCAACAAGGGGAGGGGGAGCTTCACTAACAGGGACACTTACCTCTCACCCCCTCCCAATACACAGGGATACCTACCTCTACCCCCTCCTAATACACAGACATCAGAGACACATACACCTAAACCCCTCCTAATACACAGAGATACCTACCTCTAACCACTCCTAATACACATACTTCAGAGACACATACACCTAATCCCCTCCTAATACACAGGGATACCTACCTCTAACCCCCTCCTAATACACAGACAGCTAAACCCATCCTAATACACAGGGATACCTACCTCTATCCCCCTCCTAATACACAGACACCTAAACCCTTCCGAATACACAGACCACAGGGACACCTACCTCTCCCTGTCTCTTAATACACAGGATAGTCACTTGATGAAGTTTTCACTTGATGAAGGCCGATGCAGGTGGAAACGTTTTTGCAATATTTAGCTAACAAATAGTTTAAAAAATCCGCAGTGCCCTGTGATGCTTTTCTATATCCTAATACACAGGGACACCTACCTCTCGCTGTCTTCTAATACACAGACCTGTCACCCCCTCCTAATACAGACAGGTACCTCTCGCCCCTTCCTCATACACAAACATCAGGGACAGATACCCTTAACCCCTTCCTAATACAAAGACATCACGGTCACATACCTCTCACCCCCTCCTCCTACAGACGTCAGGGACACATACAGTACCTCTTACCCCCTCCTAATACACAGATATGAGGACACATGCCTCTTACCCCCTCCTAATACAGAGAAATCAAGAATACACAGCCCTGACCCTCACCCACAGACATATCCAGAACACATTCATCTCTCCCCCTTCGTTAAGCACATTAGGGAGACCGCTTATGTGTGAGTATGTACAGGCAGCTGGTTGGTGAGCAGGGTGTACAGCAGAGATGTGGCGGGCGCGGTGGGATAATTCGTATGATAGTAACCGGTCCCCGGAGAGCTCTAAATACATTGTATCCAGATGGGGCACTAGGGATATTTACAGCTTCAGCAGCACATGGCTATAAAGGGTTATTACTGCTTCTCTGCGGGGTTTGCAATGCGACTGAGTGATAGAACCCAGGACCCGCTGGGTCCCTTCTGCCTGGTGCCTCTGCTGCTTTTGTTCAGAGCACTGATTGATTCACTACTAATTATGACAATTATCCTTGATTCCGCTGGGTTTTCAATGAGCTGTGCAGGTGCCCTATTATTGCTGCTGCCCCTGTGGCTTTATGTATGAATGATCAACTGAGATTCTAATCTGCCTATGAGACAATTAAAACACCCCTTTGTTTTATGATACATAGAGCTCTAATAAATAAGTCAGGGACACCTACCTCTCCCCTCCCAATACACAGATATCAGGAATACATACCTCCCCTCCCAAAACACAGGCATCAGAGACACTTACCTCTCCCCCTCCCAATACACAGATATCAGGGATACATACCTCTCCTCCCCTCCCAAAACACAGGCATCAGAGACACCTACCACTCTCAGACATCAGGGACACCTACTTCTCACCCCTCCTAATACACAGATATCAGGGGCACATACCTCTCCTCCCCTCCCAAAACACAGGCATCAGAGACATCTACCTCTCACCCCTCCTAATACACAGACATCAGGGGCACATACCTCTCCTCCCAAAACACAGGCATCAGAGAACGTACCTTCTAGACATCAGGGACACCGACATCTCACCCCTCCTAATACACAGACATCAGGGGCACATACCTCTCCTCCCAAAACACAGGCATCAGAGACACGTACCTCTATCAGACATCAGGGACACCAACATCTCACCCCTCCTAATACACAGACATCAGGGGCACATACCTCTCCTCCCAAAACACAGGCATCAGAGACACGTACCTCTCTCAGACATCAGGGACACCGACATCTCACCCCTCCTAATACACAGACATCAGGGGCACATACCTCTCCTCCCAAAACACAGGCATCAGAGACACGTACCTCTCTCAGACATCAGGGACACCGACATCTCACCCCTCCTAATACATAGACATCAGGGACACCTACCTATTGTCCCTCCTACTACAAAGACATCAGGTAAACATACCTCTCCCCCCTCACAAATCTGTAGAGCCTCCTCTCTATAGCTTATTAAACCAATGACCCTGCCAGCTGCATCATCTGAAATTCCTCTTCCAGCGCCGCATGTGTTCTCTGTAATTCCTTTACAAATAACCTCAAGTCCTCTACATGTCCATTAATATCCCAGGAGACGCTCTCTCTCCCCGTTTAACAGAAGGAAATGCAATCTCCCCGCACTCTCCTGGGTGGCTGTGTCTAATCTTTGGATTAGCCAGGAGTTCACAGTCTGCCTTGAAAAGCTTATCTTCTTCCAAGAGGCTTTTACAGAGAGGAGAAAAGAGCCTCTTTGATAGCGGTAATTGTATTTAGCTTGTCAGATAGTAGGCCGTGATCACAGGGAACAGAACAAAGATCTGTTGGATCAAGATAGGGGGGAGTGGGAGCAGTTTGTTGCACTGGGGAGTGCAAAGGTAAGAGCAGAATATTTGATACAGGGTAATGAGTGGTTGGGTATCCCGGTTAATGAGCGGTTTTGGGTATCCTGGGGATTGGGTGGTGTTGGGTATCCCGGTTAATGAGCGGTTTTGGGTATCCCGGAGCACGAGCGGTGCTGGTTATCCCGGGGCATGAACGGTGTTGGGTATCCCGGGGAATGAGCGTGTTGGGTATCCCGGGGAATGAGCGTGTTGGGTATCCTGGGGAATGAGCGTGTTGGGTATCCCGGGGAATGAGCGGTGTTGGGTATCCTGGGGAATGAGCGATGTTGGGTATCCCGGGGAATGAGCGTGTTGGGTATCCCGGGGAATGAGCGGTGTTGGGTATCCCGGGGAATGAGCGGTGTTGGGTATCCCGGGGAATGGGCGGTGTTGGGTATCCCGGGGAATGAGCGTGTTGGGTATCCCGGGGAATGAGCGGTGTTGGGTATCCCGGGGAATGAGCGTGTTGGGTATCCCGGGGAATGAGCGGTGTTGGGTATCCCGGGGAATGAGCGATGTTGGGTATCCTGGGGCATGAACGGTGTTGGGTATCCCGGGGCATGAACGGTGTTGGGTATCCTGGGGCATGAACGGTGTTGGGTATCCCAGGGCATGAACGGTGTTGGGTATCCCGGGGCATGAACGGTGTTGGGCATCCCGGGGCATGAACGGTGTTGGGTATCCCAGGGCATGAACGGTGTTGGGTATCCCGGGGAATGGGCGGTGTTGGGTATCCCGGGGAATAAGCGGTATTGTGTATCCAGGGAATGGAGTGGTGTTGGGTATCCCGGGGATTGAGCGGTATTGGATATCCCGGGGAATGAGCGTGTTGGGTATCCCAGGGAATGAGCGATGTTGGGTATCCCGGGGCATGAACGGTGTTGGGTATCCCGGGGAATGAGCGTGTTCGGTATCCCGGGGAATGAGCGTGTTGGGTATCCCGGGGAATGAGCGGTGTTGGGTATCCCGGGGAATGAGCGTGTTGGGTATCCAGGGGATGAGCGGTGTTGGGTATCCCGGGGAATGGGAAGTGTTGGGTATCCCGGGGAATGGGCAGTGTTGGGTATCCCGGGGAATGAGCAGCGTTGGGTATCCCGGGGAATGAGCAGCGTTGGGTATCCCGGGGAATGAGCAGCATTGGGTATCCCGGGGAATGAGCGATGTTGGGTATCCCGGGGAATGAGCGTGTTGGGTATCCCGGGGAATGAGCAGCGTTGGGTATCCCGGGGAATGAGCGATGTTGGGTATCCCGGGGAATGAGCGATGTTGGGTATCCCGGGGAATGA